>JAXDDW010000227.1:0-357500 GCA_034670385.1 Hoplostethus mediterraneus | reverse complement strand
GGAACGTGTGTTTAATATGATGTGCATGCATGTCATGCATTTTCACATACATGTATGTGAAAATATGAATGTGTGTGTGTGTGTGTGTGTGTGTGTGTGTGTGTGTGTGTGTGTGTGTATTATTCATACGGCAGGGTTATGAATGGTGTTCACATGTCCTCAGAGCCTTCTACTTCCAGATTCTGTCCACTCTGTTCTAGCAGCTTCTCTGAGTGAGGAAGGGGTGAAAAAAAGCAAGGGCAGGGAAAGGAGTGAGGTGCTTGGAATTATGGGGGAAACATAGAGGAGGGTTATGGGGGGGTGGGGGGGGGGGTGAGAAAAAGAGTGAGAGAAGTGATGGAGGAAAACCAGAGAGAGGATGGTGGGGTGGCGAGAGGGGGAAAGGAGATGGAGGGAGAGAGTGGAAGATACAAGCAGAGGCAGAAAGGGACAAATATAGAGAGAACGAGAGAGGAGGGGGGAGAGGGAGGTGAAATGAGGGAAACAGAGTGGGAGAGGAGGAGGTGGGAGGGAAAGAGGGGTGCTGCTTTTTAGTGATAGCACAGACTGAGGCTGCAGGAGCAGGCATGGATATAGAGAATGGATGAGGTAGAAGCTAAGAGAAGGTGCTGCCAGCCACAGAGGAGAGAGCACAACTGGATCCCTGCACAGGTAAACCCAGAGACACAGAGATGTGTGGAGGTCTTAGGTAACACTCCTGAGTCTCCTGAAGGAACGGGGGCGGGAAGACAGGCAGAGAGAGAGAGAGAGAGAGAGAGAGAGAGAGAGAGAGAGAGAGAGACAGAGACAGAGAGAGAGAGAGAGACTGTGAGAGGCTAAAGTGTTTCCCTTCATCACCCTCTGTCCCCAGAGGATCGCCCTGATGTCACCGAAGACACTCAACGTGACAAACCGTCCATCCATCCATCCATCCATCCATCCATCCAGCCATCCATCCATCCATCCATCCATCCATGTGTCAATCTCTCTTTCTCTGTCCACAGCCTTTTGCACATCCCTCTATCCATCATCCCTCCCTTCATGCATCTATCCATCCTTCCATCATGCGCCCTCCATCTATCCATCACACCTCCTTTCCTCTATCCACTCATCCTTGCCTTCATCTATCCATCCTTTCCTCTATCCTCTCCCTTACTCCCTTCCTTTCCTCGCAAGCCCCTCCTCTCCCATCACTCCATATCCATCTCACCACCGTCTCTCCAATCCCACCCACATACAAGCTTTTCCCCCATAACCTCCCTCCCCCTCTCCATCCTCTTCCCTGCCTCCTCTCTCCCTCCATCTCTCCTATCTCCTCTGCTGTCAGTTCCCCAGATCCTAAGGGCATCTTTTTTCTTTTTTTTTAATTCATCTCCCCATTCTCTTCTCATCCTCCCCTTTCCTTTCCTCTCCACTTCTCTTATAGTCCCTCAGCTTTAATCCTGTCTTTTCAGGCAACATTTAACACTGCTTTTTTTTTCTCCTTTCAATTTTTTTTCAGACTGTGAGGAATGTGATGCTCAAAGAAGCGGCGGCAGCAGCTGAAGAGTGACAGAAGGAGGAAATGTGCATCACTGACTACAACAAAATAAGAGATCTCATCCCATCCAAGCGGAGAGACACTTCTCCAGTCATAAAGAGAAGGGAAGAAGTCATCTGTGATTAAATCCAGAGACTGTCTGCTGCAGCAAAACAAGCATAAAAGTATTTGGAGACGGGCTGCAGTCTCTATTCGGGACTGTGTCTGTCTCTCTCTATTTACTTGTCCACCTGACTGTCTACCTACAGACTCTCCGTCCAGCTGTCTCGGCAGGAGCGACACTGGAGAGCGGAGGAGTCGTCCTGAGCAGACCCTGACATGTTGTTAGAGAGAGAGAGAGAGAGAGAGAGAGAGAGAGAGAGGGAGGGGGGGGGGAAACAAAGGAAAAGCCAAACACATGCAAGCTTCTGGAAGGAACGGGGAGGAGTAAGAGTGTGACTCAGAACAGAACATCTAGAATATAGTGCAGTCTGAAAGCAGAGAGATGGAGAGAGAGAGAGAGAGAGAGAGAGAGAGAGCTGTTGAGAACTAGATAGAAACACAAAGAGGATGAGAGACAGCTCTGAAAGCAGACTTTGGACAGAGGAGGGAGAGGATGAGCGCAGAAGCAGTGACTGAGATATAGGTCGCGTGAATAAGCTAGCTAGAGGGAGAAAGGGGAGAGGAGGGTGAGAAGAGGGTGAGTGGAGGGTTTGATATGACTGAAGTCAGTTGGACGAAGACAGCGAAGGAAAAGCCTTGGTGAAAAAGCTACTTGAGAAGCTACAGGGATGAGAAGTCTGAGTCTCACCATGGACCACAGAACATGAGGTAGAGAGGTTAAAGACAAGACCAGAAGAAAGCCAAACTTTAAAGCAGGTGGGCGCTAAGTAGGATAGAGGGAAATTGAAAAGAACACAGCAGAGCAGGTCACAACAGGCCACAGCAGAAGAGAAGAGAAGAGGAGAGAGGTAAGAAAGGTGCAGACGCTGCAGACCACAACAGAGGAGACCAGAAAACATCTCATCGTCGGGGATGTGCGACAGCGACGCAGCAAGAGGTCCCTGTTAAATATTGATGCTGACAGGCCACTCTGGAAAGGGCTTGTTTCCTGCACCACAGAGGGAAGAAACACAACTGATTTTGTGTTTTTTTTTACTCTGAGGGATTATACAATGGATTAGAAAAGCTGTTCAGTGTGTCAAATGTAAATCTGAGACGTTGCTGCCAATCAAAGCAACAAATTAGGTAATGAGACTGACCCGGTTAGTGGAGCTCAAGAGGTTTCTGGCCAGCTGTGGTATTTTCTCGGGAGGCGTGGAATGACCACAGCGAGTAGAGGCAGTGGAATCGGACCTTCATCTTGTGTGGGAACAGCGAGGAAGGAGGAAAACGACGTTTGACAGATGCTTGAGACCACACCAAGACAAGAACACCCCCTCGTCTCTTCCACTAGAACTGATCAGCGGTCAAACACATTGGATTTACAGGCTGGATCTGCTTTGCCAGATGAGATAAATTCTCTTCTCTATTCTCCTTAAGTATTGAAACGTGTTTTCTATTTCATTTTTTTTCCATTGGAAGCCGTCCAGCTCTCTAGAAATGTCCTCGTTGCAGAGTTTAGACCGATGAAGGACTGCTGTCATGGCTTGAGGAAATATAAGTGCAGAAATACATCAGTTGTACCTTAACATGAAGGTTCCTTTCATTGGATGTATGTCTTTTCTGTCTCCGAAGCTAAATAAGTTATGATGGGTGAGTTATGATGGATCTCACCGATGCCTTTCAACAGGGCTAAAGAGACATAGGAAAACACATCACCACAGTCTCTATCCAGCTGCAGACAGACCAGCTGTGTGTGTGTGTGAGTGTGTTTTTGTGTGTGTGTCGGGGTGTAAGGACTGTCGAGGAGCTCAGCTGTGTGTGTGTGTGTGTGTGTGTGTAGGTGTGCGTGCGCGCGGAGCCCTGAGGCCGGCTGTGTCTGAGCGTATGTTCAAAGTGTCGCTCGGAGCAGTGTGTGTGTGTGTGTTGCCTGGATTCTCCCCCACCAGCGACAGAGCTGGACCTGAACAGCGGCTGTGAGAGGGGGGACAGGGAGGGGGAGGAGGAGGAGGGGGAGGAGGAGGAGGAAAGGGAGGTGAAAGAAACCAGCAAGACGGAGGATAAGAAAAAACAGGCAGTATGCTGGGATAAAGACAAGAAGGAAAGGACTTTTTGGCTGCCCTCCTGGTGCAATGTGTGGTGAGTAGACATTGTTGTGATGGATTTTCTTGGCTGCTGTGTGTCTGTGTGTGTGTGTGTGTATGCATGAGCATGTTTCTGTGCATGTACACGCCTGGGAGTGTGTGTGTGCGTGGGTTTTACTTTTGAGCATCATATTCCCGCAGGAAGTTCACCAGACGTGACAGGGTCAAAAGGTCGAATGGAGGACCGCTGCTGTAGGTCACATTGTTGGATGGAGGTCACGTGATCCGATGTGACCCTGTAGGTCCAGTGGGTCACATGAAGTTTCCTTCCACTGACATTTAATGTAGGTCACGTGATATGGGTGCCCAGTGGGTCACATGGCCAATGTGCCATCAATCCTGGCACATTTAACTGTACAGCAGGACCATTTTACAATAGAAGAATAGCACTACAATATTTGTTTTTACAATTTTAACTGCAGAATTGATTGATTTGTAATGGATGAAAAGTTGACAGTAATCTTCCCAGTCTTTAGATTATATTTTCCAAATTCACAAATAGGGCATCAGGAACATCAGGGGAAGTCACAGAAGATAATCTCCTCCTTCTGCCTACTGCATGTGGTGACAGGTCCAAGATATTGGTAGAAGGACTACAAGGAAAACTAAACAGGGAAGTTAATCATGAAGACTCCATGAACAGAAATCAGCAGCCATTTTCATAGTCTGCATAGTTTTGTAAATGTTTTGGTCTGTATCATCTTCTTGGAAGAGGATGTCATGTTTCACTTTTTGGGGTCTTTATAACATTAGATTTGGATATCTGTAGTGGAGGTTAGGGTTAGGATCAAAAATATTCGAACAGTTAGCTTATCATTCAAGTCAACACTGTTTCCTGTTCAGTTAAATTAACTGATACAACTTGAACTCACTTTATTATTTGTAGTCGTAGTCAGGACTCCAGACATTTTATACTAGTGGCACTAGCACATCATTTGAGTCATTGCATTTCTGTCTTTTTGCGGAGATATTTGCTATGAAATCAAACTGCATACTAAAACTGTATAAGCAGTATTAAGTGTGTAGTGCGAAACAGGCAAATGGAAAGTGGGGAAATCGAAATAGAGGATGCTCCGTCAAACTTTAAAACAATTTGTTTTATTTAGACAAGAATCTGCTTTTAAAAGCTGCTTTATTTTATCTAAGAGATTATACCGTTTGCTTTTTGCACTGAAAAATATGTAAGAAATCTGTCTGGATGCAGGAGGGAATCAGACTGGTAGGCCGGTTCATCCGACACCAGCTGACACCAATTGAGACTAATTGGATAACGGCAGCCTGGGACTGATGTAACAACGTGTGTGTCTTTGTCCAGTGTGGGAATGAGGCAGAAGGGAAGGGAATTTTATGATTCATGATTTTGAGTTTAAATAAAACGCCAAAACCGTATCATACTTCTGTATAAATGAGAGTCAAGTTACAATGGTGTGACCCTGTTCATCTTTTGAACAGATATATAGTCACATAGGACTAGCTAATAATCGTTATATCTTGAAGCAGGGGTGTGCCACCAGGCCTGTGATGCTCAGGGCCCACAGAGAGGGTCCCTCACCTGTGAATAGTGCAAATGTCCCTATCCCCTGGTTTGCCACAGCTCATCACAAATATCTGATCTTCTCTCTATGGATCCAGATTGATAGATCGATATTTTATTCATCCTAGAGGTAATTCTATTGTCACAGAAGAGACACACACATGCACTTTGTCTTTCTCTCACACATATGCAAACTCACTCTTCCTCTTGGTCTTTCTAACACACTCATTTTCTCTTTCCTCTACTTCTCTCTCTCTCTCTCTCACTCACACACAAACAAACACGCGCACACACACACACACACACACACACACACACACACACACACACACACACACACACACACACACACACACACACACACACACACAGCGAGCAGGGCAGTGGCTGAGGAGAAGTGACAGTCACTTCGTGGCCGCTGGCCTCGTGTTCTTGCAGCGCTGGCCAGCCGAGCTTGTAATGAGGCTGTGGAACGTTCTAGTGTCATACGGATCTGGTTCCCACACCATCACTCTCTGACTCATCTCACAGTGTGTATCTGTACATGTGTGTGAAAGAGAAAGGGAAGGGAGCAAATATGTGAGTTTTTGTAAAATATAATATAAAATGTAGGCTATATGGGTGGGTGAAAGAAAACCAAGGAGGACGGGAGACAGAGATGAGGGAGAAAAGAGAGACCGACAGATGGAGAGAGTAAGTGAAGGAGGGAGAGAGGAGAGTGAAAATGTATGTCTGTGTGAAATGTGTCAGTCTGTGTATTCCCAGGTTGCCGCCAGCAATATGTCTCCCAAATAACCTGTATAAAAATATTCAGAATGTGTTATACTATTAAAACTTAAAATATACAGTTTTAATGTAGGGCTGTCACAGACAGAGGGAATTCTCAGTTCACCAATGGTGATAGCCCACATAATCAATAAATCTGTTGGACACAAACAAGTGTTTACCTACACAACTAGCTATTGTAATACTCTGTTTTTATTACTGTCTGGGAAGTTACAGTGTAACTTACTGTGTAGAGTATAATCTCTTGGTAACAAAGGCTCCAGCAGCTGTTGCAGTTGGTAAAACGTTTTGTTTACTGGAATCCAGATGCTGGCTCAAGGCATTATTGAACGTAAGAAAAGTCATTTCAAAACACCTTTACAATCAAAACTTTCAATGACTCACTCAACAATGAAATGATTATCTTTTGGTAACAAAAGGCTCTGTTATACTTTAAAGTATACTCCGGCTGCTCAGGCACACCTGAACCAATTAGAGGCTTCACGTTTTCATGGTACCTTAATTGGTTCAGGTGTGCCTGAGTAGAGCTGGGCAATTATGTCCAAAAATTGATGCAGTCCTGTTTTTTCCAACTATGAAATATAGCTACAGTACGTCCTATGATTTTATTGTCTGAATGCTGTATTTCCTTTAATTATATTACATTTATTTTATATTGTTCCATAATGTGTATCAGTATGTTGTGTGTTGTGTGCATATGAAAATATGAAAAACAATGTGTCAAAGTATGCACACACACACACACACACACACACACACACACACAGCCTTGGGTATGGGAGCACTGCTCGCTGGTGTAGTCTATCCATTATGTAACATGCAAATCTCATGATTATTTTAAGCTGCTAGACATTGAGAGACTTTTATGAAGGGGATAAAAACATGTCCTCTCCACCCATACACATACACACATACGCAACATTAGAGACATTTAACACCACCTCAAATCATGTTGTGATAATATTTAAATTAATAAAATGCAATAAATAAATAAATAAAATACAATGCAACTGCAATATTGCCCAGCAATGTTCCGTTTATAAAATAAAATGCCTTTTTTATCATGGCCTTTATCCCATGGCCTTGTGGTGTGTGTAGACTAATTCACTAATTTTATTAAAACTTGTTTAAAACACTCTACTACCACCGTAAACAAATCACAAAGAAAAAACACAAACAAATAGAAAAGTAGTGTAAACAGAGATCAATACTTTATCCCTATCAACTTTCATTGTGAGAAACCATGTCTACTAGCAGACACCCAGTCTGTTTACTCCTCCACAGCATAGTGCTCACAACTGACATGTCCTTTTCACTCAAATCACGCTCACACTGGGTTTGTGAGAAGCTACCAACTAGCCTGCAGACCACAGATTGTTCACAGCAACTGAGAGTGGTCAAGCAATCAATCATCAAGTGGAAGGGTGATCTTTAGGAATAATATCCTTTATCAAAGCTGATGCAGAGGTAGCAAGGTCCTGGCTTGTAACTTGACAAAATGACAGGAAAGGATGGGGAAGATAACCTTGCATGAGCTCTATTTTACTGATTTGACGTCCCACTAATTATATAGCTGATTCTGGTTTAATATTTCTAGAACAATCCTTTGAATTGTTTTGGAGTTTATTGTTACAGAGTCCTCTCCATCAGACTTCAGCTTAAGTTGCTAAGCTGGCAGGCTGTCACTAACATGAGATAGGATGGGACGTATATTGTATTTGTTCTTGCTGTCTCTGTGGGCCGGGCTGTTTGTCGAGATACGAAAGCAAAACTATCTTTGTCTCTCTTATAGATTCTGACAACTAAATTGCTCCCATAACAAAACCATTGTGCCAGTGTGTGTACATAGCCTCTTTCTGTCTCAGAAAACATGATTTCGTCTGCCAAACAAGATGTATAAGCAAGCACTGACTGTAGCCAAAAGAATGACAAGACAATGAATGATGCAGCGTGAAAGAATAAGGCCTTCTGACAACAGCAGACAGTCATAGTAGATGATGTGAATGAGTTGGTGGTAGCCTCAAGACTGGAAACCAACTGGGAAAATCTAGCTGGGGGAAGTGAATAACGGTCCTGTTTTAAACAAAGAATACTCTTCGAAAAAGGCTCTACCCTTATGGGCTTCCACCCTGTGTTGCTTCTGCTCCTCTTTTTGATGTCTGAAATGTTTTGGCCAGACTTTGTGGAGCAGTAGCCAAATTAAAGTTTTGTAAATATAGTTCTACAACGGGTTCTTTGACCATTTACTCTCATTTGGTTTGGTTCCAATGACCTATTATAAAAACTGCTTCCTGTTATTCAGCTGAAAATGCATTTTACTAGGATTATACAATTTTTCCAATTTGCCAGTTTGTCATAAAATATTCATTCATAAGCATTCACAACATTCAACACTGTTCGTGGCATATTAGTGTGACATCCATTGTAATGATGCTGCAAACGTAGAGAGAATGTATTAAATGATTAAAATGATATACTGTACGGTGGGAAAAGGGTAAACATTAAAAACTCAATTCCAGTAAAATAAAACTGAGCAGACCTACAACTGTGTTGTTATTGTTGGGCTGATGATCACTGGGTCGGCGAACAGCAGACCAGGTGTGGAACAGGTGATGTGCTGGTGGTTGAAAAACAAAATCTGCTGCTATCAGAACTTGCATCCGTCTTTCGGGGGCTGTCCTGATTGGGATTTCTGGGTAGATAAAGTGCTAAGTAG
Organism: Hoplostethus mediterraneus; assembly: GCA_034670385.1. Lineage (NCBI taxonomy): Eukaryota > Metazoa > Chordata > Actinopteri > Trachichthyiformes > Trachichthyidae > Hoplostethus > Hoplostethus mediterraneus. Next base: position 348,720 of record JAXDDW010000227.1, on the reverse strand, counting down.
ATCAAACTTGACATGCCTTGATTGATGTACACATTCAGTCTTTTGGGTCCAAATGTAATTCATGGTAATTTATTCATGTTACTGGGTTGGAGTAATCTTTTTAGCATGTTATCATCTCAATTGGATTATTCAATACATATTAATGGGATTTCAGATTTTATATTAAACAGTCCCTGAAGGTTACAGTCCTTGCTGCTAGCCTCTGAAACCATTTGTAACAGTTACATTACATAGCAAAAGTAGCTTTCTCATGTCCTGCTATAGGATGGTGGAGTAGACAGCACTCACTGAATTCACTGCCAGTCAGTAGAGTAAAAAACAGTCAGTACTAGACCTACTCTACTCACACTGGTGAGTGAGTGTGTGTTTGTGTGTGTGAGCGCACCTATGCACAAGTGCCCTCCTATGTATATACATGCCTATGTGTGAGAGAAAAAAAGAGAGAGGGAGCAAGTAAGAGAGACCAAAAAAGAGAGAGGGAGCAGGACAGAACGATGTGAGGTGTGTGTGTGAGGTGTATAATAAATATGAATACGGTATACTATGTATTACCTCTTGACTGTGGTTAGACTGTCCAGGTTAGAAGTACTTAGAAACACATGAGATGAAGTGTGTCTGTGAGTGTGTGCAGTGTGGTGGAGAGTCTAGTCTACCTCTTGCTAATGTTTCAGACAAAGATCAGAACCAGCCCATTAGTGCGTTCCACAGGGAGAGAGGTTGCTGCTACTTGAGGTTACACACACATGCATACACAGCCATTTCAAGCATGCACACATACACACACACACACACATGTCCCAGTTGCCATCCTAGCCTGGTCTCCTGCACTGTTTTTAACCCTAATGGTTTGGATTTGAATGTTAGATGGAGAGGGAGCAGAGTGTTTTGTCTGGTCTACCTCTCTCTGTGTCAGCCTGTCTGTATGTCTGTATGTCTGTATATTTGTCTGGTTGCCTATGTCACTTTGCCTGTCTGTCTGTCTGTCTCTCTATCTACAGTATTCTATATTTGAGGTTTTTAATGTCTCATGTGATCTGGCCTGAATGTTGAAGGGTGTTGTCATGGCCAAGTGTTCAACTGACAGCTGACAACCTGTGACTGCTCCATTCGAAAAAAAGAAAGAAAAAAAGAAAAAGCGAGCGCCTCAAGCAGAGTAGCATCAGAGTAGCTTCTCAGAGTCTTTGAGGAAGGAATATGGTTAGGTAGGTAGATAGACAGACAGACAGACAGACAGATAGATAGATAGATGCATGCTGCATTGCAGATGGACCCACCCTAGGGAGTATATATCACACCCTATATGAATTACTCTGACAGTAAAATAAGCAGCTATCTGCACCTATTATGATGAATATTATTCATAGGGCAGACTGTCATGCAATGCTAATTCCTGGAGAACACAGAGGGGTGGCCATCAATGAAGTCCCCTATTCTACTCTGCATCTATTGTGCAGTGTCCTCGTTATTGTGTTCGGAAAAAATGTATATTTGCAGATGGATTTGCCAAATACAGGCACAGATATGCAGAAGCAACAGCCTCCAGTCATGATCTTCATACAATGAATTGCTTTACTTGTACTTCAACTAATATAGTTGCATTTAAGTATGAAGAAAAACTGAACGTCAGGTCAGAAGTAAGATGATAGAAAGTTACTTTGGTAGGGTTATGGTCAAGGTTTGATTTCTAGTCATCCTTGGTGCCATTATGGGACTTGAAAGGTGAATGAAAGAAAAAAAACTGTCACCTCCAATTCATGACTTGCTGCTTCCTACAATGTACGCTTGATAATACTCATACTCAATATTCATGGGAAAGGCCTTTAAGTGGCTATTAATAAATAAGATCCATGAGTTTCATGTTCGATTCATCATTTGATAATAACATGAGCTAACACAGTTTACAGTGAAGCTCATATTTAATTCCTCCTCCTTCTCCTCTTGCTCATGTGATGGAGTGGTAGATGTTTTGAGCGACTGAAATAGAATGGATCTATTAAAATATTAATTTGAAAGTAGCTAAATGCGTGAGCCGCTGTGGTCCTCTCATAAGGATGGAGAGAATGTTTGTGTTCTTGAAGGGATGTTAGGGAGGGGGGGAGAGAGAGAGAGAGAGAGAGAGAGAGAGAGAATAGTAATAGAGAGAGTTCTTGGAATATGTTGAAATATATTTGGGGCAGCAGTAGCTTAATGGCTAGAGAGGTGAGCTTGTGACTGGGAGGTAGAATACTGCAGTCGCATGGTAGAATATTGTGGTTATACTGCAGTCCCCAGGTATAGTGAGTCAGTGTGTGTGTGTGTGTGTGTGTCCTTCACTTAGACTGTAACTGTAATTACTCCCCTAAACTGTTGCTGTAAATAAGTATTTTAAGTCAAGTTGCGAGGTCAAATAAGTATTAAAAATATACGACTTGGTGTATAAAATATGTGAAGGTTTGTTCTTTATCTGACATTGTAAAAGGAGCTGCAGGGCATGTGCACAGGCTCAGTATCTCTCTCTCTCTCTCTATGAGGAAATGTGAGAAGGGAGTGTGAGAGAGTGAAAGGGAGAGAGAGAGAGGGAGCAGAGACAGAGCAGGTGAACTTCGACATACACAGATATGGAGATTAAAGGGTTTACAGACACAGTTCGAGGATGGAGCCCACGTGGTTCTCACTCAAGCCATTAATAGAATGTATTATTTCATGTAAAGTTTCATGATACTTCAGTAATACCACTAAAATATCACAATACTAAACCCGTATACAACATTTGTGACTCAAAACTTTCTCCCTGCCCTTCTTCCTCTGTCTATCTGCTTTATGCGGCCTGGAGTTTCGAGGTGTGCCATGCATGTCCCTCTAATTGGGCTGGAAATAATCACGTTACACTGTTCAATGGTTAAGCTGCATCAAGAGATAGTGCTTTCTCCCTACACACACACACACACACACACACACACACACACACACACACACACCTACACACACACACACACACCCCTGGGCTGCCAGAACAGCTGTTGGATGCTGGAGTGTTTACCCAGCGCACCAACAAAATTAAAGGATGGAACAACAAGTGGAGGAGAGAGTAGAGTAGAGTAGAGTAGAGTAGAGTAGAGTAGAGTAGAGTAGAGTGGAGTAGAGTGGAGTAGGCGTGAAAAGAGATGAGACAGTGAGGATAAACTTTTGAGACTCAATCTTTTTTAACGTCTCTGGTTTGTGCTTCTTCTCTGAGAAACAGGAGCAGGGTTAGGAACAGCACAACATCCTGTCTTCCCGTTTGTAGTCCAGATCGGAGCTGTGTGTGTGTGTGTGTGTGTGTGTGTGTGTGTGTGTGTATGTGAGAGAGAGAGAGAGAGAGAGTCTAGCTGTCAATCTAAATATATGTCCACTGGGCTGATAATGGCACTGCTTCCCATGTGGTCAAAACCGGTCAACCACAAGGACTGTGCCTATAGCCAGATCTGCAGCATGCTGTGTGTGTGTGTGTGTGTGTGTGTGTGTGTGTGTGTGTGTGTGTGTCACGTTGCGTCGTGTCGCACACAAGACCAGAAGGCATATAAGTGTTTTTGGGGCATGAGTATGGTTCGATGATGCTGGTTTGGTCTTTTAACTGATACTGATACATATATTGACTGATCATATGTTTCCTGATGCATGCACATGCACACACATACACACACACACACACACACACACACTCACAGTATATGCACACAGAAATACATGCATGCAAGTACACATATGCATGTGACCAGATCCTCAATAAGAATACATCATAGTGTGATTTAATATAACTTCCATGTATTCTCTCTCTCTCTCTCTTTCTCTCTCTCTCTCTCTCTCTCTCTCTCTCTCTCTCTCTCTCTCTCTAAGCCTAACCAGCCTAACCTCCTCTTTTCTTGGTGCTCTCAAACTGTCTCAGAGGAGTGCTGATCCAGAATCACTGATAATTCCCCTATCAGCATCCAACCACATTCATTTTTAAGAGACACAATTGATCCCAGATCAGCACTAATGCTTTGATGCTTTGTGACACTTAGTGGATCCAGTCCTAGTTAGCTCTGCAGAATAAGCCAGTATGAAGCAGAGACTTCATTAAGCCAAAAAGGAGGGTGACGAGGAGGAAGATGACGTGGAGCAGGCCTGTGCATGGACACAAGGAGATTTTGTTGCATGTTGTCTAGCTGACTAATGGCTGTTGTCTTGTGTTCACCAAAAGAGGAGGTGGAAGAGGAACAGGAGAAGGAGTAAGAGGAGGTAAAGGAAGAGCAGAGAACAGAGGAAGACAATGAGGAGGAGAAGGGGGGATGGTAAGGAGGATGAAGAGAAGAAGGGAAAGAAGAAAGATGGGAGGAGGAGGAAAGACGGTTTAAAGGAGGATAAACTTTCATTTTTGGAGTTGGATATGGGTCAGAGAGGGAACAAAGTCAAAAACTCATTTCATTCTTCACTGAGTTTTAACTTTTTACACTTCCTTGATTAATATTCAATGCTCAAATGCATGAAGGAATAAAGTTTGTAACCGAAAAGACGCGCATGTGTGTGTGTGTGTGTGTGTGTGTGTGTGCGCGTGGGCAAAAGAGGGAGAATATTCTACTACTACTCTGTGCCAGAATTGATTAACCTGTTTTTTCTATTTCCATTTCATCTTCATCCACCCTCTCCTCTCCTCTCCTCTCCTCTCGCCCACTTCGTCTCCCTCTCCATACCCAGGTGTCACGTCCTGTCGGGGTGGGGTCCTGTGATGGTAACCATGATCCCCGGAGGCCACTATATCTGCAGTGCTCACGCAAGAGACGAAGAGCCCGTGAACGACCGCGAAGAGCGAATCTTAGCCGTGCTGGGCATCATCGGGACCATTCTCAACCTCCTAGTGGTCATATTTGTCTACATCTACACCTCTGTCACCTAAAGGTTGCTGCAAGACTTTAATAAGGATCATCGCCACTATCCTGCCACAGCTTCCAGCCTTTAATCATTCACAAAGTAAGAGATCTGAGGATCATCGGCAGTGTGCTCCATTGCATAGTGGCCATATTTATGTACACCTGCATCTCTGTCATCCTGAAGACGGCCTCGCTCTGTTGCCTACTGCTAGGCAGACTGCTGCTCTTCACACACTAGGAGGTGTAGACCGGATTATCAACACCACCATCTAGTGGTCACTTCTATAATCTTCACCTCAGTCACCTAATGGCTGGCATGAGACAGCTTCAACTCTTCACACCGTAAGAGTTTCGGTCAAAGGACTATGGCAGGGTGCTCAGTGTGATAATGGTCACATGTCTCTGTATTCACTCCGTTTCCATTTCAGGACTGGGACAGGACGACTTGAACTGTTCAAATAACACAAACTATAGAGGGACAAGGGCCGCCATCCTCCATTTTTACATGTTGTCAGTCATATCGGTCCGTGAACAATATGGAGGTTCCTCTCATACAGTAGGAGTTGAATCAGTCTGATGGTGGTTATATTTGACTGTGCTGCATCTGCACGTTTGTCACCTAAATGTTAACTTGACCAATTTTAGATTTAGATTACATTTGCCTGACAACAGGTAAATGTAATCTTATTTGCCAACTTATTATTAAATTATTATTAAATGGTGGCACACTATGAAAATACTTAAATCACACCAATAGGGACCAAACTAGCATCCAGTGACAAATGAACTATCTACCGCGGGACCTTTATCCCTACCTACCTACAACTGCAGTTGAACAGAACATTGGCTCTGATTGCCAATGATCAGTTTCTCTAGATACTAGAATCACTTAAAACCATTTACATGGACCTGACGTGTCCATACCTGAGCACACCAGAGGAGAGATTCCTGGCTGTGCTAGGAGTCATTGGCATCATACTCAACCTGCTTTTGCTAGTCTGTGTCTATATATACACATCCGTCTGATACACATCTGTCTGATATCCAATATCATATTGTACATTGAGTATATTCCCTTAACCACACCTGTGTACCCGGTCAGATCTTAAAATACATCAACTAGACACACCCTGGTTCCTCACGGAGCTTGGGATTATCTGCATTATTCTGAAACTGTTACTTTGTGGTACTCTCCAACTTCAATTTGAAACTGTACTAAGCTTCCAGGAAGGTGAGAAATGTTGAACAGAGGTTTATTTATGGACTAATTTTAGAATATTCTAAAAAAAAAATCATTTTCCTGCAGTTTTTGTACAGACCCTTTCACATGTGTGCATCATGAGATGTTGACTTAAGCTTCTGTCATGTATTCTGTATCCACACACAAAAATATGTAAAGACTATGTAAAGACTTTCATCTTTACAGTAAGCCTATTTGTTCGAAATGCTCACTGATGTTAAAAGTAGAAAACACCCAGATATGGGATTTGGATGGTGTTGAGGTGCTGATGAGGATCACAGTCCAGATCAAGACTATTTTAGCCTCTGCACCAGCCGAACACAACGGCAAACATTTCTCCGTGGAAGGTTGGTACTACAGAATTATGGTCTATCTTCTAGTGTCATATCTAGACAGTGTACTGATGCAATGCAACACAACCCAGGGTTTGGTAGCAAATGCATACACTAGTAGCCAAAGCTTTGGGCTGAACCAATGCGGATTGACTGAAGAAAGAAGACACAAAACCTCAGCAGAAGGCAAAGACCTCCACATCTGTCTTGGCCACTGTGGTGCAGCTCAAGAAGGCAGTAGAAACTCTCTGGGACTGGGCGACGACATTTCCATTGGAGCAGCATGCCACTGTGGATATGGTCTTAGATTTGGAGAGGCACACCTACATGCACTTGACAACACAGTAGGAAGGACTGGCCTGAATCTACACTTCATCCTCATCATTCTCTTCTCCACCAACAAGCTAACACCAGAGAAGACATAGTACTCAATGGACCCACAACCTACTGCTGAATTCAATTCTCATTTCCTATAGCACAATACTTTTGTACCCCAAAAGTACATCATGTCACTTAAGTCACATGTGTGCACACACGTGCACACACACGTACACACCTGTAAGTGTAATAAGACTTAATCCAAGACTTGATTTCATGCACCGTCGGCCAGAGTTACTGGGAATACACAATGAGGAGGATCTCTAGAAACGCTTTGTTTCCCACTCTGAACTACCAGCAACCCTGACTGTTTTCTGGCTGTGATTTTACATCTTGGTTTGTGAGAAGAAATCAAGATTTTGATAATCGTTGAAAAGTAAGATTCCTTGTTACATCATATAAGTATGCTCATGGTATATTAATGTATGTGTTTTATTGCAGCTTCACATAACTGTTCATCCCTTCACTCCCAATGGAGCTGAGGCCAAAACATATCCCAATGTCACAAGCACTAGATCAGGAAATCTGCAGGAAGTCTGAAATAAAAAGCAACAAATATCTGTGCTTAGCCAACTTGTTAATATATGTTTTTTTTAAATAACTAAAAATACCAGTTTTCTACTTTGACTGTTTCTGGTGGCCATACTCCATTGTCACTAAGTGTAGAAAGTCCTATTTAGATACAGCTGTAAGCATTTCCACAACCACGTGCACGAGCATTAAGTAACTCAATAAACACCATTTGGCTGCTGGAATATCTAGCTTTTGTTAAGTTGTTAGCATTTATTAAATGGAGAGATCAGCTGTGGGTCCCAAACCACTGAAGTGAAGAAATAAAAAGAGGAAGCCCCTTAGGGCTCGCTCTCTCTCTCTCTCTCTCTCTCTCTCTCTCTCTCTCTCTCTCTCTCTCTCTCTCTCTCTCTCTCTCTCTCTCTCTCTCTCTCTCTCTCTCTCTCTCTCTGTCTGTCTGTCTCCCTCTCTCCCTCTCTTACACCATCATCTTTCAAGCACATACAAGCATATTGAATTACTGTAAAATGGTGTTTGTTGAGCCAAATCTATTTCAAGAGTAACACCTTTAGCCACCTTTACTGTTGGCAGACGTCTCCAGTCAGACAGTGACAGCTGAACACCACAGCTGTGCAAAACACATTTGAATTTGTTTGACATTTGTGATCAAACCTGTCACTTGTAATATTAGTCAAATAAAAAACCGAACAAACATACTCAACTACTCTGCCCAGGTTTATTGGGATACAGCTAATATGTTTTTTTGAATTCTTGGCAGGGTGGAAAAACCTCACTATAAAACCCACACTAATGGAATAGGTGGGTTTGTAGCACTTTAAGGCCAGTTGACCTTCAATGGGGGAAGCATGCAGCAAAAGCTTTTAGTAATGACCAGTTTTTTTTCCCACCACACTCGTTGCCGAACAGGCCAATAGGAGGAGAGAGCCTAGGGGACAAGTCCCGGCCATCTGCTGTTCCCATGAACATCCAGCCACCCCCTCAATGTAAACATACATACATGCATGCACGCACGCATGCACGCACACACGCACACACAGCGTGGACTTTTACTGGACAATGCAACATATCATGTCTCACCCAGCATCACAATACAGAATATTATACAATTTAGGTGTAATGTGATGCATGTTCATTGTTTTTGTTCATCATTCTGCAGGTTAAACAACATGCACACGCACACTATGTCATGGAAAAAGCCCAGAATACCACAAGCAAACCTACAGGGAAAATAGGTGCATCACAATACACTTGAGACTGCACCCCCACCCATCACCCCTTCAAGTATGCCACAGGCAACGATTGTTAATGCAAACAATTGAAAGAAAAGAAGAAACCAGGTTGAAACAAAAGCAAAAGATCACCCAAAAAATGTGATGCTCATTCTGAGTCTATACAACACAGCGACTGTGTTATGTTCAACCACAACAAAGACACATTATTATGCTTCTTCATGATGCATGAGGACTTTGACTTTGAGACGTGCATATTTGACACAGCTTGTTTGATACTCGTACTCGTAATTATTTGAGGAGAAAACAGCTTTTACCCCTGTGACTTTTTTAGACTTTGGGATATTTCAACATTCCTTCTGAGCAACAAAGCCCCAGTTCTGGTTTGAGGTGGACATGAGCTAAGAGAAATCCCACATTTCTGGTGGTTCATTTGGCTAACGCGTCCTGGGCTCCAATCCAGTTGGGACCTTTGTCACATGTCGTGCCCCCCTCTTTCTCAAGCTTTCCCATTTCTCTCTACTGTACTTATCAAATAAAGACAACAATAATCTAAAACAAAAACAGATTTTTGTAGGAAGGCTAAATTGGGACTGCATCAAAACCTTGATGCCCAAATGTAGCCAAATGCCATTTTTATATTGTATCTTTTCTGCGCTACAGCTGCACTACAACTCAACCTAGAAGAGGTTAAAGTTTGGGTCCCCTTTCAGGTGTCAGAAGGCCTGAGAAATGATTCAGCAACACGTTTTGTGATACATACTGACTTGATGTACTGTGTAACATTCAAGGACAATAGATGCTACAGTACTAATGAAGCACAGATGCAGGTTGGGAGACCTCTATGACTATCACTGTAGACTGTGTCCACCTCCATCAGTAAGTAATGAAGCAGTTTGTCTAAAGAAAGAAACTGCAAAACTAAACAGAGGGACATTGAATAATTTCATATTTGTGTCTTATAAAAATGTGTCAGAACATCATTTCTAATAGCAATGCAGTTGTCATACAAAGAAACAAAGTTCTGTGAGATCTGGTGTATTTTCATGTACTGTTTATATATATAGTTATTATATCAATGCAAATAAAAATGGAAAACATCACTTTCAAAGAATCCCACTGTTTATTGAGATAAATTAAAGGTTGAAGGTGCTACATTTAAGAGTTATTAATATCCTACAAAATCAGTTTTGACAACCTCTTCTAATGCTAGGTAAAATTGTGACTGTCACCATTATGAATTGTAGCCCTTTTGACATACGTCTTGCTTTCATTGGGTCTAATTTGAGAGTTCTGGCATTAGATTTCTTTCAAAATCCCTTTTGCTAGACAGATCTTATGAGATCAAAAGCAGTGAGCAGGGGAAAAGCCATATAGAGTGTGCTGATGGAAAGTAGCTCTCAGGGGCTCCAAACATGTGAAAGCTCCTGAATCATTATCACAATTCATATGACACTGACATTTTTGGAGGAATGCCTTCAGGTTAGCATAAAGTGGGAAAAGCAAACAACACTTTTCAAATTCCTAAGAGAAGGTTGAAAATGGAGGTCATTGCACACTAAATGAATGTGCTTCAAAATGTATTATCATACTGTCAGACACATGCACGTGCACATTAGGTAATGAGGCAGGCAAGATGGGCAAAGACAGACAACAAGGAAATGTAAAAATCCAACAAAACTAGTTTTTTTTATTTTTTTATTTTTTTTAACTTATCCTTTATTTAACCAGGGTAATCACGTTGAGATTTCCATCTTTTTTTCAAGTGGGCCCTGGCCAAGAAGGCAGCATACAAATAATTTCACATATAAAACAACATTAAAACAAACGCAAATAAAAACAAGACAGTAAGAGTACACAGTAAAAAATAAAGCAAGTGTCTTCAAAATTTAAGTAGAAAGCATATAGTTGTAGTAATCAATGGCCATATTTTGGCTGGGGTTTTTTTAAATTCTGTTTGTGCATTATCTTCTCCAGTTGCTCCGTTACAAAACCTGCTCACCTAGAGATGTGGTCTGACTCATTAAATTACAATGCCAAAAAAATCTGACTTGGGAGTATCCAGAGCTTTCAGTAAATGTCTCCTGTTGTGATTCTATCATAGAAATCACCTTGAAATGACAAGATAACTATGGGCATGGAATATAATCTGATCTCAGGGCATTTCTGTCCAAACTGGTTTAGCATCAGACATTGAGCTCACTGAATACCAACAAACAAGAAATATGCAGCACAAAGCATTTCATGCATTCTATTGTCTACACTTATAAATTTGCCATGCATTTTTCCCCCCCCACAAATTTATAAGTGTAGAACTTTTTGCCAATCCTCATTCTAAGATTTATGCAGTTGGCTATTTCACCCTTTTCCTGGACTTCAAATAGCTTGGGAGGCAGGGAAGTGAGTCCTTAGCTCTCTCAACCAACAGGATTATCCAGCCAAGCAACCATCCATCCCTGCTCCAAAGTCTGAATCAGGATCTTGAAAATAAATCGGAATGGCCCAATCTAGGCTCAATCTGAGCTAGTTAGGTTGTGTGTCCACAGCTTTACTTTTTGACAACAAGACTCAATTTGCTTGCTGCCGTGCTAACAGTGGATCTGTTATTCTCTAGTGAGGATGCTGTCCTCTTCTTGTTAATTCTTCCAGATTGGCAGTGGGACACTTCCCAGTTCCAAGTTAGCATGTATGCACTGTAAGTAACCCTAACCCTAACCCTAACCCAGTAGACCTGTTTTGAAGTACTTTAGTTGCTGTGGCAGACCTGTGCTGTTGTGTGCAGCCATGTTCAGTCAGCCAGATAAACTAACAGTGTGTCCTCAGGCACCCCATGAGACAGCCACTGACCTGGCTAATATGGGTGGCTGCCCTCTACACGCACGCACACACACACACACACACACACACACACACACACACACACACACACACACACACACACACACACACACACACACAAACACACACACACACACACACACACACACACACACACACACACACACACACACACTAGCCTACAGTCTCCAGCATAGATTTGACTAGTGCTCAAATCTATAATCTAGTGAGATGTTTGTTTGTTGCAATGTTTTTTTTTCTCTTTGCTTAGTCTCTTTTTTTCCCCACTGTTTTCCCTTAAGCTTTGTTCTTTCTTTCTTTCTTTCTTTCTGTACCACAAATTGTGTGCTCCCTCCTCAGTGCCTTGGTCCATTGTTTGCTGTGTTCCTATTTTAGTCTTTTTTAAGTTTGCCAGCTCAAGCATAAACCCCATTCCTCGCTTTGAGCCTCAAGCCGCTGTCACTGGAACAGGGAAAGATGTTTTATGTAAACATGTGATATAATGTCCTAGTTGAGTGTAACAATTCCTTCAGTAGTTCACCCAACCTTAAAGGAAAATACCCACTGAGTCACATAGTTTTTCACTCATGTTTATCGTTTCTATGCTACTACAGATGCGCCTAGGTCACCGTTTAATGCCTACGCTACAGTGTGTCTTGAAACTAGTATTACCTTCTTCTGCTCACAGGATCCTATTGACTTCATGACTCCATTAAATATACCCCTGACAGAAATAAGGACTTTGACGGTAACATATTCATTTACAGGCCACAAATTCACCCTGGCTCATTACCCTGAATTTGATCAGTAACCATACTGAGTAATAATCAGGTCACCCCAAATTACAATATTAAATCCAAAGAAAGGACATGACCTCCTGATTATGTAAAATAGAAATTCAATGAAGTAAATGAGCCAAAAAATGAAAAATGTTCTTTCCCTTTACCGAAGCTTATAATGGAAACTGTGTCAAAGATTTCTTTCCTTGTCTGTCCTTGGACATTTCATTTTGTATTAGTAAATATGACTGATTGTCCTCAGTAACCTGTAATGTCAGACTAATGGAATAGTTTGGTAGAGATGGACTGCAAGAGCACAGGGGCTGTGAGAGGAAAGCTAGGAAGACGTGACAGATGACTGGAATGGTGTTTTTGTTCTGTGTCATTGATGCCTCAGTGATGTTTTAAGTGCATTGTCCCAGTGCCTTCATGGGTGTCATCATAGTAAATTGCTCATCATTCACTTAGCCCTTAAAGCCTGCAGTTCAGTCAGCACAGCTGGGACTGAGGGATGAACACTAACACCCCCCCCCCCCCCCCCCCCCCCCCCCCCACACACACACTAGAAAGAGAGATAATTGATATCGAGGGATGCGAGAACTCCTTCTTTAGCTGAGAACGCTGGTTCTTCAAATGATGGTCAGATTCTTGTGCCCTCGGGGTCTCATTATACTCATTATATCTTCATTCCCATGAGGGTTCCTGATCAATCACCTCTGTCACTCCCGGTAAAGGTCTGATGCCCCTCTTCCAGGGAAGAAAGGCCCAGGGATAATCCCTGATGGAGAAAACCCATCACATTAAATGATTTGGTGTTCCAATGATCTTGGACAATTTAGTCTAGATATGAGAGAGAGAGAGAGAGAGAGAGAGAGAGAGAGAGAGAGAGAATTCACATTAGGTGAAAGTACCCTTCCACACACCGCCACCTACACCTATTTAGGAATACCTAGTTGTTGGTTTAAATTTTCGAACTTCCTAATTCAGTCGATTACGATATGACAGTGATGTCTGGGCCCCTTATTAGTAAGGGGTCAAAACCCCCTTTAAACAGCTACATGTTGAGTTCTGCAGGCACATTCTGCACATCAACTGGAGCCCCTATCTTAGCATCCAGGGCTGAGCTTGGTCGATTTCCACTTCTGATTGATGTTAAGGAAAGGGAGAGAGAGCCAGGCTGACAGGCAGGATGACAGACTGGAAGATGCACAATAAACAGAGACAGACCAACATTAAATGCTGACACAAAACTAAGCAGACAGAAAAAGAAACGGGCAGAGAAACAGAATAGAGTTTCATAATCATTGCTCTCCATGCTTGCCTCCCAGCATAGGAGCAGAGCACCATATGTAGGTCAAACCTTCAGGGAAGAAAATAGCTCTGGGGTCACAACCTCTATTCCCATGGGGTCAAAGCGTAGATGCCACAGGAATGCTGCTGCAATATGCCACAGAACCCCAATTGATAGACAGGTCACGCCTCCTGTAATATCAAGGCAATGGTAACACAGACTAATAGACAATACACTCCCAGAAAAAGGTACAGAGCTGTATCTTTTTATCAAAATGGTACAGACCCTGCGACAAAATGTACAATATTCTTTAGATTATATTCGATTTTTGTTTTTATAGCATTTTAGTTTTATTATAGTGAATATAGTGGAGAGTGACAGTAAAGATAGGATGACGTGTCTCTACATGTTACCCATTTCAAAAGTAATGACATTACTTATTACTCTCTGGGAGAATAAATTTGTTACAATACTCTTTAGATTACTTTTTTATTTCTCTTTATTACTATTACTATTTTTTTTATATTACTTTTACTCTTACCTACTGTGCACCTCTGTGACTGATAACCAAATACTGCACAGGGTTAACGTTAGCTTTGGTTTGTGCATGCTTTCTTCCTGACAAAATCAGAGTAATGGGAATAGTTCCAGGAGCTGACTGTAAAAATCCTAGCTAGCTAGCTCGATCAAGTTAGCACAGTGTGTGGTGCTCACGACATGTCCTTTAGTTTTGACGATCTTTATCCTTTGCATGGACTTAACCAGCAGTTGCCTACTGCCAGTTTTAGTCTCACAACCCTCTTTTGGGTCCTGACCCAATCGTTGAAAATAAAATGGCCTAGGGGAACTCTGCTAAGACTCTAACTAACCTCTCACCCCTGACCTTCAATACCTAGACTTTGCCCGTAATGAAGCCTCAATGGATCTCTGTTTTCATAGCCCCCGATGGCAAATATTCTACCATCCTCTCTGATGGTATCTGTTAAACATATTTGTTTATCTGTCTGTTGTACTGTTGTTTTCATCTTTATAACGTTAAGCTCAAAAGCAGATGTGTTACAAATAAATCCCCAAGGTAATTTGGAGTAGTCTGTGTCAGTAGTTGTATATAGTGTCACCTAATCTCTCCTCTGGGATTTCACACACACCTTCAGAGAGAAAGTGGTAAATCTCATTCATCACGCAGACAAACAGAGCAACAGTCACAATGTGCATGCACACACACTCTTGGACGCACACACACATATAGAGAGGACACTAGTGACGTCACCTCCAAGTATTTTAGGCCTATTCTCTCCCACAGTAACACAGCCCATTAGGGAGATACACACAGAAGGAGCTACAAAGCCAACTATATACATATGACCCGACACAGAAACAGTTGACTGGGCGGCTGAGCAGCTTTCTGGCCTCGTCTGACAGCCCAGTCTCTGCTGCTAGACATTACTTGGAATCAGAAACAGAATCCATTTTTTTCCTCCTATAACTTAAAGGCATACATCGATGAGGAATTAGTACTCTGTGGGTCTTTGGAGCCCCGAGAGAAGGGGAAAAAGAAGAAGAGCTACCAGAAGGTCCTAGTGCATGAAGTCCTAACAGTCCCTGTGGATATTTGGATATATATGACTTGGGACACAACTCACTGAAGGCCTAAGGGAACTTTAGTGCAAATTGAAAGAGTTTGGAAGGCAGAAAATGGAGTCCAGACCTACAGAACAGAGGAATGAAATACAACAGAGAGACAGCAGAGAGGTAAATATCGAAGTCTGTAAAAAAACATTCTCATCATATCAGAGATCAGTTACATTTCTTCAAAGCTAACAAACAAAATATATGGTGGCAAGCACTTTTAATATAATGGAACGGAACAGAACAGAACAGAGTGGAATAGAATAGAATAGAATAGGTTATTTTTACTCAATATTTTGTGTCTACGAATGAATTAAACAAAATGCTTAAGTGGAAGGATTAAGCGTCTGCAGATATAAGCTGTGACTGTAAAGGTCAGAATAGAATAGAAAAGAATAGAATAGAATAGAATAGAATAGAAGTTTTGAAGACAGATTCATCAGCCCAATTTTCCTATGCGTCCCTAATATTGTAATGTCTGTATCAATGGCACCATCAGGTGGCTGAAATATGTCAAGACACCAAAGTGAATCTTCTCGTTTCTAAATGTACACATTGTGTGTGTGTCTCTCTCTCTCTCTCTCCCTCTCTGTCTCTCAGGTGGATAATTCTGTGAGCATGCCTCCTGTCTCGACCATGTGCAGGATGGACCCTGGCCAGATGTGTGGCATTCTGGGTATTTTAGGCACAGTTCTCAACCTGTTGGTGGTGGTGTTGGTGTACGTCTTCACACCTATCTGATGTCCGTATTTACTGTGTACATGGATGGATTTCAGGACGGATAGTGAAGCAATGGACAGTTGGAAGGGTGGATAGATGATGGATGGACAGGTGGATGGATGGAAATTGTCTGACCGATGGATGGATGGAAAGAAGGGGTGGTTGTATGAAAAGATTGATTTCAGTAGAAGTCTTGAGTTTGTTTATGTTGAAGATCACTGAAGCTACCTGAACTCATCTACACTGAACACAACTGAACTGAGAGCTAAACTGAAATACATCTAATTCACTTAAAATCTAATTAAGTGAACTGTACCAAACTGTGCTGAAGTTAGATGAATTAACTGAACAGAGCTGAGGTGAACCTGTCAACCAACACTAAGCTATAAATATGTCTAATAGATGTACTATACTGTATACACCTCCATTATGTTGTACAACCAAATAATAACCAAATGTTAGTGATAGACCATTTGTTGTTTGGGGAAAAGCTGCTGTTGACCAGAAACCTTGCTCTGCAGACATAATGTCGATATAGCCATGATATACTAGCATTCTGGTAAATGGTTCAGTGTTTCAGGTAAAACAAAAAGAGCAAGACACATACCTGTTTGGTAGGGATGAGTATTTCATAACATATATAGATATAATCAGCTTGAGTTTTCTACATTGAGAGATTATTTATTATCAGGCAAATATAAACAGGTATACACATTTCCACTTTTTTCAACAGTATCAAGCAGGCTGATAAAAGGGTGTGAAAAATCAGAACAATTGGTGACTTCACCATTTTGATATGTACACTGTACTTTATCCTGTTTGTCACGTTATATTGTTGTTTTTTAGTGTGGAACACAGTATGTTGAAATTTAAATTTTGATATGAAGTTCTCATGATTATTTCCAATAAATGGCAAGTGAAGAGATGTTTCAATGTCTTGATCATTTTCAGCTTTTAGACCTCTGGGTCTGGGTACAGACCTTTGGTGCTTTGCAGATTCCAACCAACTCATTTAATTTTGAAAACATTATTCAGTATCAAACATATTCAGGCAGCCAACAAAAACAACAATGAAACAATAAAGAATTTTAAACATTTACAACATAAACATATACAAATGTGTTAAAATTGTTGGTTTACAGTTTTTAAAAATAGTATTTATATTTGTATTATTTTATAATTAAACACAAAACAGTGTTAAAATTAGAGCAATTCTGTTCAAGTCTGCTTCCTCCTCAGCTGGTTATCACAGTGGACCAGAACACAGGAATCATATTCCCCTGCTTACAGCTGATTAGGGCAGATTATGTTGGATTACATTTATTTTTACAAATAACAATTACAATAAAAAACTGAGACAATGACAATTGTTAATTGGACCGTGAACAAAACCATAACACTGGCAAAGAGCTCCAAACCATGAGATGGGACAACGTCATTTTTTAAATGTATTTTGTTTACTGTTGATAAAACATTTGTTCATATATGTATACATAGCTTGTAAACACTGAAGAAAAGATGACATGTCTTTTGAGATGCTATTAGGGAGATAGAATTGCAAAAAGCTACTTTTCAATAATCAATGAAAATATACCTATAACTGATATGTTTTGTCAAAAAACACATTGATTTACTTATTCATGGTACAAGGGTGGTATTATTAACTGGGTTATTGATGTTAATATCAGGCAGTAGATGACAGCTGGTAATGATATCTATCTTCTCAGACACAGCCTTGAGGTCATCCAGTATTAGTCTGATGCTGTGGGAAGCGTTGATGATGGCGCTCTGTGAAGTATTGAGCTGAGCTGTAGCACTGCGCACCTACGACAATGACAAACAGGACAAAAAAATCATAGTCAAAGGATTAAAATGAGAATAAGGGGCGTTCCCATTCACATCAAATTAACATTTGATGGGTTACTTAGCTGATACAAGATGATTACAATAGGATGTTTTTAATGTCATGAGAATGATTAGCTTGATGCATGAGACTCAGAAAACTGCTGAGTTACCAATGTTACCAATACCTCCCACACACGAAATAATGGTCATTTCCATTTCTATCCATTCTAACTCTATGGTCATTACAATATATACTCTGTGTGTATACAGTGATGTATCCCTACTTTGTCTACTGTTTGCTAAAACAGAAAATGTAAGCATCCTCAACCATATCAGCATACCTCTCGGCTGGCATTGCCATAAACCTGCTTCAATGTCTGTCCCACATCAGAATGCAGCCGACTGTTAGACTCTTGCAGCTTCTGCTGTAACAGGGTGTCACCTGGAAAAAAATAACAACGTATCAGACAACTAATCAAGAACTAAACCAAACTGGATCAGTCTATGTGTTTGCTTGTTCGTCTGTTCGTCACGTCTGATCTCAGACACTGCTGACTAGATTTTGACGAAAAATGGGGAAATGATACAGCTCACCACTGCATTCTGGCATTTTTATAATTACACTGATTGGCTCAAGGGTGTGCTAGACTTACAGGTAGAAAAATGTGACATATTTGTTGCTGTTTGGCCCAGAAAGGGGCTAAATCATTTTAAGGGGACAAAGTGTTTACTGTTGCCTCCTGTTTGTTATGGCTACCATTAGTAGCAGTAGTAGTAATATTATAACTACAGCTGCTATTCCTCACCTTGTGGTCTGTGGGTAAGGCTCGGCCGATCTTCCACTACTGATTGTATATCAGGGTGGTCTCTAACCACTATAAGTGGAGGCAGGTCTCTCCTCAGTATCTGAGTGTTCTCCTCACTCACTGCTGCAGCAACAACTTTTCTCTGCGCTCCATCCGCCCACTCCTGCTCACCTTCACTGTCTGTCTCAGATGCCTCCCCAGGAACCTGAGAGCATCCAAATTGATTATAGATTCATGAAAGGAGAGATGGAGATGTAGACTTGAATTGGTGCATAGCATACAATGGATATAAACAAATGAACAAACACTTTTTCTCTCTTTTTGTCAAACACATATGTACTACTCTTTTTCCTCTCTCCCTCACTCTCTCACTCTGTCTCTCTCTCTCTCTCACACTCGCACACACACACACACACACACACACACACACACACACACACACACACAAAACAACCTTGGCTCCCACTGCCTCAGTCTGGGAAGCAGAGAGGGAGGTGATGTAGACCTCCTCATCGGAGTCTGTCTCTGACGCCTCGCCCTGCACCACGATCTGGTAACTGCTGGACATAACTGCTCACACACACACACACACACGCACACACACACACGCACGCACACACACACACGTTAGCTACCCAATGTTAGCTAATACCGACAAAGCAAGTAGGAGCAGTTTAACAACAGACACCTAGACAGATAACGCACATACAATACAGAAATGGACCTACTCTCCTCTCAGTACATGAGGTTACTCAATGACAATGAGCTGTAACAGATAAAGTTGTATTATACACTGAAATAAGTAAAAAAATTTAAAAAAAAAGTCAAACCTTCCCAGCGATGTCAAAACACAAATCACATGAGCAGTCAGGAAGTGGATTGTGTGACAACAGCCAATCCAACCTGAGCTGTGTTGTCATGTGGTAGGTGACGTTGCAGACAGTGATTGGAAGACGGGCCTGGTCTCTAGCAGTCAGGAAAGGGGCTTTGTTTACGTCGTAGAAAGTCGTCTGACAGGTAACTATCCAGCCACTTGACTTGAATTTACCGAGATTCAGCTCAAAGTCACAAATATGCATTCCCATTCCTAATTTGTTCTTGTACATTCAAGTTACATCAAAAGTTATTAACGGTTAAAAATGTCCACGTCTTGTTGCGGATACTGACGTAAGCTATCTGTGGCTAACGTTAGGCTAACGTTATTTAAGCAATGCGCTTTCACGTTCAGTGGATCCTTTCCACTTTGGTAGTACAACTAACTCGTTTGTTTTGTTTAGATTGGCCGATGTAATACCATTTGTGTGTGTTTGTGTGTGTCAGGCATGGCAGACGAGGTTCTGTTTGAGTTCCTCCACATGGAGATGGTGTCTCATGTTTACAAGGAGCAGCAATCCAGTAAAGGAGAGACGGACGGCAAGGTGTGTTAAGGAAATCTAATTAATGAATTGATAGTTTTCTACAGCACCTTACAGCCTGCCTCATATATCTACTGAGGAACTATCTCACACTGTTGAGTTGTAATTGGTTAGAGAGGCCAAGATCTGTTCTGAGATTGGACCTGAGTTGGAGGGTTTCCTGTTACCACACTACCACTACCCGTATATCAGGCCATGTGTTTAATTCTCTCGCTTCAGCATAGAACTGTGATTCTACAATATTTTAGCTAACTGCCACTTAGATAATTAACTAGGGCAGACCAGGCTAACAAACTCATCAAGCAGGTTGCCAGCCAGCCAGTTCATTAACCAATAAAACACTCTCTCTCTCTTTAGGACAGAGCTATCTCTGTTTCTATCCTGGAAGGCATGGGTTTCAGAGTGGGACAGGGACTCATTGAGAGGTAGGTGTGTGTGTGTGTGTATATATATATATGTGTATGTTCACGTGCACAGGTACATGTGTGGCATCCATCCCATCTCTGAGTTGATGATTGCTCTCTCTAGGTTGACCAAGGACTCTCCCAGTTTTAAGGATGAGTTGGATGTAATGAAGTTCATCTGTAAAGACTACTGGACACAGGTCTTCAGGAGGCAGGTTGACAACCTCAGAACCAACCATCAGGTAAAATAAATTCTGGAAAAGCTTACACTAATAACAGGTGGACAGCCACTGTGTGCAATAGAAATAAGAGAAAGGAATAATAGAACAGAGTTTAAAGTAGAGGAGAGGTAGCCAGCCTCAGAACCAACCACCAGGTAAAATACACTTTACAACAGAATGCAGTAGTACATAGTAGAGTTGAATAGAGTCAAGACAAGTGAACAACCTCAGGTCCCAACAATAGACACACCAAAGTAGTGTTACAGTAAGTAGACACTGGACACAGTTGAGTAGATGTCCTGAGTTCAGGATAAACCCCTATAATCCAAACAGTACAGTACAGTCCAGCAGACCAGTAGTTCCCCAGCAGACCAGTAGTTCCCCAGCAGACCAGTAGTTCCACCTTTTTGGTGGCAGGAATATTATGAAAGAGACTTGTGCCAGAGAGGTTGTATAACTGGAAATAAGTTTTATTGATGTTGCAATTCCTACTGGTCATCGATAGAGGTTGATAAAGGTCATAAATTACTTAATTATCCTTTTAATATGTAGGAAACGTTGTTGAAATTCAATGTTAATTGTCTGAATGTACTATTATTTAGTAATTTAGTAAAATAACAATACAGACCTGAGATCGTTCCACAGCACACCAGTGGGCCTTGCCACACTCATTTTTAAAGAAATGTATTGTATAGAGATTAGGCCATTAACTGTATCTGTGTGTGTGTGTGTGTGTGTGTGTGTGTGTGTGTGCGTGCATGCATGTGTGGATGCTCCTTTTCAGGGCACCTATGTTCTTCAGGACAACAAGTTTGTTCTGCTGACTCAGCTTTCTAATGGGAAACAGTACCTGGATGACGCCCCAAAGGTTAGAATACACACACGCATTTTGTAACACAGTTACAAAACTACAGAACAGGCTTTAACCACATTGTTGCCAAGGCTAATGTGTGTGTGTGTGCATGTGCGTGTGTGTGTGTGTGCGTGTGTGCGTGTGTGCGTGTGTCTTCTCAGTACCTGGCCTATTCGTGTGGTTTGGTGAGAGGAGCTCTCTCCAACCTGGGTCTAGACAGCGTGGTGACAGCTGAGGTCTCTCTCATGCCATCTTGTAAGTCGCAACCACCAGAATACACATCTGTGATTCCTCTTACCGTGGAATAGAGTGCTTTCAGGTGACATAACACTAGATGAGATAATGGAGGTTCTAAGCTCACTCGCATCATTCACATGGCGGCCATATTTCAGTTACATCATACTTGGGGTGGCAACTCTGCAGAAGACTGAAGCAGATGTGAACAATGGCGGGCACAACTGGTCTCTGGACACATTTTAAAAATATACACACAAACTATCCTTTGATATCATCAAGAGATGAGCAGAGCTG
Organism: Hoplostethus mediterraneus; assembly: GCA_034670385.1. NCBI lineage: Eukaryota > Metazoa > Chordata > Actinopteri > Trachichthyiformes > Trachichthyidae > Hoplostethus > Hoplostethus mediterraneus. The sequence goes on along the minus strand of JAXDDW010000227.1, from coordinate 326,810 downwards.
GAGCTTTTTATTTGGACCTTCTTTGATAACTTGGCCTCCAGCTCTGCTAACCTCTCAACGATTAGGAAGAATAATTGTGTGAAAGTGTCTATTCTAATTTTTGTAATTCAAAGACTGGTTGAGTTTACCTCTGTTTCCATCTGCTTCGCTGTCTTCCAGCTAGGGCTTCCCACAACATGAATCAAATATAGCTGCTGTGTGATTAGGTAGCAGGCTAGCTAATCACAGGTTAACTGAGCTGACTCTTCTCAAGCTACAACTCAGTGTTTTGAAGTAGAGGCTATGACTATCCAGGCACACATGGGTTTGTAAAGCCCTTAATTGGACACTGATAAGATGTAAAAAAAAAAAAAATTTTTAAATCCATCATCAGGATACTTAAGATACTTAACCCTTGATTCAGGGGTGCTGCAATCTGGCTGACCCTGCACCCTATCCAGAGGGTGAAAAGATAATTGGGGGTGAATAAGGTGTACCTTTTTTCCCCTCCACTTTCCAGTTGTTGCACGGTCAGTCAGTATAGGACAATTTTGTATATATGAATGTGATGTATTTCGTCCTTCTCTGTCCTGTTCTCCATGCCAGGTAAGTTCCAGGTGGTGATCCAGAAATTGTGATCCGAGCCTCTCCACTGCCCTGATCCTGACGAGCAGAACCCTTCTTCAGTTCTGCTCTTCCCGACGACCAATTCAGCCCCAGTGGGAACCAAACAGGGCTAGCCAGGTCCTACGTATTAACCTGGTGCCCACTACAGGGCAAAATAGGGTTAGCCAGGACTTACTCATTATTTCTGTTACTCATATTCACTCAAAACCTTTTTTCCTTGATTCCTTTCCCATCTTGTTTCCAAGAGGTTATTTGCCAAATTTGGCTCAGCTGTGTAAAGTGGATGGTGACTGTCAGTGGCAGATAATGTGAATGTAAAAGGTCCTTTAATGTTCTTTGCAATGTGTTGCTTTCACTCGTGCAATTGTGTGTCCCCAATTCAATAAGACTGAATGCTTACCAGCATAGAAGAGAATAGAAGTTAAACCAGAATGGTCGGTAGGGATAGGACGTCACCATGGATGGCATTGAAGGATTTAAAGTTTCTACAGCTTTCAACTCCCATACCATCTCCAGTTGTCTCCGTCCACATTATGAGTAGCGAGGACTACTCGAACCTAGCCTGGTCTGAAAGTAACTACAGACTACAGATTTCCAACCCAATTGGCACGTCCCATGTGTAATTTAACACTCTCTGGAACCACATACCCACTGACAAGCTGTAACCAACTCTCGGTGCTTTGCTCTGCCCTGTAGCGGTTTGCCTTTAGGAGTTGGGTGTTTCCTTCAGGGCTGTGGTCAGTTAAATTTCAATTCACTTGATTCAAACTCCAAACTGACACTGCATTTCGCTTACCGATGACTCATTCCCTGTTCTATCATTGGACCTAGATTTTCCACTGATTTGAAAGTGAAACGACCGCGACCTTGTTCTCCCGGCTCCTACGGTGTGATCACTACTGTCACATCCCAGAGTCAACTTGTGCACGTGGTTTACAGCTCATTGTTTTTGTACACAGATATTTATTATTTATTGACCTTTGTACAGCAATAGTATAAGTGTACAGAAGAACTGTACTGAGATATTCTTAGCATACATCAAGCTACAGGTACCACCACACTCTGTACTAACCTCACAAACTGTACTAACGCTGCATTTTCTCCTGCTGCTTTTAATTGTGATAGTTTCGAGGCTGTTTTGAGGCTGTGAAGTGATTTAACAGACATTTGTTGTTCATCACATCTTTGTTTAAATAGTGTATGGGTTTATATGAATATCAGTGTAATGTCCTTTAATTTTTAATTGAATCCTTTTTACTACAATAGACAAAGTAGATACATAACTAATGGAACTGTGGGCAAATTCAGTTTGCTTTATTAATCAAAGCTCATCTTGGCTGACTTGTGAATTGTAGATGAATGTGATTAACAACAATTGCCACTAGAGGGAAATGTAGAGCTGCCCTTAGCCTCATGGCCTACTTAACACCATTTTGCCAAGTTATAGCCAATGTTTCCATTTCTATTATTTCTCCTGTTTTCCTCAAATCTCTACTTGTTCTCCTTAAAGTACCCTTGTTTCTCTCACTGGGGCTTGGGCCTGTGAAAACTCTTGCTATGTGAGGAGCTTGACCCATAGTTGAAAGAAACTAGGATGTAGAGAACAACGGCCCATTGAAGGGAATTGGTTTGGGGAAGGTATTTTTTTCCATTTCTCTTCTGCTTAAAAATCTGTAGTTAACAGAGGAATGCATTTCGTAATGTGAGTTGACGGCAGCAATGTCACCCCCCATCACCCTGTTACATTACACTATGGTAACCTATCATTTATGGAGAGAATGCCCGGTTAACTGTGCAACACATGAACTCTGTGGTGCTACCCCAGTATCAGTAGGCAATGAGGCTAGAAGTTGAACTTCCTTGTCTCTATATTATTCTAATGGCAGGGGCATTTTTTAGCAGTGGGGGGGCATTGCTGCAAACAAATGCAGGGAAAACACTGCTACATGTATGATTTTCAAACAGTGTGTCATATTGTAGTTCTGGTAGTTGTAGGGTATTCCTCCATTTCACTCTACTTATCTGCAATCATTACTTAAATCTGCTGGGAAAGAACTAGGACTTTTCAGAAAGTCCAATCTGTAACTATCCTCATCACCCCAAAGGAGAGCACAGAATGCCTCACTTGGGTCAGTCTGTGTTTGTACCTGTGTTCATTCATCATTCTTCATTTCTGGAATTGCAATGTGCTATCACAATTGATTTGACAGATATCTGTTTCATTAAGACATTCTGTACCTTGTGTTGAAAGTTTTGATGGAGTCGACATTATTGCACCAGCGTATGGAGTATGGTGCTGACGTTCACCTCCGTCTGCGCTAATGAAGTATCGCTGTCTCTATTCCATTGACATCAATGCAACATTTTTACAGAATAAAGCTTTTTGTATGCAACTAATTACCTTGCATTTTTGCTATTACCGTTGTGACAATTAAGTCATTACAACGTCTCTTGACACACAACATGGAATGCTGTTGCACCATATGAGGAAAAATGCATCTATCTGTGATGTTGACAACCAAACATACATGTATGACAAATGGAGTCTGTAGGCAGGAGTAGAGTGCAGAAGATACAGGCCGGCATCCTGGTGAGAACAGCAGGTTGCCTCAGTTGTACAAGGCCGCTACATCTGTCGAGAGGCTCTTAGTTTTCATCCTCAAGCACCCACACTCTGACAAGCTCTTGTCTTCTCCAATAGCCACACAGCTGTTTGCGATAAACTAGGTTTGGTCGCAAAGACACTCCACCATAAAGCATCAATAGTTAGGAGGAAAATGTCTTGAACGGCATCTCAATATTGTAGATATGGTCTCCTTAACTCTGGGTTGGGACTCGGAATGGATTGTGGTCTTACTTCTGGTGGATGGCCACATGACCAGCACATGTTTTCATGAGCCTGGGTCCCAAGACGAGACTCACTTTCTCATTTAATCGAGGACTAGTGGAGGAGGAGATGGTGAGAATAAGAAAGAGGGGGCGGGGGGATAGAGAGTGAGAATAGGGGAAAAGAAAAAGCAGAAGAGGGTGGGGGGATAACAAGAGAGAGGATAGGGAGAAAGAAGAAAGAGTGACGGCTGGGTAGTCTCATGGAGCCACACCCCAAAGTCCTGCGAACAGTCCCGACCATTGGAGTGGGAGAAAAGCTGGGGCCGAGTCAAGGGGGGGAGTGAGAGGGAGGGATGATGGGAGGCGGGGGGGTTCAGCAACAGCTGTTGTGTGATGCATAGCTCTACATGGCTTCGCTCCCGTTCCTCCTCCTCTACCCTGCATCACAATGTCACAAATACACTCAGACAGAGGCATGGTGAATGGGGAGAGGGAGGAGAGGGAGGAAGGGGGTGTTGAGAGCTAGAAGAAAGGGGAGGTGGCGGGGGTGTGAAAAAACTAACATTCATTCTCTCAAATGGATGACTCATTACAATTCAGTAACAGTGTCCACGTCGTAGACCCTGTGAAGTCTTTTACTGTGTGAAGGTGACAGAAAGCAACTCAGTTTTCACTCATCAGCACGTGACTCCTCCTCCGAGTAAATCGTTTCCCCTCCTTTAACATCTGAAGTCAACCAGGTCCCCTCGCCGTCCTCTCAACCCCACATATTATTTTTGTCACCTTTAATTTCTCCCCCACTTGCACCTCTCTTCCTCTTCCCTTACTTCATTACTCCCTTCCTGCTCCTCCTCCCTTCATGCTTAGAAGGGCAATAGGGTGAGATTCCCGAAAACAAACACACACACACACACACACACACACACAAACCTTGTCTCTAGGGACCATATGTTGACCCATGGTAGACCTGAATACAGCCATCTGCCTGCCTCTCCTCTGTCCCACAGGGCAGGAGTGTGGGTGTGGGAGAATGTCTTTGAGACACAATATACCCCACACACACACGCGCACACACGCGCACACACGCGCGCACACACACACACACACACAGTCTTTCCCAGCCATGAGCCACTCCCAGGCAGCCAACCTGTCACAGTAAGACAGTAACAAAAGACAGTAACAACAGAATAATAGTGTTTGTGTGTGTGTGTGCACATGTGTGTGTGCGTGAGAGAGCGAGCGAGCAAGAGAGAGAGAGAGAGATTCCTGGAGAGTCAACCATGAGTATGCATCTTCAGTTCTGTCCTCAACAAGGCATCGCTATGGCAACATGGCCGTGTTTGTAGGATGTTGTGAATGGAAATAGCGATGACAATGAAATGATCATCTATTACTTTGACACGAGCATTCACACAAGATCATTTAGTAGCTCGGGTTCAGAGTTCTTCTGGGGCAGCTCACTGTTTTGCTACCATAATAAATAAACCACGTCCCACAATGAAATAGTTTTTTAGGTTAGTCTGCAGCAGAAATTAATCTGTGGAAAACAAATCTATATTGGTTGTTTTGCATGAGGATGGATTTAGTGGTGTAGTTTAATCTGCTAATGAAGCCGCCGCCTCTAAGCTTCAGCTATCCACCGCAGTTATCATAGATCAAGCTCCTGCTCAGCTAATGTGTGGAGCTATCCCACTGAGGGGCTGGCAGGGGGAGATAATTGAAGGAAAGGAGAGGAGGAAGGGAGGGAGGGAGGGAGAGAGGGGGAAGGGGTGGGAGCCCAGGACTGGTTAGATTAAACAACAAACAGAAGACTTCTGATCTCCATATGAACTCTCATCGGCATGACTACACACACTTCAGCGTCCAAGAGTAGAGTGCTATCCTCCTGCGTTTGCAGCTTACAGCAGAGGCCTATCCAGTATCCCTTGGTGTGAACCACGGCACAGCTCAACAATACTCGCTTTACTTACTTTTAATCATAAAACATTTTATTGGATTGACACGGGCCCAGCGAGCTCAATTCACGTGCATCATGCTTTCCACTGGTGCGTGCAGGGAGTGGGGGGTGGCTTACCTCTGCCCTTTTTGTCCTCGGTGCCCTTTTCAGATTGAGAGGAAGTTCTTCTAAAGGGACATTGCTAACACTGTTCATCTGAGGAGATAGAAGCTAAAAGGAGCATATAACCAGGCTAAAGGGCATTTTACTGCAGGATCTCCACTACATTCAAGGCTGTTCAACCCCCGCAGCTAGGTTCACTAACCACTCCAATAAAACTTAAAACACAACAATACAGTACTACAGTCCTGTCCACTGCAATACAGTACACAACATATCAATAGCTCCCAGTCGGAGCATTGCAATCCACATCAGAAAATACATGTAATGATTTTTAGGGTGCATGTATTGAGCACTAGCTGCATAATAGCCAATCATGTCTGTGCTTTAAAGGGGAACTCACCTCAAATTCATTTGCACTGTCAGGGTTGCGTGTACGCTGGCGTAGACAGCAGCGCAGGCCATACCTCTCCTCAAGACCTCGCAGTGGTCAGCAGTGACCATTTTTAGGGCACATTGTTTCCGTTCTCTCGATAAAATCATACTTTCCTCCTTCTCCTATCCAATATGTGTATAGTTCCTTCAGATGAAAAAACTGAGCGATCTCAAACTGCGCCGATAAGTACCTAGTAGGGCTAAGCCTTCATCTATTTGACTGACACCACTAACTCTATGATTACTTTTGGTGTATGTATGTCGTATTTGTAAAATACAAAGCAAAACAGTTACTAGTGATTCTAAAAATGTGCTCTTCAGTTCAGCAGCCTAGCAGTTTTACCTGGAAAACGTAAGGACCCGTGGAAACAACAATACTGAATGAGTGTTTGAGTGGGTATGTACATGCTACAGTACAAAACTCACCAGAAAACATAGTTTCAAAACATTTCAACCCTGCCCCCTCCACACACACTTTCTGAGTAGGTGCCCTTTTAGAGATTTTCTCCCAGTCAAGACTCTGTGCAGGGTGCAGGGTGGAGGGTGGAGAATCACAAGTCAGCTGGTCTCAACAAAAAATGGTCCCAGTCACCCAGCTTCAGTGTTGTTTTCCAGGAAAGATTTTGTCATCACAGTCGTTACCTTACTCAGTGTATAGACCTCAGTCTAAGACCTCCATTTCAAAACGGCATGGATTGATCGTAATCTTCACAACATTTTGAAAATGAAATTTGACAGTGTGGCTACGATCTGATGATTCAACAGTCCAATGGGGAATGAAAACCAGAGGTGACATTTCACTGGTTTCCAGCTTTTGTCCTTCCTTCATGCAAGATTAAGATAAAGTAGGTTGCTAACTTATTGCACTCTTACCTCAAGACTAGTTATGCTCTTAGTTGCTTGTTTAGGAAGGAAATGCACTTACAATTTCTGGTGACTAGTAGTGTTCTTGCCTACTTATGTTGAATGCACTTATTGTAAGTCGCTTTGGATAAAAGCGTCTGCTAAATGACTTATGTAATGTAATGTGTGTAATGTGAAAACTAGCATTTGCCCCTTACAAACATGTTGTGCATGTACCATGTAAAATTCTAAAAGTGTGTGGGTAAACTACTGAAATGTCATTTCTGGGTAACACGTCCCTCGTTGTGCAGAAAATTGTGGAAAATGATTTTTACATGACTACAATTCTGTTATTAAATTATGGCAATGATGTATCAGCACTTCAATGTATTTGAATATTGTGTTTCTGAGTAGCTGTGTCAAACATAACATGCCTCTGTCTGTATGGAGGTAAAATCCAACCCTAAAAAGGTGATTAATAACAACAATCCATCAATCCATCAGTTAAAAAAAAACAACAACTTTATTTCCAGTACAAAAAACAAAAGAAAACCCAAATATATTAAACTTGATACAATCATTAACAACTCAACATCCTCTATAAATACGTTAAAATAAATTAAAGAAATTAATTTACTAAACAAGATCACCTTTAACACTAAACAGGCCTCAAACATGTTGATGAAAAGGCCATTTTAAATAGACCAGTAACAGCGCACAGTGGCTGCTCTCAGAACAGACTACTAACGTCGGAAACGCACAAGCACAGCTAAGTAACACTTCTAAAACACTATACGAGTACATTACCTAAACACTACAATATGCTGGATCTAGCTCAGTCAGGCAACAGACCTGGGCACACGGCTTACAGGGATGTGATCAAGACACCGCACACGTCCGGCAGTGTTACGTGCACAATACTTGTGCGTGTGGAGAAAAGGGTGAAGAAAATAAATCACATCCCCGAGAGTGATGGTATTTAAGGTCACCTAAAATTGATATATTAGCACCAAAATGCTTTTAGGGACACAAAGCCCTGGTAAAAACACAAAACAGGTCTTCAAAAAAAAACAAAAAAAACATTCAGTTGGCTTGGATTCATCGTGCCTTTACTTCTGAGGGTAGCCAAGTGCCTTGCAACTTAGATAATATATGTTCAAGCCCACCTGACTCTCCCAGCCTCCCCAGGTCTCTAAGGCAAGACGGGTTTGGTCGTTTGGCATTTCACAGGTAGTCAACAATCATGGAATAGAGACAGAAGCAGAAGAGTAACTCCTATCAGTCGTATGAACATCTACTAGCTAACCTTACTCTTCCTCACCCCTCTCCCACCTAACCAGCCCATCTCAGTTCAACACTGGAACTTGACCTGCTTAATAATGCTACAGGCACTTCAGTTCAAACTCAACATTCGGGTTCAAGGCCTACTATCGGAGGCCAGTCAACTAAACAGCACCTTAGACGGTACAGTTTTGAGGAAAAAAAAAAGGCCAGCATGCAACAAAGTACTGTTAATGGAAAGATAACATTCCTCAACGTAAGTCACATTGTGTTTGTCCCATAATAATCAAAGGCTGTGGCTTGGGACAGATGAGTCTTTGGCTTTATCACATTCTTCAGATCATTCAGAAGTTATTGGTAGAAAGCAAATACGAATGGTGTGGTTGGATTCAACTACAGGTAGGACTAAGGCCAATCACACTGTGATTACAATATCTTTGTCTATGATAATATATTTGTTGAAATTCCCTTGATAAGAGTTCTCAATCTACTACAATATCTTTTGATCTCAGCCCTACAAGAAATGCTGCCTTGATATGTTATCTGAGTCTACTACACTGTCTACACTGTCTTCGTGTTGGTAATGGCACACTGTAGTTTCAGCACCACTGTGGCATCCCTTGTACACACGGCAGTGAAATTTCAGTCAGAGAAATCAGGTGAATCTCTATGGGCGTAGTCCGCTTTCAGCTTGAGTCAGTCAGTACAGGCAATAATATACAAGTCTTTGTTACCCCTTGACAATACACACACACACACACACGCGGTGTTTGTCCAAACAGTCAGTCCAGTGGGAGAGAGTGCGTTAATACTAGACTGGTGTCCAATGTGTTGGCATGTATGCCGTGTATGTGGACATCAGTGTGTGTGTTGGACTGGGGGTATTGAGGGTCGGTGTGTCTATGTCTGTCTCAGTGTTTGTGTGTGTGTGTGCGTTCCAACACACTGCCTCCTACAGGTAGAACCCGGTAGCATCCTCGGGGACAGAGAGCTGACTGAAAACAGCCAGGCGCTTGCCGTTGCTCTCGGTAACGCCGCCGCAGGATTCCGAGCCGCTGAGCGAGCTGGCTGAGCTTCCGCTGCTTCCGTCCTGGTCCTGGTCCGACAGAGAGGTGTAGGACAGGGATCGGGCACCCAGAGGCCCCGTAAAGCCCCCGGCAGCACCGGGACTCTGCCTCAGGGAAGGGGAGGCCGTTGGAGACTGCCCGTACAGAGAACAGCCAGAGTCAGGGGAGGGCAGAAACTGAGGCCGGGCGTCCGCCGAGGAGATCTGGGCCACGGGGGGTTGGTACTGGTGGGCAGGGGAGGCCTCGAAGGCCGAGTTCATCTCCAGGAAGGCATGAGAGAGGAGTTCTGTGATGTCAGCGCAGGGAGGAGGCGAGGCAGACGGAGCACACACAAAGGAGGCGGGTCGAGGAGGAGGTGGAGGAGGAGGAGGGAGGGTGGGCTGCAGGGCTTGCTGGGGCGCAGAGGGGAACCCGGCAAAGCTGAAGCTCTGTCTGAGGAGAGGGGGTCTGCGGGAGCGGGATGAGGGTGGCTGGGAGGAAGAGGAGGGCGACTGATCTTCCTCATTGTTGTGGACAAAGTGGCAGCGGATCCCATAGGGGCAGAAGCCGATGGTGTGGAATGTACGGCATGGCTCCGTCTTGTACTTCGGGTGTCTGTTTAAATCCCGCAGCTCATCGAGCCCGTGAGCAAACTGGCATTTGCCCCCATATTTACAGATGCCGCTCTCCGCAAAGGAACGGCACAGTTCAGTCTTATAGCGTGACGAGGAAGAGGAGACAGAATTAGAGGAGGTAGAGGAGAAGAGGGAGGAGGTGGAGGAGGAAGAGGAGGGTAGAGAAGAGCTAATGTTCAGTGGAGTGGGGCTGCTGTCGTCACTTTGGGAGTGCTTTATTTCAGTCCCAGGCCAGGCCAGATTTGCAGCAATGGTGCTGCCGGTCTCCACCATACTGAGAGACCGCAGGGCCGAGAAGCCTGGCTTCCCCCATTGGGCGGAATTAGAGAGCTGTGAGGGCAGGGGGCTTTCTGACTGCTGTCCCCACTGGCTGGAAGACAGAAATGCAGTGTCTGAAGGTTCAGTGGAGAGGTTGGAGAGAGAAAGGGAAAACGATGCGTGGTTGCGTGGCTGACCGATGTAGCCTGGTGTTCTCATTGCCAGACTGAGAGATGGTAGAAGTCTGTTCTGCTCCCTCAGGTCGAGGCTCAGTAACTGCTGTAAGAGACAATACAGCATTAGCCTTGAGACTGTGCAACATTGAGAGAAAAAAAAGGAATCAATTTTAAATTGCAGTTTTCTTTGTCCATCAGTAGCTCTATATATGCACTGAAGTCTGTAAGACAAAAATATGAACGCAAATAGAAAAAAAGAAAAAAGGGGTTATGCATTTGCTTCCTGTGTAAATAGTAAATGTAGTCTGCTGCAATATTCAAGATCACAATTTAAAACATCTTCAGGATTGTTAGGTTGCCAGTTACATGCAGAGGGGTGGTCCAAAACTTAGTTTTAGTGTAGTCCAAGAACGGTTGCCAAATTTTCTCAGATTTGTAGCCTTCATGGTTCTGATGCATTCCAGATATTAATTTCATCCGTGCAATTTCCCACCCTTTCTAAAAAGATCAGAGTACTTGGCTCAGCCAATTTCTCACTCACACAGCAATTGAGATCCAGCTAAAAACTCTTCCAAATTACTACTACATTGATGCCCCCCCACTCACACACACTTATATTTCATGATGATTGTTTTGACAACAGGTTCAAGGGTTAAAACGGCCATTCAAAACATGTTTGGATCAGAAACTGTAAGTAAATTAAGCAGTGAGCCAAGATAGGTGTGTTTCACAGTGACTTCACACCAGCTAAGAGGTGCGGATAGACATGACAGAATAAAACCTCTTCTAAAATCACTGTAAATGTCTGTCAAGTGGCTTACTGCTTTTATGAAGTGGCAGTAACACACCAGTGTAGTGGAAAGTTAAATGGAACAACTATTTAATAAATCGTAATTTTAATTGAAAAATAAATTTAAAAAAGGGCGAGCAACTCTTTAACAACAGTTAAACGAGGTGGTTGCTAAGCGACGCATGCGAACCGGTGGTAATTTTCGGTTAGCGCATTAACATTTCCTGAACAACGTTAACTGTTCTGTGGTCAGAAGTGTCTCACGTTTATATAGTATAAGTTTCAACGGCTTCAGCCATGGCTCATCCAATCACAACTGAAGACCGAAAGTAAACACCTTTAAATTATTTACGTTCAGACATGTCTCCATCGTTGTCAACTCACCTTGACAAGTGCAACTTGCGTAGTCATAGGGACATTACAAACTACACTAGTTAACGATATAGTTGTACAATAAGTATTATCTGTTATATAGTTAACGTTGCCTACCGTTAGTTAACTAATGTTTCTCCGTGTAGGTCGTCTGTGGCGAGTGGTGGCAAGAAAGTACCACTAAACGCTAGTTAACTTTTGTTGGGCCCAAGTTGGGATGAATCACAACACCAGCCTGCGCAATAACGTTGCATCCACATCGCGTGTTTGTGGCAAAGTTAACTACAAGTCCAGGCTAACTTTAAATCAAGTAAAGCTTTCAAGAGATCGATAAAGCTACGGGTGCGTTATTAACTTCAGACGGCTCGATAGTAAACAGCACCCACTAACAAGTCACGGAGAGCTGGAGTGCGCAAGCTGCAGAAAGTTAGCATTGTAGCTAAGCTAACGTTAACCTCCCTAGGAAACTAGACTAGCGTTAGCCAACTTTGCGCCACTCTCTCCGTTCAACTTTTGCGAGACTGGTTTACCTTGCACATCATCTCTTCCAGGTCAGCAAACTGGTTGAGCGGGTAAGATGGCATTTTGTTACGTTTTCCAAGGCTTCGTCCGATCCCGTCTGCCCCCGCAGTTATGGATGTGTGCAACTGGCATCAGAAGTTTCCAGTTGTCTATGTGGTACTAAACAAGCCCAAGTCCAGACCACGTGTGGATTTAAAACCTAACACTGCAGTTAGCCACTCCCACGCCTGTGTGATTCAACCACAGCGGATCAGCCAAAAGTTGTTTTCCTAACTAGGGTCCCTGAGGGGCTTCAGAGGGTCGCCGGATTAATGGAAATTAGTTTATTTTCACTATTATTTGTTTAATGAACGTTAGCACAATGAGATAATGCACAATACTGTTTTGTTTCCGTCATAGGGTTCTCTCTCCCCACCCATAGGAAAGCAAAATCCAAGAAGATCTCATATTTATAGCTTTTATTTCTGATAGACACAAATGGCCTCTTTTTAACACTAATATGAGACTAAAGTATTTTCTTCTATTTCTATAGCTCAAGTGAAACAACCACATACAAGCTCACAATCTCCAAATTATTTTAAATAAGTGTAATTTAACTTAATTTCTCCATGCATGAGACCATGTGATTAGAGAAAGATCTCAAAGAAAACTCAGCATAATGTTTTATGACTCCTATGATTTGGATGTTTCATCTCAAACACTGCAGTTCTCACATACAGCTGCACTTTCCTGTTGAAGCCCCAGGGGCAGCAGCCATAAGTAGGAGTTGATTACTATTATATATGTCACATTTTATCATCTTCAGATTTATCTCATAAAGTCTCAAGAATTGATTCTCTGTTATCTCCTCCTTGTCCCTAAGGGGTTTTAGAAGAAACATTTCAGATGAAGGTGATCACACAATTGAAAATCCCTGTTTTTTAAAGAGATAAGACAGAATTATTTAAAACAAATGCTGAATATGGTCATGTGTCTGTCTTCGCTACTAAGACAGACAGACAGAAAAAAGCTAGGACAGACCGGAAGGAAGGCAAAAGTCATGAAAGATGGAAGGAAAGGCAGACAGATAGACAGATACCACAGATGTAGATATATACAGACAGAGATCGGCAAGAAAAAAGCCAAGAGGACAAACAACAAAGGGGAAGACAGGCAGAGGAACAGGCAGACAGAAACATATGGGTAGAAAGACAGCTTGGAGACATTAGTCTAGCCACTGAGAGACAGACAAGGAGGGGTGATTGCAAGGGAGGATGAGAGAGGGAAAGTCTTTGACTCCAAAGGTAAAGATAAATGTGTGAAATGTTCCACCCCCAAGCAGAGACATGAGAATAACACACACACACACACACACACACACACACACATACACACACACACACACACACACAGGTCTGCCAGGAGTGAAGTTGTCACACCTCTAGGACTGGCAGGGAAGGGACCGCATACTGAGCCCAGTAGCATGTAGCAAGCAGTTGTTGGCTAATACAAGGAACGAATCAGTGTTCAATTTGGTCTCTCCAGCTCAATGGGTAGAGCGTGTCTGAAGTTGATTCTCACTGGGGCTAGCCCTGATAAAAATGTATGCACTCATGGGACTGTATGGCAATTCATATAAACGTATATACCACATAGCTTATGTTAAAGAGGGGAATTTGGGCGTAGGCTGTTTTTCTCCACTCATTACTAAAAATCTATGGTCATCAAGAGGGAGGGAGAAGTCTCACAGGATTTTTTAATCAGTAGCTTTGGGGTAGAATTACAGATGTAGCCATTAGAGAAGTCTGTTTACACTTTTTGCACTCTTGCTCCACCCTGACAGTCATCTTTTTTGTAAGGCCGTCATGCAGTGTTTAAGGGATGGAGAAGTCTGTTAAATTCACTTCTTGCCTGCCTGAAATGTGTGAATAGCCGACACAATAGCCCAGAAAGTCAGTTTTGGGCTTTCAATAAGTAGCCCACAACGTCGTCTTGGGTTGCAAGAAAGAAATCGTGGGCCCCTTGCTCTGAGAAAAAGCTAGGAAATCTGTTAAAGCAGCTCCCCATGCCCAGCCTGCCCTTCGCTCTAAACCCTCTTAGAAAGATGACTTCAGCTGAGAACAAAGCCTGCAGAAAAGCTTTGTTTTGGTCCAGCCAAGTAGTCACCATTAAGTGTGTGTGTGCGTGCATGTGTGTCCTCGTGTGCGTGTGTGTATATATATATATGTGTATGTATGTGTGAGTTCCCATCCCCCCTAGCATCATGGAAGGTCATCCCTATACAGCCTGAAGTGTATAGGTTATCTCAGCCAGGCATGTTATGACTGTTGTGGCTTCTTATAATGGAGATTTACCCTGGCTTGTGTTGTGACTGGGGGATGGGAGGTGGGGGTGGCTGCTGGGTGAAATGGGATAGTCTCCACCGAGATAACACAACATATGTAATAGTATATTATGACCATATATATTTTAATGAAAAAGTGAAGGGACATTTTTGGCAACATAACCATTAGCTGACCACTTCCTGGGCCCCACCTGGGTACCAACCCAGACTTTGAAACACTAACGTAATTAGTCTGTACTCTTAAGAGATCGGCGATGTGTGTTTGTCTTACCCCAGGATGATGACCACCACTGTGAGCAACAAGTCATTAGCAAGACGTCAACAACATAAGTGCCTGGAGGTAAGCAGGCCCTTCCGTCAATTTGGTTTGGTAAACAAATGCTATCTGTAAACAAACTACTCGGTTGGTTCAGTTTACTTCTATAAACAAACCTCGCGGAGTGAGTGGGAGATTACTGAGCGTTGATGAGTTGGAGAGAGAGAGAGAGAGAGAGGGAGACGGAAAAGGGGGGAGGAAAGGGGCTTTTCTGAAGGAAAGGGGGGAGGGGAGAGAAGAGGAGAAAAGAGGAGAGGAAGATTGAAAGAGAGTTCTTGGTTCTTGTTGAGTCCAGCTGGGCTAGAGGGCCTTAGGAGCACAATGAGTTCAATGAGCTGCAGAACTAACTAACAAACTAATGGCCCGCCCTCCCTGACTCTACCCCCATCCCCCAAACACACACACACACACACACACACACACACACACACAGAACAACAACGGAGGGGGGGGGGGGGGGGGTGAATGGGTTGGATAGGGGGTCTTGTAGGAGGAAAAACATGGGCTGCGAGGGGTGAGGAGAGGGGGAGTGGGTGGGTGAGAGAGGGTAGATTGGGAAAAGGATGGGGGGGTGTATTTAGAAGACAAGGAGAGAGGAAAGAACGAGGGAGGAAGGGATAAGAGGGGTGGACAGGAGATGCTTTGCTAAGGCTGGATACACAACACGGTTTAAAGTTACAGATCTGAAATGAAAAGACCAGGTGCATGAAGATGTGGTGCGGGACACATGGCTGAAGGGCTGGGCTGGCATCATTACATATTACACAGCTGACTAATGTCACTACAGGAGGGTGTGGTTGTTATGCAGCTAATCTTAGAACGATGATATTTGTTAATAATGGGGCTGAATTTGTTATTCCTCAGAGCACACCTGTCTTGAACACTGAGCTACGCTAGCAATTTTGCTGCTTGATCAGTAGAAGAAACAGTGTGCAGTGTGCTTTCATCCATAAGAACCAGAGGGAAGGGGGGCAAGGGGGTAGTGGGGTGACAAGGTAGGGGGTGGGGGGGGGGGGGGATGACTGAATGTGTTGTCTAATCCTTAATCACAACAGTGTCAACAGGCTGTGTGTGTGTGTGTGTGTGTGTGTGTAGATCTTGAGACAGTTGAAGAGGGAAACCAACTGTACTGCGGTGCCTTTTGAAGCAGACTCAATGACAATAGGCTGCCATGCTAGTTTGTTTGTATGTGTATGTTTGCTTGTTGTGTGTGTGTGTGTGTGTGTGTGTGTGTGGACTCACGCACGCTCGCACGAACGCACCCGTACTGAGCCCATTGAATCTCTCATGATTAAGTGAAGCCATTCCTTTACAGCCCCATATAGTCTTCTTCAGATAAGAAGGCTACTATTACCAGCGAAAGAATAAGGTGGGTGGGGGTGGGGGGTGGGGTTCTTTAGACCTGTTGAACATCTGCTCCTCTTTTCCTCCTCTCTTTCTTCATTACTCCCCCTCACCATCCCTCTTTCACAATGCACCGCGCTCCCTCCTGTGTGTCTCTGTGTGTGTGTGTGTGTGTGTGTGTGTGTGTGTGTGTGTGTGTCTCCAGAGGGTTTGGGTTTGCGTACCACAGGGGGCGTTGGGTAGAGAGGTATTTTGGCACTGAAGGAGTTCTTCTCAAACTGTGCAACAGTGGCACTGGTTGCATTTGCAACGTGCACACTTCAATCAGCGAATCCACAGTCATTCACCTCAGTGGGAGAATCATCTGATGTCATCAGCAGAAACGGAGCGCCACCTTGTCACCCAACGTTAGAAACAATCCTGTGATGTCACGATCCAGCATTGGATCAAACAACTAGCTGCTACAAACAACTAGCTGCCATTCATGGTTACAGAATACCCTTACCTGATTTGTTAACATCAACATCCTCTTTAAAGAATCCTTAGTGATAACAAATAGACAAATAACAGTGATGATGCAGAACATTATATATATATATTATATTATATTTGACCATAAAGGCAAATGCCCGCTACATCATGAATGGACATGAATAAGGAGTGCTCATGATAACTACAACTATGACTCTCTCTCGTTCTCATTCTCTCATCCACACACACACACACACACACACACACACAGAAACGCTCCCGATAGGGTTCCACTCACAGGGCAAAGGTCACAACCTCACCTTTGACCTCTGACATCACCCCCCCCCCCCCCCCCGGCTCCTCCTCCCCTCCTTACTGGAATTCCCTCCTGTGGATTCAATTAGAGAGTGAGAGTGAGGGAGAGGGAGAGAGAGAGCGAGAGAAAGAGAGATAAGTAAGGGAGAGAGAGAGAGAAGCAACAAGAAAGTTTAGAACAAGTAACAGTTAAAAATGCCTTTAGAAAGACAAGCTCAGAGAAGGAGAGAATGAATGGGGGATGCAGGGAGTGTAAGAGAGGGATGGGGTGTGAAGAGAAGAAGAAGGGGAGGGGTTCACTCGTTTGTTTTTGCGGGTCATGACGTAGAAGGAGTCAGCTCTGTGTGTGTGTACAGGAAACCGGACACAGGACACAGTAGACAGTGCAGGGGGTCAGGCATTCAGCCTCACCATGGCATATGGAGTCCCACAACAGACACAGCTCAGATGATTTCACATGAATGAAATCATAGAAAAGAGCAAGACTGATCTTGGTGAGCAACAATCAGATTGGACAAGTCACTTATTTATTATGGTCATTACAAGAAATATAGCTTCCTAATCATGTTATTAGCCAAGTACAGTAAATACACAGGAACAGGGACACATAATAATTGACACCATTACACTGACAGGCATGCACAAGTAGACAGTGCGAGAAAATACAATCGGACTGTAAACTATACTGTACATCCCAACTTTGTATACACTCATTACCAGTGCACATCCGATCTCAGTAGCAGCAGCATTGGCATACAGAATTAATTTAACTGTTTAGAGGAAATAATACTGAGCGTCCAGGAAGGCAGTGCACATTTCTATTCACTTATAGATAGATAGATAGATAGATGTACTTTATTAATCCCAAGCTGGGAAATTGCAGTGCAGCAGCAGCATTACACACAGAGACAATAACAACAACACAATGAATAAAAAAATAAAAATAAAAATAAATAAAAAGAGAACAACCTAGACATATCAAAATGGCAATATAGAATATATTGAGTATTTGCTACCTCAATAGGGTCAGGGATCAATTTAATGAAATGATGCTTTGAATTGTTACAGAACACACTTTCTTTAACATGACGTTGTGCTGCCCTCCCTTCTACAGAGTTTGTCTTCTAGCAGAAATAATTCAATTTAAGTATGATTACCTCGGGTTCCTACTCATCATATGCATTATACTGCCCACTGCTGGATTAAGGTGGGATTACAAATGTGTACCCTGACTATTGTTTGTGCTGCCACCCACTCTACAGATCATTAGATCATTAGATCAGTGTTTATTATATAATGGTATAATGGTATCCCAGCCAGGACATTTTAAAGGTATTAGCACATTTGGCATGTTAGAGTTTGGTTATATTACACATGGACCACATTAACATGATTCATTTACTTCCAAACAAATGATTTCATCGTGGCACATTTGTATTAATTTTATAAAGCCATGTTACAATTTCTTTGTAGTCCCTGTGAGTCAGATGAGCCAGCAAGTGGAGCTGTTGCACCATATTCACGTCTGTTGTCATGGACTCAGTGAGAGGATCAGATAGATTTGGCTTATGCAACTTCTGTGCAGAAAAAAAAGGAAGCAACAGGTATAACAGTGAGTGATTTGTTCATTATGGCCTAATGTATGATGATCACAAGGCATGTTTTTTGATATTAAAAGCCATTGATAGTGATTGTTTTAGCCTAACCTTAATTTTCCATTTTGCGATACGTTTCCAAGTCCTGTCAGGTTTTATCCTCCCTGCAGGAGTTGAATAAGACTTATTGTGGCCAAATGAGTTGACTTAATGCTGCAACCTGAATCTATGAACTACATGGTGTTGATGAAGCTGAATTCTAGTATAGTCATGTGAAAAGAAAGAAAGAAAGAAAGAAAGGAAGGAAGTAAAGAATGCAGGAAGGAAGGATGGAAGGGGTGTAAAAAGTTCTATAGAAAATAGATGACAGGCTGATGTGTGAATATGTGGGTATATCTATGTGCATCTGTCTGTTGCCTTAAGCTGTGTGTGTGTGTGTGTGTGTGTGTCTGTGTGTGTGCATAATTACAAGCATGCCATGAGTGTGCATGTACATCTTTTAAGATAGAGAGAGACAGGCCAAGCCAGAGGGCGAGACAGAGGTGAAATGAACACAGAGAGACAGACAGGTAACTTGCACAAGGCGGGTTCCTGGCAGCCAGCCAACCAACAGTACGCGTTAAGCAACAGTTGCTGTTGCAAAACAAATCTCTGTTTCAATAACAGAGACACGGTTTATCACCGTGTGTTTCTGTTGGCCTCTTGTGTAACTAGGATGACAACACAGCATTAAAAAGAAATCTAATTTTTCACAATTATTTGTCACATAAGCACGTTTCTTTGGAACGGGACTACAAAGCGTACCTATTTTGCAATGCTGTGTGCCACATACTGGATACACCTGTATTGAGATCTGTGAGAACAATCGTAACATCTCTAGGAAAATGTGGAGTTTGTACCTGTATTGTGATAGAAGGTATAAAGCTTATGGTCGTCATAAGAGTAACTTGATATGGAATGGAGTGGAACTGCTTGTGTGTATGTTTGTATCAGTGTGTGTGTGTGTGTGTGTGTGTGTATACATACTCCCTCCCTGTCCTTGTCCTGACAGAAGTGGGGCAGGAGGTTTGGTGATGTGGATTTGCTGTTGGAATGCATGTTTATAACTCCCCCAGAGCAGCATCCATCAGCCATATGAGCGGGTCCACAGCTCTGCGTGCGTACGTGTGCATGTGTGTGTTTCTGTCTGTGTTAGTATCTAGTCTGACTTTGTTGTAGGAGTCTATCTGTGTAATGTAATGCTTCCATCCTCCAGCTCTCTGACGGCTGTGTGTGCGCACACACTCTGGTATCTGGGACAAGACGTGCTCTAAACATAATGGGATCCAGGCTGCACTGTGTCTGTCTGTGTGTGTGTGTGTGTGTGTGTGTGTGTTCTCATACTTGAGAAAAATGAGTAAAATCCTCTAAAGAGAAAACATTTTGTCTGTCGACCCCTTTTCACAATGGGGACTAATCGTAATACCATAATAATAGTAAACGTGTGTATATGTGTGTCTGTGTGTGTATGAGTCTCCATGCGACTGCTTTTGTGTGTGTGTGTGTGTGTGTGTGTGTGTGTGTGTTTGCCAGACGATCCCCAGTCTGTATAGTCTCCCACTGTGTTCATCCTGGTGTATCCAGGCAACAGCTCATAATATTGATCCTCTTGTTTGATCAGAGAGATATTGATGGAAGATTCTAGACCAACACATCAAATGACATCTTCCTTCCTTTTTTCATACATATTGGTTTCCAGTAAGGTTGTGCAATAACAACAATGATTGTGTGTGCCTGGCCTGTTGTATATAGAAACACTGCTCTGCCCTACAATAAGTGTGTTTGCTCGTGTCTGTGGGTGAATGCATGTCCCGTCTGTTATTGTGTGTGTGTACTTGGGTGTGCGATGTGAAGTGTCTGAGCTGCAGTGTTTCCTGTGCCTACTTCCCTCCAGTAGTTTCCATATGACGTACCCGCCTGCTTGTCTCTCAACTATGGGAAAGACACCACCCACTGTTTTGTCCTGATCCTGAGTCTTGATAAATGTATACAATGCAATATTATACACACCCACACACACACACACACACACACACACACACACACACATACGAGGGACAGCTGACATTGCATTCAACGTGTAGTAGACCAGATTTTCTGATGCAAGGATCAACGTATCGCCACACAAAATGTGAAGGCCTCAGTTCCAGCCTAGAGCGGCAGAACAGGCATGGGATTTAGGGATGCTGGGCACTAGCTCATTAACGCTCGATCAGCTTGTAGCCAGTGAGGAGACAGACAGACAGACAGACAGCCAGACAGACTGGCTTGACCCACAGAGACCATGTTAAGAGAGTTATAGGTCTGCTCAGCTCGCTGTTAAACCAGTCCATTAACCGCCAAATGATGTTGCTCCTATTACCGCGACTCATTGTTACAACCAGACCTCCCTCCCTTAAAATGGTTTTAATGAGATGTCTCACTCTAGAGGTGGCTCCGTGTACCTGCTAGTCCCTGTTACAGCCTCGTAAACATGACAGCGTTACAAGGAGGTCCTCACCCAGACCAGCCATAAATCTGCTGCACAGTAGCAAAGGACATCTAATTAATGTTCGCTAATACTTTCAGTCAAAGGATTTGTACACTTGTAGTAATATACTGTATATATATATGTATAAAAAATCAGCATATCAAGGTTTAAAAATTGAGTTTGGCCCTTTGATTTCAGATGCAAGGTTTCTGCAGCACACTAATCATATGCAGACTTATGGTCAGGAAGCTCTTTCAGAATGGATGAAGGCTATCGCTCAGTGCTTGTAGGAATGTTTCCCATTGGGGGTGTTTCTTGGTCATTTCTCTGCATTGGCGTAGATTAAGGTAGGCATGGTACATGACCAACTTTCAGGAAAGCTGAAATATCCCGACCAACTTTGAGGTGGTTTGAAATTGGTTTGGCAATGGCTACTGGCTACGATGGTGGGAAGTTTAAACTATCTGAAGCAACAGACAGAAGAGAACGCACACCCTATGGTAAGGTGCTGACTAATGGAAAATAACTATGAAACTCTGATGAAGGTGGTAACCCAGATGTATTAAGTCATTGCAAGGAGGAAATAGTGTGCAACTTTCATTTCAAGTTTAAACTAGCTAACATAATAATGACCCGTTATCACCCTACTCAGTAGTCGTGAAAGGGCCGCGTTGTGTTGGAGTGGCGGCTGCTAGCAGGTACATAATACTGACCCTGAAAAAAGGGTGGACAGTATTTGTTGATGTCTGTGTATCAGCTGTAGGCTAAAGAAAAAGTTTGGGTTGTCCCCCAAATCCAATGTGTCCCTACCAAACCTACGCCCTCTGTCTCCTCGGGAGCCTTTTAGGAAGAGAAATGTAAACGTTATCCCATATGTTAAGGGCTGTATGTGTTTGCGTGTTTGCGTGTGTGTGTGTGTGTGTGTGTGTGTGTGTGTGTGTGTGTGTGTGTGTGTGTGTGTAAAACTGCGGTAAGAGCAAACCCTGTCTAGACAATGTTCTAATGGGAACAAGTAGCAGAGGAGACAACAAACACCTCTGGGAACAACAACCAGTATGAAAAAAGTTTATTCCCATGGTAACCCAAACCTCGTTAACACCTTGTTAGGGCATTGGGATCATTAGTCTAGCCCTCTGCCCAACGTCACCAGACCCGCTGCTTCCCCTTTTTACAGCCGTCACTACCCCTAATCCACCTCACAGAACCAGCCACTTCCCAAAAGCTCTGCTCGTCTCTGTGTGTGCATGTATAGACGCACACCGTTTGTTACTTCCCAGTATTTTCTTGACGATTGTTTCTTGATCGTGATATCTCTCTGACGCGAGAGGAATCCAAGTGTGTATGTGTGTGTGTGCGTGTGCGTGTGTGTGCGTGTGAGAGAGAGAGTTACATCAAGTGAGGCTGACTGTCTTCATTGATGCCTTTATTCTCCACTTCCACTCCCTTCCTCTTTCTCACCTCTCCCCTGCTTTCTTCTTCTCCCCTCCACTCCTATCACCTCCTCTCCTCTCCCTTAGTTTTCCATGATGCTTATTTTTATAAGAAGGAATTCTGCTGGTCTCGGCAGTAGTGTCACTGTGGTATGTATTTCTGGGAGGGAAGCCAAGGCTATGCACACACACACACACACACACACATGCACACACACGCACACACACACACCATATCCATTCCTTTCTATAACCACACATACACCTCCCTAACCACTTCATTTTCTGCCCACCTGTTTAAACATAGTGCTGTGATTGAGTGTCTGTGTACGTGCATGTATGAAATGTGTGTGTGCGCGTGTGTGCTCCTCACAGAGAGGCCTATTGTCCTCCAGGCTAAGATGTGTGTGCTGTGTCATGAATCGCCTGACCAGCCGCCAGCCCACTGCTGATTTTAGGCTAAAACTAAAACACTGGACCTAAAATAACACCTCTTCTGACAAGAAGCAGCTGGGCTACAATACTGCTCCCTCAGCCAGGGCTTGGACTTCGAAGGGATGAGCATGAAGCTCGCAGCTTTCTGAAAGTCATGACACACAGATAACATTGTGAGGACAACATTGTGGAAAAGGGAAATGTTGCCTGCTGTAGCAATGCAATTTGGAAACGTGATAAAAATCTGGGTAGAAAACAAAGTGGAGCAATAAGTTATGTGTTAAGTGTAAGTGTCATGTGTTTCAGTGACAATATCCTGGTGACCAAAGCTGTCTTCTGAATGTTGCCCTTGTGCCGTGACCTTTAAACAGCAGGTCAGGCGCCAAAACAGGGTTTCTAATGGCTCCATACATGGCTATGTTTTAATGAGCTTAGTTTCTGGGACAAGAGAAAACATTTTTAACAAGCTTGGGCTCATAAAAAAGATTTAAAAAAATCTACTTCTGAGCAAGAGCGCAAAGCCTGTATCTATCTTCTTTTTTCTTTCATTTGTTTTTTTTAATATATCAAGTACCTATGCATAAAAGGTTAATACCCTTCCAGATAAAAAAAGTCATTCAAAAAAGTCATTCAAAGATTTAGCCTTGAATAGCACAGAAAGTTGTTTTTATTCACAGCTCTAGATCACACATCTGGTGAATGTCATTCGACATGTTTGACAAAGCACTAACGCATTGCTTTCCATATAAGACACAAGGACATTAAAAACAGGAAGTGTGCAGTTTAAAAGGAGAAGCATGTACTGAGCGTGTGCAGTCAGTAACAGGAAGTGTGCAGTGAACATGTATGAGGCAGACTGTTGTGAAAGATTTGCTTAAATAAAGCAAACAGATGTGAAACTGCCTGAAGGGACTTTCTTCCTCTGTCCATTGCTCTAATGCAACCAAACACAGTCCACACACAGACCAGCAGTATGGGTTATACAAGAGAATAAGACACTTTTATTGATACCTGGATTCCAGATTGATGCATTTCATGTGTAGTGCTAAAACCAGTGGTCAACTTCAATTTTTACTAGAGAGATGCTGGGGATTTTTCTTTAAATGAAAGGGATGCATGCCATGATTTTTCCCTACAGGGGTTATCATCCCCCTCAAATCACAGCCTGCTGAAGACAAACTTGAATCAGTGAACAGTAAACTTAAATGGACGGCTGTATAAATATCATATATCATATATCAATATCATATTCTTTATCAATTGTGCTGTGAAGACAGTTTTGCTGAACCCATGGGTGTTGTTTCTCCTTTTCAAATCAGTTTACCCATACTCATCTACATTCACTTCTTGTTCTGTAAAGTAGGAAGGTCACCAGAAGTCAGATTATAGACCATGAAACTGAACGCCATATTAGGATTGCTCTTCTGACAGGCATGCTCCCTCACTTTAAGTGACATGGCACATGGAGTTTTACCTCCATGCCAGCAATCATTTATAAGATGTCATATCACAAACAAAACTCTTTATATTTGATTAAGACACATTGCAAGATTTTTTGAATTACAACCAAAATTATAACATATGTATAACTTCTATGCTGATTCTAAGGGTTGTTATCTATCCTGAGGCCTTTGATGAATGGTCTTCTTCTAAAATGGAAATAGAACATTTTGTAGTGAAGCCCTTAAAGTGAACCAGCAGGGCTGCTCTGGTGCCAAAGTACACCAGCCAGTGAAAGTAGAAGTTTGGAGAGGAAGAGAAGAGTGAAAGGAAAAGAGAAGTGGTGAAGAGGGAGAGTTCAGGGAATTTTTCAGCCTTGTCCCTCACTGCGTGTACCAACTCCTCTACTCCTCCTCCTCCTTCTTCTCCTCCTCCTGTTCCCTGTGTTTGCGTCATAGCACTTTGGCCTGATGCAGGAGAGAAGTGGGAGGAGAAGAGGGGAGGAGGAGGCGTGGGTTTATTCTGTAGCAGAGGAATGTGGGCAGAGAGAGAGAACATGGCTATAAAAGGACAGCACTTCCACTCCTTTGCTGTGACGTCACTAGTCAAATATTTCCTCCTTCCTTTGCTTTCCAAGTCTGACCTACTGATACTGCTATTTCTCCTCTCCCCTCTAATTTCTTTTGGTCTGCTCTCCTCTCCTCTTCTTTATGTACCGTGCAATAAGTCTCTTGAACGATAGTTCGATATGTCTGTAGCTATGTAGGCTGGGAGGTTGGTAGGCTGTTTGGTTGGATGCATGGATTGATAGCTGGATGGATCACTGAGTGCACAGGTCATTGGCCGTGTATCACGTCCTCTACAGGACTCTGCTCTGTAGCTACAGCACTCTGTGGTGGGGGTTTTATAACTATCGACTATTTCAAAGTCTGTTGGCTGTGCCTAGGCAGATTAGAAACCAGTTTCAATCATGCATACTCAGTTAAGAGTATTTTTCTACTGCTTTGCTGCTCTGTATTGTTAGATTAATAGGTTAAAACTCAGAAATGCTCTCAAAATGATTGAGAGTTTATAGACAGAAAAATCTATACATCATTTGAAAACATCAAAATTCAGTCAGCAAATTGGAAGAAGTAACTTTTTGGAGTAATGTAAAAGTGAGAAAAATAAATGATCATTCAACTGATTATAAAATCAAAAGGTAAATGTAGTCTGTAATGGATTAGGTTTTGAAAGTAACCTTTCCAACTGTTGAATATGAATGTCTGTTGATATCTAAAATGTATCCTAAACTCCTTACGCCTCATGACCCATTTCTAAATCATTTTAGGAAGTACTCCTTTCCCGGGTACTTTAGCCGTGTGCTTTTAGCGATTCCAATAAGAAACCACACCTTCCCAATAACCTCTTTAGTAAAGCAGAAGTTAGATAATGTTATCCATCATCCAACAAATGTTAGACGAAGGTTTGGGGTTGAAAGATTACTCAACCATAAAGCTTAATCCTGCAGGTTATGACAGAGATGAGCGAGAGAGGGAGAAAGAGAGAAAGGGAAAGAGAGGGAGGGAGGGAGAGAGGGGGAGAGAGGGAAAGAGGTTGCTGGGAGCTGGAATCAAACCAAGACTAAAACCTGACTGTGCTTGAACACACAAAAGCACAGCAAACACACACAGCACATTTGGCACGTAGGGATGTGAGTGTGTGTTGTTTCTGGCTGATCTTGCCTTGTGCTGTGTCCTAGCTGCTGATTGGCTGAGGTTGACAAGTTCCAACAGAACTGGCCTGACGAGTAGACACAAAAAAAAAAGCGTTGAGTGTTGAGAAATTCTTCCTTCACCCGGTGACAAGAAGAATAACTCACTCTGTCCACTAATTTTCCCAACAGTTCTTCTTCCCTTTACCTTTCTCTCTCTCTCTCTCTCTCTCTCTCTCTCTCTCTCTCTCTCTCTCTCTCTCTCTCTCTCTCTCAGGCTCTGTCTTTCTGCTCTTCTACCAACACTTAGATTTGTTCCTAGTTGTCTTTGTCCTTCTAAAAGACTCTCTACTCTTTTGTGATTCTTAGCGTTGTACTGTTTTGTCTCACACTTCTTCATTATATGCAATTATGGCATTCATGAATCTGCTGTCAACTGTGGTGCTTATTGTTTAGTTTAGTTTAAAGTGTGACTTTCCCCTCCTTGCCTTTCTCTCTGCTGGTGAATTCTTAACACAGGACTAAGATTACCGCCACCCTCTCTGGAACTGTTAATCATCAACCAGTTAGCTGCTGCTGTCAAACTACTCTTTACCCATGTCACCTGATCCTGAGCACTGTACACACAGCACACGCACACACCTCAGAGATAAAGTAGAGGTCCATAACTCTGTCTAACTGCTGGGTGGAGATCTATTTGACCGTTCGTTACATATCAACCAGTCTAGGTGAGCCAGAGAGAGACTCTTATCCAACGCAACTTAAACAATAGAAACCTACAATACATACACGATACGTAGACTAAACCAACACAGACCTGACATTACCTCACCCTCTCTACCGCACCGCCTCTTCATCTCTCAGGCTACGTTCATACTACAACTGAAAGTGTTGCAATTCCATGAAGTGATTATTTCAAAATCAATGTGAACCGTAAAAAGCGCCACAGAGTTTTCAACACGACCCAGACCACGTTGATGTGGAACTAAATCTGATTCACAGGTATTTGGGAGTATTACCATTTAAATGATTGTCATGCAGGAGCTGTGCAGTTTGGGGAACTTTAATCAATCTGGCCTTATAAAACAAGTTGGGAAGTTAATGTTTGGAAACACACACACACACACACACACACACACACACAGGACAGGACTGCATTCCCCAGCAACCAGTCGACCATCTTATGTAACCGACACAAAAAGAAGAAGTGGTCCATTCTTTTTTTTGTGTCTTTTTGCGTTGTATTTACACTTGCTGGACAAAATCTGTAACCATAGCAACACATCCTGCCATTGGCTTGAAGATGAACTAGCTTACTTAACTCAGTAAAGACACAATGTACAGTGGTAACCATTGCTGAAGTCCCCCACCCTGTATCTACAATGCGCTCCCTCAACACAACCCCAGCACGTGTTCTTATCTTGTATTCAGATTTAACAACCTTTGCCAAGGATGTTTGTTTATCTGTCTGGCTGGATATCTCAAAAACGTATGAACGGATTTCCATGAAATCAGACAGATGGGCCTTGGGCCAAGGAACAATTGATTAGATTTGGTGGTTATCAGGAACTTCCGCCATTAAATGATTTCTAGTTCATTCAAATGGAGCCTTGAGTGGTGATGAAGTATACGTTTGTGATCCTTGGCTGCCACTTTTCCACAGCAGCACGGCCTGTCATAGGCAAAGCAGCACGGCCTGATTCAAGTGGCTATCAAGGATCTATCTCTCCCAGCAGCAATATGGCAAACAAGCCAGAAATGCTGTTTTGAGGGGATTTGTTGACCCAAATGTTGAGTAAGCACTGGGCTGCCCCTGTTTGGCCCTAAAGCAGAATCACTTTATTTGCCAAACAAAGGCCTATGCAAGATACCAATCGATACAGGGCCACCGAAATAGTTTAAAAAGACAGTAGACATCCTTCCATGTTTTTCTGGAATCCATTTTCTTTGTATATTTGTAACATCCCTGCATATACGGCCAATATAGCGATTTATATGTGCTGTGAAAACATCTTCCCCAAAACATATATTCAACAGGTAGTGTCACTCCATAGTCATTGAGTATTTTTCATCCATTTTTTTGTTATTCTGTGAACTCTAACACTATATTTCTATATTTCTTCAAATTGTATGCTATTTGACCTCAATTCTTATTCTAGTACTCATTACTGTAGCTGGCTTCATGCAGCTCACACACAGGCTGTTGAATATGTAACACTTTATTAACACAGTGATTTTCATTGCCTGTATCCTGGCTATCGCTAAGAATAAGGCAGCAGTAATGTGGCCCTGTCACTGTATTTACAGCCTTGCTAAATTTATGAATAGGTTCAAATTACTGAGCCACAGATGTTGCACACCGCGCTGCTGCTACTGATGAGTTTTATGAATATGGCCCATAATCTCCGAAGAGAGAGAGAGAGCGAGAAAGTTAGAGAGAGCTCAGAAATTTGTGATGAAAGTAAGCAGGCAAAGTGTCCCTTCGGACCATTAGCAACACATAGCTCGTAAATAACACAAATATAAGTTGAAGCAGAGAAGCAGAGCACCTGGTAGCCTGCTGTAGCACCAGCCATGCTATGATGAGCAGGCCACAGCTAGCCCTGTTTTATCAGCCCAAGGGATTGATGATACTTTGTGCACATAACTTGGGTCTTCCCTGGATTATTCCAATAATATTCCTATCCAAAAACTCATACCTGCTGACAAGTCAAAAAGTCCCTCATAACCCAACACATAGCATCACCATTTAACGATCTATTGTGACGTTACCAGTAAATGAATAACATCTGTGTCCATATCTTGGGCTCCGATCTAATTCCAACAAATCAGCCCCCACAACTTCTTTGGAAATCTGTTTCAAGCACTCCCTGAACCATAGATATACTAACAATCTGTCCTATTCACAGTGGGCAAGGTTAACTTCAAATGTTTCTTGCTGAATTTCTTCTTAAAATTGCAATCAAGGAAGTAATCCATCCATCCAAGAGTGTAGTTATCATCATCGTCATTGATCAGTCATTGTTTTAACTTGTGTACAATTTGTAAAGTGTAAACTGCATGATATTTTTTACTTTTCTCTCAAACATGTTTCTGACTAATCCAACAAATAGTCTAAAGTCTAAAGTTAAGTGATACATTTTTCTCATTTACTGTAATGGGTTACTGTTGCCATTTTTTTCAAATTTGATTACTGTAATCTTGTTACGTAATCCATTACTCCACCAAACCGTGACGGTACAAACGGCTGTGGTGGCGGCTTGCTCATCACATCACAGTTTACATTGGAAATGACATGAGATTTTTCTCAGCTGCAACTGCGTCCACACAATCCCATGTCCATAGATGTCTGTAACACACGTCCAGACATACACAATGTTCTCTGGAAGTATACTCATGCGTAGTGCCTTCGGGAAGCACTCAACCCGCTTGACTTTCTTGCTCCAACATAGTGTCATAGGAATTTGTGGAAAGAGCATGAACCCTGAAACACAGATTGTTATGGATACAAATCATGTAAACATTACGTTCCTCCACCACAAAATGGATTATGTTTGCCACATGAAAATGTTAGCAAACGGTTAAGTTTAGGCAAGTAAAACAACTTTGGTGAAGATAAATGTTAAGCATGAGTTGGGAATTGAACCTCCTCAAGAATTTGCCTGCATTTGGCTCCATTCATTGCCCCCTTTATTTTTACAAGTCTCCCATTTCCTGTTGCTGAAAAGCCTCCCCACCACCACGATGCTTCATAGGGATGCTGTTCGATTGGTTGAGCAGTTTCCACCAGACATAGAATTTTTGTTTCATCAGGTTACAGAATCTTTTTCCTCGTGCTCTCAGAGTCTTTTACACACCTTTTTGTGAATTCCAGGTGTGCTGTCATCTGCCTTTTTGTCAGGTGTGGCTTCCGTCTGGCCACTCCACCATAAAGCCCAGATATGTGAAGTGCTGTACTGACTGTTTTAAAAGAAACTCTGTAATTCTGTGGTCACTTCCACGACCACAGACCTTCTTGCCTGGTTGCTCAGTTTTGGGTGGACGGCCACTTTGAGTAAGAGTCTGGGTACTTAGATATTATTTTCCAGTTCCCAGTGATGGAGTGCTTTTGTGAACTTCCAGCACTTTGGAAGTTGTTGTATACATATCTAAATATCTATCTCTATCTATATATCTCAAATGTTGAACCTTATATATGTGTTGTGCTGGTGGGCTGGTTCTCCCTGCATCTGGTACCGGCTGTGGCCAATTATACCCTTTTTAACTGTGTGTGTGTTTCAGTCAAGAGAGAGGAACTGGCAGCAGCTGCACTGAAAAAGCTGTCCTGCTAGCTTTGGGGCCAGAAG
Source organism: Hoplostethus mediterraneus (assembly GCA_034670385.1). Taxonomy (NCBI): domain Eukaryota; kingdom Metazoa; phylum Chordata; class Actinopteri; order Trachichthyiformes; family Trachichthyidae; genus Hoplostethus; species Hoplostethus mediterraneus. The sequence continues at coordinate 296,744 of JAXDDW010000227.1, read as the reverse complement.
ATGACCTGGTATTGAAGGCCACAGAAGGCCAACCTGGAAAAACTAGCGGGAGGCGCACCGACGGGGGAAGTCAAAGTTTTATTGTTTCATTGTGTGTCGCAAATAAAATGGCCTGCTGACCTGGCCTGCTGCTGAGTGAACACTCCGTGCCTGTGTCTCTGTCTAGCGAGTAGCAAGTCTTCTACACTGTTAAATAAAAATACACTTTGACTTTGATTTGATTCAGGCTGTAACACCCAATTTTGTTTTTTTCAAAAGTCAAGAGGGTTGAATGCTGAAGGCACAATTCTGAGGGCACTGTACACTGTGTACTATTCTGCACTCCCATGTCCGTAACTGCTTACATCATCACTGTGAACACTGGTAGGATCAAAGTGGTGATGACCACCCTACTGCAGGGATTTCACCAGGAATATGGAGCTTATGAGGTATACTCTTTTCTTTCCCCAATCAAATAATGTGGAAATACAATAGAAATGATTTATATATTGGTGACATGTTGCCAGTACTGTATTGTACACTGCATTACAGTTATTGGCGACCGAGCCAGTAATCTTGCATCCTTTGCACTGTATGGGCCAAGCGACTGTTTCCAGTATTCAGTTCTGTGTTGATGAGGTGATCTAAATGCTACTGCCTGTACTGTATACACAACAAAGACACTGTATGTCACAAAACACAGAGAAAAATAGAGAGAAACAGATACACAGAGAGAGAGAGAGAGAGAGAGAGAGAGAGAGAGAGAGAGAGAGAGAGAGAGAGAGAGAGAGAGAGAGAGAGAGAGAGAGAGAGAGAGAGAGAGAGAGAGAGAGAGAGAGAGATCTTACTGAGAAGGCATCATTGGTGGATCTTCAATTAAATAGCAAATGAATCAACAGCCCATAACACAATCTCATATATTTCAAGAGTAATTTATTTTGTCACTTTCAGGCAATTAAAAATATAGGATTCTCTTTTTTTTCTGCTTTTTTTTATTCATAATTCTCACATAGGTTTTCACAGACCCTGGAGAATTCCTCCATAAATAAAGTACAAAATACACTTGTTTCTTTTAACACAAATAAATATCATAATAAATATATTAGTTTAAGTTAAACAATGAAAATAAGGCAACCAATAACCAAAAGGAATACTGCGGTGTTAAAGTCCCTGGACCAATAAGCTTCTCCAACCAAAGGTTAGGAACCAACCAAGGTTGTCAGACAAACGGGGAAAAATAACAGAGGAGCAATTTACAAACAAGGGGGAAAAAAAAAATCACAGAATGTTTTCCAGAATCAAAAGATAGATTGGATAAGGACCTCACTGACACATTAGACATTTTCTATGAGTACACATTGGTCTTTGAATGCACCCCAGGTCTCAGAGAATGGCAAGGTCACATACATGCGCACACACACATGCACACACATGCACACACGCACACACGCACACACGCACACACGCACACACACACACACACACACACACACACTCAGCATAGTGAAGCATGAAGCTTTGGTTGAATGCTACCGGGAGACAGTCTGACAATTTCTCCCATTACAATTAATTGTAAAGTGCATATCACAGATTAAATGCATCAGTGACACACCTCAGGTCAAACTGATTAAGGCTACAGAATCAAATATACTGTTCATGGCACTGAGAGCGAATAGCCTGTCTAGTGATACAGGAAGAATCTTTAAGGCACAGGAATTATTGATTATCACTACTGATAAGTCATTTTGATCACTACAGATTTGCTATAAACCAGACTTGGGTCCTATTCACTACCGCTCCGTCAGAGGAGTTGATTCTTATGGAAGACCCCATACAAAAGGTCTAATCAGCTACACAATAAGTATAAAAATAGATTCTGATAACATTTGGGCACCAAAACAATCTCATCTGTTGTTTCTCCAAGATGAGCTCCATTTTTACACACATTAATTAAGAACTGTCTTAAGTGTTGCTGTGTCGTCACAAGCTGACAGGTCCTGATCGGTTTGGTTCTAAAGAGAGCAGAGAGAAAGTCCAGATAGATAGACACAGTTAAGTGGGTGTCGGTTCTGTCGTGTTCTCTGTTTGGACTATCCTAGTCAGACAGAGACAGGCGTTCAAATACAGTGAGCCTCTTGGCGGCCGATCCATCGAACGTCGGGGACTCGGTTCCACTGGAGCCTCCGCTGCTGCTGCTGCTGTAGCTATCCTCCAGAGAGTCCTCGGATGAGAAGCGCTGGAGTGTGGCAGGCTTCATAAATCCTCCATTACCCCCAGAACCTGGAAACACACCGGCATCCTGGTGGTGCCCATCCTCCATGCTGGAGAAGACTCTGCTGTTGCCGCTGCCGTTTCGGGCTGGTAAGCTATCCCCGTGGCCACACACACAGCGGGAGGGCTTGGGCTCCACTATGAGAGGAATGTTGTGGATGTCCCCAGCACTGGCACGGGTCTGATGGTGGCCAAACTGGAATGCTGCTCCTGCCTCCCGCTGCAGGGGTTCACCAAACACTGGGGAGAGGAGATCGGCAGGAGGTGGAGAAACGGAGGGAGCGCGGCTGAATCCCAGGATGGCATCATTGAAAGCTGAAGGAAGGGAGGGAGGAGGAGAGTTGCGCGAAGCGCCGAGGAACCCGGCGAAGCTGACACTCTGGCGGAGCTGGTGGCGTGGATTGTGACCACCGGCAGCGGTTTGTGCTGGTTGCCGCTGATTCTGGAATTTGCCGGGCGCTAACGGGCCACCGCTGATTTTCTCCTCATGCATGAAGTGACAGCGCATGCCGTAGGGGCAGTAGCCGAAGTTGTAGAAGGTTCTGCAGGGCTCCGTCTTGTACTTGGGATGGCGGTACAGCCCACGCAGCTCTGCCTCACCGTGGGCAAACTGACACTTGTTGCCATACTTGCAGCTGCCACTTTCCTGGAAGCCACGGCAGAGCTCAGTCTTGTAGCGGTTAGAGGGGAGGATTGTTGGGACCTGGGCCTGGAGGGAAGAGGAGGGAGGGAAGCCCGGTGGGGGAGCCACAGTAGCAGAGCCTGAGGAGAAGGCCTCCAGGCCCTTCAGCTGCCCGAAGGAGGAGAGCAGGGCATTGCTGGACTCAGTCAGGCTCATGGAGCGGTCAGGCCTGAAGGGGAGCTGTTGCGGCTTGGAGAGAGAGGTCTGGCTCCAGATGTTGGCTGGCCAAAAAGAGCTGCTGTCATCATCATTGTTAACATGTTCGGTGCTTAGGCTGTGCCTCGAGGGGGAGGAGGAGGGTGGGGAGGGGGAAGAGAAGAAGGAGGCCGACCGGTTCAACCGACTGTGCCCTGGGACTTTCAGGTGAGACTGTGTGGGGAGGAAGGTATCATCCTGGGCCAGGTTATGGAAGTTCTGTTGAACAATTTGAAAAATACCGATGAATATATCCTCTAAAATGCAACTCTTTGTAGTACTAAAACTACATCTCAATAGTACAACACAGTGAATTTCCTAACAACAAACATTTTATACAAATAGGCGTCAATTTTTTCCAATGATGGGTAGCTCCTTTTGGAGTTAAGCTCTTCATGTACTCCTTTATTTTCAAAATCCCTTTTGGGAACAAGGCTATCTTTTTCAAGGAACGCTTGCATACACAAAACATCTAAAGCGAAGTCATTAAACATTCCATGTAGTTATGTTGGTATTTTGTGATTGTTTTCTGTCATGCACGTTCTGACATTACTGCTTGGAATTGAAGACAACAACATGGAAATGTGACATTGTCTCATGTCATTATCTCTATTGAAACGGAGGAATTCCTCTGAGGGCAAGTCTCCGTTCAACCCACTTCATTTCATTTCTTTATCAGATCAATAATACACAGATGAATGAAATGGGCAGAAATGAACAAACAAACAAACCACTTTGAGAAAGCCATAATAGAGCCAACACATTCCATCATTTTGAAGTTTTTTTTTCATTACCTAGACTAACTAAACAAGATGACAGATCCACAAACTCCTGACTCACCCGTGAGAAGATGTCAAGCATATCGGACATGCTGTGTAATCCTGCGGTTAAAAGAAGTAGTTTCAGGTCTCACCCCGTCTTTGTTCTTCTCACTGTTCACTACCTGTGTCCAGACTCAAGTGAACGTCAACTGAACTTAGTCTTCTGTGCTCTGCCTTTTTATCAACCCACAACCCCCCACCCCCTGGGCTGGGAGGAGTTTCCGCTTGCTATGTTCCCGGATGACCCTCCCTCCCACCTCAGGTTTCATAGCTGTGCTGAGATGGGCGGGTAGTAAAAAACTGTTTGTGTATTTTTAGCCAGCTGTGTGAAATGTTTCAGTTTCATAGGCATGCAAACTCAAAGTGGCTTATTTACGTAGCAGTGAATGGTCTTCATATAGGCCGATACACTCTTTTTCCTATGGTTGTTCACCCATATATGTTCCTACGAATGATGAGAGGCTTTCTGGGGGGAGTGATAAATCATTTCAGCGCTGTGAAATGTTTCGGGTTCACAACCACTCAGACGTAGAGGCTGTTTGTTTAGATTCATCTTTTCTTTTTTTCCCCACACACCAACAAGCAAGCACATGTTTCCTATGGTATAGGCCCATACATGCTGTCTCATATGTCTCATATGTACATTCCTATCAGTGATGCTCGGCTTTCAGGAAGTGTGATAAATCATCTTGTTCCTAGACATATACTGTTTAGTTTCTTTGTAGGTTTTACCAGCAGAGAAGAGACAAGCTATATCCTTATGGTTTACCAGAACACATAGTGTAGGCTATTTCCCCTAATTTCCTCTAGTTTCTCTGATGAGTACAAGATAGCGCCAATATTCCACCAGAGTACTGAAAGAGCCTGACAGTTACCAGAACACAGCTGAAAGAACTACTAATTACTAGAAGACAACCTTTGGGCTGAAAACAAAACAGAAAAGAGCAAAACAAAGAGCAGCGCTGACATGAACTGAACACCTGTAGAGAAATATGGAGAGGCAGGGATCCGCCGTTTGTAGATTCCAAACCACATATTCACTAGATCGCCCTCTGATCACATTTGAGAATCTTTTTTGTATGTCTGTTAGTCTGCCAATATGTTACCTATGCCAACTTTTAAACATTTGGCTGTCATCACTCTCAACAGACTGCAAAATATTAAGAATTGACAAATTCTTAATATTTTAGAGAGAGCGGTAGCAATGCTAACCAGATAGCTGTTCTGGTCATCAGATTAGTATTGTGAGAGCTTGAACAAAATAATGCAGAATTAAAAATGTCAATTTGTCCTCAGTTGGTATTAATGTTTTTTTTTAACTTAATATGTGTACAATTAATACAGTAGTCAGAAAATGATTTTTCATACTGTGAGCAATGTCGTATTAATGTGTTCATTGCCATACACTGCACTCTTGTACGTCGTGTTTTAATTGTGATATGTCATTTTTAGCTCGTCGTTATTAGCTGAAGATGTTTTGACTGACTGACTCCCTCTTGCCACTTTTAACTTTATGGATCACAATGGAAAAACAAATGTGAAAAGAACAAAACTAGGAACTAGAACTAACTAAGATGTTATTAATAGAAGATTATTATTAGTTGCTGGTTTCTATGATGAGCAGTGCAGTGCTGATGTTTTTGTTTTGTTTCTTACAGTCAGTGGACCGTGACAGCTGTTGCACTCTAGAAGAATCTGTTACTGTAACACAGTGTGTGTCTATGTGTGTGCTACGTTATCCTGTGATGTGGTGTGACCAGTTTGTGGGGTCCAAATGTCCACACAAAATCCCACCAGATGTGCATCTTAGTCCACTGAGCCTAGAAGCCTCAAGAAATGACTATATGACTAATACCTGAACTGTATGTTAGCAGATCCGTCTTCTGATATCAGCTCATCACGAGACTGCTCCATTTTCTGTACTGCTGCATCACTGAGATGAGTCATGCTAAATGCTGGCAGTGACGAGGCACAGCTACGTTATGTCACACAGTTGGGAGTAAGCTCATGTATGCCTTGAGATTTCTAACTTCAACAAAATGTTATTTCTTGCTTTGAAATGTAATCAAATGATCTCATACTCAAATATCCCCCCCCCCCCCCAAGTAAATATGATTTGGTTCAGCGGGTCATCGTGTTTGCCGGCCCTCTTGCACAAGGTGCTGTGTGACGTTCATTTCTAAGCGATCAATAATTTGGGGTAGTTTGGAGTCGCTTTGCTACGTTGTTGCTCCTAAGTGAGACATGACATCAGGAAGGTTTAATCTCCCGAACCTTAAGAAACACTCGGCTATGTATGAGAACACCCTACTTTCACTACAACTTATCACTTCCATAGGAAACCATGACATGGCCAGGCTCTCCCGGTTGTACTCAGTTGTCACAGAAACTCTTTCTACAATCCTTTCTAGTTACATGAGTGGCAATAACATTTGGTAGACGTTTTGAATCCAAATCATTACAAAGTTAGCCTGGTATCTCAAGGGATCTGATCAAAAAGGAACAATATTTTCTTTGAATATTGGTCATGTCAGTTGATCTCAAGGAGGAAAGTTACCCCCTGATGAGCAAACTGGGCAACAATCAAGTAGTTTTTAGAGTAATATGATATGACAAAAAGAAAAAGGATCATTTCAGTCAACAACCTATAAGGGATGTAAGGGATGTAAGGGATTGTAACACTTCCTTGGCTGCAGTGAGAATTAAAGCCATTGCATCTGGCAACATTGTAACTGGACAGACAGACAGACTGGCCAAAGCAGGACAGGTCCACTCATGTTCAGCTATAAATAACTGCAGTTGGATATAAATAACTTTTACCTAAATATAAACTTCACAGCATTAGCTACGCTGGAAATTATATGACCAGGCAGTCTACAGGGCATGGAAATATCCCCCTCTCCCATTTTCCCTACTTTCTTTGCCATGGTAGTAAATAGATCCTCCTTCCCGCCCCTTCCCATTTCTTCTTTCCCCTTACGTTTCCTCACCAGTCTAGTTAGTTGACAGAAAGGGAAGAGGAGCAAAAGGTGTGTGTTTGCATTATGTGTGTGTGTGTGTGTATGTGTGTGTGTGTGTGTGTGTGTGTGTGTGTGTGTGTGCCTCACTCTTTTTGTTCTGTTTCTAGTCCAGTAGTATGGAAAGTCACTCCAGCAGGGAGGGGCACACACACAAGCGTACTCATATGCACACGCACGTACGCCCGCCCGCCCGCACACACACACACACACACACACACACACACACACACACACACACACACACACACACACACACACACACACACACACAGTAGTAGTCAAAGTAGAATGCCTCCCGACTATGCCGGTTTTGTGGTGACTAAGTGCAAGTTTTCCATTGGGGCTTTCCTTATGTGATATGCTCATGAACATATGCCCTACTAACATGTTAGGACATGATCGCACCTCCGTGGCAAAATAAGCGTACACTGTTGGGAAAATCAGTAAATAATGTGAGAAATAGTCAAGCACAGTTTTAAATGCTCAGCCCAGGACTTAGATGTATTATAGGAGAATCTTATACATCAACTTCTATGTTCAGTAAACACCTGTTCATTTTCTACAGAATGAAACCTAAGGAAACACGTTGCCTCCCTATTGCATGAGCCTTCATGTAAATATCCTATCTTTCTATAGCATAAAAACTAATTGGAACAATTTGTTTTCCTATAATGTAAAATCTAAAGGAAACCTCTTATAATAGCTTGGAATGGTAACTGGTTTTCTTTCATGTCTTACTATGGCATGAAAGCTAATGGAAACATTATATATCCTAAAGGACATTTCTTTCTCCACTGTAAAGCATATAAATAATTTGTTTCATATAATAATAATTGTGTGTGTTCTGTGTAGCTATTGCAGGTCATGTATACCACATCTCCCTGTAGGGCGCTGCATGGTGTCTGTGTAATGTGTGACTAAGCTGTAAGGATGGATCATTAACCAGGATAGCCCTGTGTTTACCCTGTCAGCCCTGTAGCATCTGACTGGATCAGAGACCGGGCCAGTGGTGGAAGAGGTACACAAACTCTTTTCCCTCACTCCCTCGCTTGTTTGTCATACCTCAAAAGAGTTGTGTGAGACAATAGTAGCCTCTTGAATGGTGACTTCACGGAAAATTACTTTCCACCACTGGATAAAACCAAATAGAGTGCATAGAATTAACATGAACACAGAGTTTTGATAATGATATTGTTGAAGTGGGCATTGTTTAATTGACTGACAACATTAGGCCAGTGGAGGCCATTAATCTGCCTATTGTAATAGAAGGTTTAAGACAATTGTACTTCAATTCTACTGTAAAAATCATCAGAATGTGTGCAGCTTTCACACGTAATCACATGTGTCACATGTGCCAGTATAGGTTTACCCCTCACCTCAGAAAGAGTCCTGACTGAAGAGAAACAAGAGTTATTCTGCCTGTTGATCCCACATGGGACTGAGGGAAACTTTCTCTGACTCATCATCAGTCATCATCATATGGCTCAGGATGACAGTCAAGTGGACTCAACATACATTGGAGACACCCTGACCCCCCTGCTATGGTTTCCTTTATGGTGAAATAAGGCTGATGATGGTGATGGTGACGATTAGGATGTGTTGCTTGTGATTGTAATTCCAGTAACTTACATCCTGAAACAGCATGAATCACTTACTGTATGGTCATCTTATGAGATTTTATTTGGGAAACGATTAATCTTTTTAGTTACAGGCTAATGGATAATTTATTCACTGTTCATTACTTAGCGCCAAATAATTAATTAGCAGCTCTCATAATGTCTCCAGTCTCTCCTGTCTCTCCTATCCAGTTTCTAATTGTTTTCTTTTTTGATTTCCTTTCCAGGTTTTGTTTCACCCGAAGCTGCTGAGCGATGAGTTTGACCTGTGCTATCGGTGCCCTTTTACTGCCACTTCTAATAAGTGATAGCTGCAAATATTTAACAATACCCTCCATAATGTCACCATGGAAACACGCCAAACATTCTACACATCAGTTGGCATAGAATCAACCATTACTTAGCAACTAGCATGGAGCAGGGTTGTAGAGTTAACATGAAAACTGAAAACGGCTGAGACCAAGCTGTGCTCATGCCGCTGGTTTTTACCAGGTGATTCATCTGGATGGAGGGATGAAGAAGAATGGAAGAATGAAGAGGGGGGGAGTGAACGTGGAAAGTGGAGTCAGTGGTTTTAGTTGGTCTGGAGCCCATATTGACATTATGACCAGGGAAAGTACCTGCCTCTCCAACTGGGATAATATTAACACATACACACACACCCATGCACAAGCACACGCACACACACGCGCGCACACACACACACACACACCCACACACACACACACACACACACACACACACACACACACACACACACACACACACACACACACACACACACACACACACGCACACACACACACACACAGTATCTCTGCCTCTCTGTGTTATCATACACACTCATTCAGTGTTTTGGATAAGGTGGTTTCTGTCTTGGGTAATTTGATAGGGGCCGTGGACTTTGGAGATCATGCACTGAACACGTACTGTACCACAACACACCGCACCGCACCTGCACACACACACACACACACACGTTGTTACTACTTTGCCATCTCTCACCACAGCCCCATCACTATCATTATCACATCTCACCCTGACCTACTCCTAATTCTAAGGTGCTGAGCAGTGACAAGCCAGAGTGGAAGCAGCAGGGCACGTTTCCCCGTGTTATCTGCAGTCAGTGTGTCAACGGCTTGTCTTGCATGAGCGCATATGAAATTGTTGCATTTTGAATGAATTTAGCATTGCAACAATTCCTTGCCGGCCTGCTTGTTAGCTAACTCTCCAGAGCAATATAATTAGTGTTGTCAGGATGTCATGCTGTACTTGTGAGGACTTGTGGACCTTCTAAATGTTGTTAAACCTGGTACACATGCACACACAGCTCAGGGTCCATGCCTATGCTATGGAGGTGTGCTGTTTTACTGGGAAATCCCTTTATGTTGTAACATTTCTCAGTATTTACTCATTCCATAGTCTGAGTAAATTATGAAGACCATTGCCAGTAACTGGGCAGGTCAAAATGGAGGATGACTAGTCATCATTTTTTGTGTATGTCGCAATGTTTGCTATGTGTCAATGTTATAGAATAACAGTGAAACACCGCAGAGTGATGTGGTAATCCTTACTGCTGTTTTCGTTTCTCAGGGTTTGGTCTGACCATTATCTCTGCACATAAATTACTTGACTGAAGGTGAGTTATTTGTTTTGACTATTGTGTCCATTGCCTTCTGTTCTCTATTCTATTCTACTGTGTCTAAGTAAGTTATTTTCAACTTATATTCAGGGGGGGAAAACCAGAAACATTCCTTCTCTTTATTGTATTATTCTTATTCATTGATCTGTATTTTGGGTCCTCCATTCTGGTCTATTATATTTCATTCTGTCTCCATTCCATGCTCTACTTTTCTCCTGTATATGGTGTGTATACCAGACGTATTCTCTGTTTCAAGACTTCATTGAGTCCTTGGGAAAAGATTGGACTGTTGTTGTTGAGGGGATGTTGGGCGCTCTTCTCATCAGTGTGTGAGAGCTGTGGTCGGTGGTGTCAATTCTATAGCTACCTCTCTGGATTGCACATGTGAGGATGGTTGACTGTAGCTGGTTTGGAGTGAATGTGATGTAACCTCATTTATCTGCTCCTCTGCTGCTATTAGTCACCCTTGAATTAGACTTTATCCACTGAAGATTAGATTTAGATTAGATTAGGAATATGTGAACGCCCTCAATGAAGCATTTTGTTGCCCAGCAACCACGGTGTTATTGGCTGAAGCAATGCATAGGTTAGGTTGGTACTGTTCTGTGTTCTGCTTTGGGACTACTACGATGAGAGCAGGCCTGTTTTGTGGAGTCTGCACACAAGCACACAAAGCATGACTTTAAGTGGATTTATTTTGCGTGTTTGAGCAAATATTTACAGTTGTAGTCAAATAAAAGACACAGCACAATGGTGTAGATTGTGGCACAGATCAGCATGCTGCTGGACTGGTTAGACTTGTTTCTATAGAGTTTCTTAAGGCGGGATCAGGAGTGATGCAGCAAACTACTCACAGCAATACTGAGAGCATGTAACAAGAAATCTGTCAAGCAGAAGGGCTTCCAAAATAATTGTTTAAATTCAGCTCGGTAATAAACAGAGAAGTGCGTGCTGCGACAACCCTGTCCTTCCCCTATCTTGGTTTTGCCCCGAAGTGAAAGTGTGCTTTGAGAGAAATTTCGGTTGCATGCCTGAACTCTTTTAAAAGGCAGATGTTCGAAAAAAAAGATTCAAGCTGTACCCTGAACTGTCGCTGTGGCAGCAGGAACTGAAATTTTAGGATTATTGTGCAATTAATGCTTGTGTGTTTCCAGTACAAAACGTAAAAACTTGTTTCCATGCCTTTCTGCCTCAGGGGAGTCAAAAGCGGCGGTTTACTGGACCAGGGTGAAATCTGGAATGTGTGTATCTGTGTGTTGAAGTATTGTGTTTTCTCTGCAGAGCTGTACATTTCTCATGCAGATCCCAAACAAATTTTCTCAGTGTGAAGTCTACGCCTCAGGAACAAACAGGTACTTTTCTCACATCAGCTTCATCCCGCAACCCTTGACACTGGCTGGATTTGCTGAGGCGCAGAAAGTCGGATTTTTCTTTGCGGAAAGGATCTGACCTGCCCGTGGTCGTCTAAACGAGTACAAACTGCTTGGCATATGATTAGTCACCGTTGAGACCAGATAGAGAGAGAGATATTACAACAGGTCTCTGGTGATGTTTTTCTTCAACGTCTTGTGCAAGAGAAAATAATCTACGAGTTGTGTTGCAAGATGGTGCTTTCTAAACAGTTTTGTAACAGCCTACTCGTTGTTGTTAAAGGACTCAAAACAGGTCATGGATCTGTCTCATTTTTGGTCCCGGCACAACAAGTGTACCACGGTGTCATGAACCCAAGCCTGAGGTTGAACATCAATTTAGGTCCCAAGCTAAAAAAGGTTTAACTGACCACCACATCTCTCTCTCTCTCTCTCTGTTGCAGGTTCTCTCAGAGTTCAAGGTCAGGAAAGTGTGTTGTCAGGAGATATCTACAGCTGTCGTTACCCTCTGACTCACTCACACACACTTGGTTCATGGAGGTGTTTTCCTGCTGTGTTGGCGTGTGGCAGATACTTAGTGCTGGGATTCTACCGCAAATGAAGAACCCTGCCAGGACACAGCAGATGTTTTGGGGCTTTTATTTTTGGGATTATTGAATCAAATTGAATCAAAATTGAAAGATTATGACCAGATTTTGGCATGGTGTGGAGCACAAAACACCCGCTCCACTAAAAACTAGAAATAAAAGACAATGATGAACAAGCAAATGCGTGTTCACTCGCGGTGAGATGACAAGGATTTGGGTTGTCCAATGAAAAGTCACATTAGTACTGAACAGAGTATTTAAAGTGTGTCTAAAGCCATGAGACGCATGCTGCTCGGAGGCAGTGAAGATGCAACATTGACTTCAGCAGGAAAGGCAGCTGTCAAATGGGACAACATGTCTGCGTCTAAGATGAAGGGCTATAAGGAACAAAGGTATCAGGAAGAAGTAGTATTGCTCATACTTGATGGGACAACGACCCACTTACATTGCCTCAACATGTTGTTTGTGGGTGCTGTTCGTAAGTTCAAAAGTTTCTAGTCCAGTTGCTCAACAGGATAATAGATATAATAGCGGTACACTGTGTGCTTCTCTGTAGTGCCAGGAATGACATTAGGTTTTCCCTGTTACAGGAAATCATTGACCTTCAGTCTACTAGGAGAGTTTCCAAAACCCCGACCTTTCTCCTGTCTTATCACAAACTCTGCTTTATTGGGCAATACTGTTGTAGTAGAACAGAACAGAATGAGAATAGAGACAGAGAGAGCTGGGCATGCCAGTTTTCCCTTCCCCTATTTACTTTTTTTCACGCCCTCCAGCAGGCGGTTCATAATGAGTTCTCTGAATTACTACCATTTCTCCAAACTTTTCCTCCTCCCGTTTCCTTTCCTTCTCCCAAAGGCACAAACTCTCTTCCTCCTTCCAAGGAAACGGAGCCGGGTTGAAGAGAAGGAGGCGAATGCAAAGGGGGCGAGAGGGGAGGGCTAGACGGGAAGCCACAGTTGGAAAATGAAACAATTGAAACAAAATGTTTTGAACTGTCAAGCTTAAGCAACTTCCAGGAAGTTAACTGGGGCTCAGGGCAAAATGCCCATGAAATGCCCTTGAAATTCAGATTATAATAGGTGGAAAATATGCCTCAAAAGCAATAGAAAATTGAACAGCGTAGCTTATTTGTACATCAAGAAAGTGTCATAATTGTCACATTAGTGTGAGCTTGTTTTTCTTTTAAAATGGAGTTTCATGACATTGCCCCGTGAATACTGAAATATGCCCCTCCAACTGTCTAAAAAAGCCCCTGGCAAAAAAGTTGATTTCCTATGCCAGGGTTTGAGACTGAGAGGAGAGGATAAGAGAGAAGAGAAGGAGGAGACAGAGGGAGGAGGGGTTGGAGGGAGGATAGGAGGGGGAGGAGAAATGAATATGTTTTATAACAGCTTCCAGTAAAGCTGTAGTTTTCTTGGTAACGTAGGCAGACTGCAGGAAGGTTGTTTCCAAGTTATTTTACAGCAAATGTTATTTTATACTTAATTACCTGCTAAAGACTGTAACCTGATATACTGGATTACTTCAACTCATTATTGTAATATGATTACATTTGAGTTACTTTGCCTCCAAAATCAACTAAATCTGCCTTTAGTTGCTGACCAACTAAAAGTATACGTGATTACTTCTGAGTACTTGCTGTGATAAGTTTTGCCTGTTACTCCTCTGTACTGGCATCAGTGCACTGCACTTTAATCTGTTAACTCTTAACCCTGGCAGACTAGGAAGCCTGCTGAAGAGCTAGTCAATGCCCAGTGCAGGTTTACCCCTGGTTTTTAGATTCTCATGTGGTGAACCTTCAAATATGGCGGGTTTCATGATGAAAAGAGCGTTACTGGGGTTCACAGGAGGTACCAACATTATGTTCCTTTAGGTCAGTTAAAACAGGGACAGGGAAAATCCTGCAGTGTTGCACACCAGTGGTTGTCTACCTTTTCAGTACTGCAGCACACCTGGGCAGGACATGGGACACCAATGTCAAATAATAATCTGGTGATGGCCTCAGTACAATCACATCTGTGTATTACAACAATCACGTTTCCTCAACAGCAACAGGGACATTCGGAGAATAGCATTCAGCAGTTCTGCGTCACTCCATACTGGCAGGCCTCTTTGATGTTGCGGCGCTATCTCTCCTTCCATGCCTCCATCCTGCCTGACTGCATTCCTCACTGTACTGATAACACCTCTATCTCTCTCACTTTTTCACTCACTCTCTGCCTCTCTCTCTCTCTCTCTCTCTCTCTCTCTCTCTCTCATTCACACCCTACCTCTCTCTATTTCTCTCCTCCTCTTTGCCCCTCTCTCTCTCTCTCTCTCTCATACTCCCCTCTGTTCAGTCTGTTTCTTTAAAAGGAAAAGTATGTTCCTGGCTGCAATGGAGAGAGAGAGCGAGAGAGAGAGCGAGAGAGAGAGCGATCCACAGATGTGTCTTGGCTACATAATAACTGATATCAAGATTTTGATTTTGGCTACTTACCTCTGGATACTGAGCTATTTGGGCCTCTGAGGGTTTCTATATCAGAAGTAACATGTGCAGCTCAGCTGGTGACAGACTTTCTTTGTGATCTGTTGTGCAGCTCTCTTTCTGTCTCTGTGACTCTCTCCAACCCATCACTAGTATTGCATTCATTTTACAAGTTCATTATTTTTTATGTTAAAGGAAGCAAACCCCACTGGCTGTTTGTGTATGTTCTTCTATTCATCCATTAGTAGTTGCTGTGGGCACAGTACTGCAAAGTGAAGACACAAGGCTGAGGCTACGTTCACGATCAAAACATTGATCAAAACTCTGGCACAGACTCCATTTGAAGCTATGGCCCAACTATGAGGAGGAGTACCCCATAGATGGGCCACATAATGAAACCCCCTAAGAGAAGGGGAAGTTCCTGAGAGGTGTGGAAGGGAAAGAGACAATGGAGGCTTGAGATAGGCTTCAATCACTGGCTGATGTGGGGCCAGCGACCAACCTAACTAGCTGGATAAGGGAGAGGCTTGTACTATAATGACAAATGTTTATAACTTGTATTTTCACACCTACATTTTTTAGATACTTATAAATATTATGAAGCACTTTTAATTCAGTTTGATAGAGAGAGGGGGGAGAGAGAGAGAGAGAGAGACTGTAACTCCTCTGTCCTCTGTTCAGTCCCCTCAGCTCTCTTCCTCTCTCTCACATACACTTTGTATTTCCCACTGCACCACTATTGACACACACACACACACACACACACACACACACACACACACACACACACATGCACATATAGCACAATGAAGGACCTCAGCTGTAGCCCACCTGTAACCCACACATTCTCTCTCTCTCTCTCTCTCTCTCTCTCTCTCGCTCTCTCTCACACACACACACTCTCTACCTTCCCATTACATCTTTACACCTCCATACTGCTTCACACACTTTACAAGAGACTCTTTCAGACACGAGGAGTGACAAGCAGAAGAGAGACAGTGTGTGTATGTGTGTTTTCCACATAGATGCCAAAAGCACAAGATCATGTTCATATGTCACATTCCAAATCATTTTTGCCAAGAAACAGTAGAGATTGCCAGTGAAAAACACACATTTGAAGAGGTGGTCCGGCATACGGCGGCACTATTGAGGCAGATTAGTTGGACAATTTGCCCAACAATTACAACCAAGAATATTTTTTACAATGCTATTTTTGATCCTGATGGCCAATTTATTTTTATATTCCAATGGTCCATCAACAACACAACGTTACAGTTTTTCTTGATTGCTTACACACATTTAGCGAATCATGGGTCAACTTAATTTAATGCTCACACCTTCTTTGCACAGCAAGAGTCTTCTCTGGCGAATGGGTTAACTATTTCTCATTGCTTTCACACAATTTTCTTTGAGTTTTAACACACTTTTCAAAACAGTTAACACACTTCTCAGAGAGAGACACGAAACCCAATCGAATAACCATGTCAACACATTGCAGACACTTAGTAGCAGTCTACTGAAACTGCTCTCTCAATTCTAAATATCGTCAGCACCTGTGTGAACTCTGCACAATTCATCAAGTAGTTCTCAACCTATAAAAGAGGTCAATAGATTGAAGGAGGCCGCCACCAACAACCTCAGCGAGGACGAGGACAAGGAAGAGGTCATGGTAGAGGTAGAGGTAGAGGGACGTGGTGTTCGTGTAAGATGCTCTAATGAAATTAGGGCAACAATCATTGATCACATAGTCAATCATGGTCTCTTCATGAGAGAGGCTGGCCAAAGGGTTCAGCCAAATCTGAGCCGTCATACTCTCGTCATACAACTGTGGCATCAATTGTTCGTACGTAGGTAAGTCACTTTGCCGGCCTTTACAGTCAATTTACTGTACTGTGTTTCACTGTATTTGCAGTCTTGGCAACAACCATTTCTATACTTTTGTAAAGTGTGTTGCCACAATACAATGCAGTACTATAGTTTCACTAAAGCCATTTACAATAGAGTAACTGACTTTCAAAATATACAGTAGAATTCTGATTACTGTATATTTACAGTATTTACAGCCTATTGCACTATTTTCACAAAATCAACACACTGGCCCACACTGGTGGCAGGGGGAGACTGTTCACTGCAGAACAGGAGGCTGCTATTGTGGACATGGTGGTTGCTAACAATGCCATCAGGTTGCGGGAGATCAAGGCAGCGGTCTTAGCTGACCAGGGGACATTTGTCAATGTGAACAGTGTCAGTGTTCAATAGTGTGCAACATTGAAGCAGCTATACAAGGTACCGTTCCAAAGGAAAAGTGGCAATGTGAAAGCAGCACGTGTCACTGCAAAGGATTTGTCTTGCTGCATAACATTTAATTACTGTAGAAAACAGCACCTTCTGTATATGTTGTAATTTACTCTGAATTTCTTTTTGAATGTAGAGAGTAATGGATCTGGAAGCAGACACAACACATCATGTGTTCATCTATGTGGATGAGGCGGGATTCAATCTCTCCAAAGTTAGGAGACGTGGCCGTAATATCATTGGTCACAGGGCGACAGTAGTCATGCCAGGACAGAGGGGTGCCAACATTACAATCTGTGCAGCCATTTCCACAAATGGAGTCCGTTGCCATATACCAACCATAGGCCCATACAACAGCGATCGCCTAATTACATTCCTCAATGCCTTGCATGATAGGCTGGTGCTGCCACATGAGAAAGGCCTGTTCAGGGCGGACATGTCCCGTTTTGTAATCATTTGGGACAATGTGTCCTTCCACCATTCACAAGTAGTGAATGACTGGTTCACTGCCCACTGTTATAATGACGCTGTTTCTTCCAGCTTACTCTCCAATGCTAAATCCAATTGAGGAGTTTTTCTCCTGCTGGCGTTGGAAAGTATATGATGACAGGCCACATGACCAAATGTCATTGCTGGATGCAATGACTGCTGCAATGACTGCTGCATGCTTGGCAATCCGCGCAGAGGACTGCCAGGGATGGATTCGCCATTCCAGAAGATTGTTTTTCCACAATGCATCGCAATGGAAGGCATCAACTGTGAGAACATGTGGCCCAATCGTCAGGTCCGCGTCGATAATGTTTGAAAAATGAATATTTACAGGGCCTTTTCATTTGCTTTTATGGACTTTTTAGTTTGAGATTTAACCTTTTTACTGTATATTGAAGCCTGTCATTTTGATTTCTTACAGTATGTACATGTAATGTGGAAAAAATGACTGCATTAAATATTTATTTTTGTGTGAGAATCTTTGCCATTTTGTACACAGTAGAACAAATGTAAATCAATGGTGTTGACAGGTCCTTGTTTACAATATCCTTTACAGTATTCAGCAATACAAAAACAGAACTACAATATTTTACTGTATACACATTTCTATAGAGATTTCAAATACTTTGTGACAGTATATTCCCTAAGTAAGATTGCTCACTACAAAACCCAAATTGTAGTATGATTGTCAGTGATAAAACAATCAATACTGTGAGGGTGCTGCACAAAAGTTGAAGTGATGGTTGCAGAGGTTGATATTGATAGCTGTAGTTTCAATTTTGTTATCCATTGTTAAATAAATGAGAAAACATACATTTTCAATTGAGCACAAATTGTACGTTTTGATGGAAATGTTTGGTTTTGATGGGTGTGTGACAAGTTTTGAGAAGGTGGTGTCATTCTGTAAACCTATGGTGTTTTGGTCATGTCGTCTTCTGTTAAGTGCTGTGTGTGAGCTGTTTAAAAAGTGCCAAAGCAACTGTAACAGTGTACTGTACCATCACTCTTACACAGCACCACTCTGCCAGATAATACACAGTTCTACCTTCAGGAGTGTAAGTATTGGGCCAGTGAGCTAAAGTTGGTGTATTATTGAGCACGGTGACCGTGGAGTCTGAAAGACTTACAATCAAAAGCTGACAGATTGTTGACGTACAGCTTTTAAAATAAATCAATATTGTACAATAGATAATTCAACAGTAAAACATTTCTTTCACTTTTCTTTCACTAATGATTGCAGATAATGGGTATTTTGCATTTTTCTTTAGGTTGTGAGGAAGTTTCTTGAGTGCAACCAAGTCTAGACCATAACTCTAGCCCCTCTTGCATAACCTGAAGACAGTGTCTCTTGTAACCTTACCCAACCACAGTGTAACCCTCTCCATTACTTTACTCTACCACATGTTCAGTCCTTCCCTAAACTTGATAAATAAATAAAAAGAGAAACTGCCTGGTCAGTAGACAGGGAAAACCTCGATACCACTTTATCTGTCTTCCTGTGTAGAACGGAGATAAAGTTCTGCAACTGACATTGCCAGAAGTCTAGTGACGTGATTCCAACTGATATTTTGACAACACGTAATAGTTTCTAGAGAGGTAGAAATAGCATGTGGCCTGTAATCCAACCTGGCAAAACCTCTTTTATTCAACAGCCCTGGGCCTCGATCTGCATACATTCTCCCTTGTCCTCTATAGGCTGTCCTCTGTCTGTCATCAAGTCATTAAAAGCAGCCAACACCTTCTTTCTGTTTTTAACTGGGTCAGACTGTTCTAACTGCACCTAGACACACATGCGAATGCTCTCGCTGTCATTTACCACACACACACACACACACACACACACACACACACACACACACACTATAAATCCCTGAAATTCATAATTTTACAATGACAGCAAAAAGGCTGCAGTGGTTTTATTAACCAGGATGTGATAGATGGAAGATAGAAAACCAGTTAATCTGAGGGGTAAACTACACACATACACACACACACACACACACACACACACACCTCTAACAAAAGAAAATGCGGGCTACAATACACAGAAAACTGATGTCAACAACTGTAAACAACAAACTGTCTAGTGTGTGTGCGTGTGTGTGCGTGTGCGTGTGCGTGTGCGTGTGCGTGTGCGTGTGCGTGTGCGTGTGCGTGTGTGTGCGTGGAGGCCTGAAGCCAAGTTGTAGGGTGTGACACCTAGCATTGCTTAAGTTTGAGTAAGGAGCGGTCTTATGACATCAGCAGGTGAGACCTGTTTCAGTTGGTGGCAGGAAATGATGCGGGCATCATTGTACAGTGTGTACGTGTATGTGTGTGAATGTGCGTAGGGTGAGGGTGTGTGTGTGTGTGGGGGGGGGGGGGGGGGGCAGGAAGCCAGGGGGAACTGTTATGCTCGATCAGAAGAGGTACACACACAACACACATACACACAGATATTATATAACATTGCACTACACATCACATTATCTCTCTGCTATCTCCCTTACTAAATTTGAACAAATGAACCACCAGATATGCTACATGTAAAGGGATCGTACATGGCTGTCATTCTAAAAAACAATTTAATCATTCTTGATTCAGTATGTAGTATGGATTTTAGGCTGAAAATTCACCCAACAAAAAACAACAGGTTTTGACAGGCAATCGGAGCAATCTGTTGAAGCAGACCATGTCAGATACTGGGCTCTGACTCACTGACTTCTTTATATGGCAGACACGCAAGCAAGCGCACACACACACACACACACACACACATACGAGGTGGTGAGTCAGTGAGGAATGTGTGCTATGTAAGCTTGAGCAGAGTTGAGAGTAGGCCAGCAGCTGGGACCCTTCAAGCTGGTGCCTGACGAGTTCTCATCAAGCTTGAAGACAAAACCCTAAAACAAACTCACATAATGTCAAGGTTAATAGCACTCACATCTCAGCAGTGAACTTATGTCACTTTCTTTTTATTGCAGATTAAACAAAATCATACTGGAACAAAGACAAACTATTTGATAATGCATTTATATATTGTACATGTAATCCTTTAAAAATACATGGGCGTCAAATGGAAAAATCCACTTTTCAAAATATCAGGCTTTGGCTGGACACTGACAATGTATTATTACTGTGATCTATGATCTGGAAAAGGCTAGTATTACGATCGTGAGTTTTCTCCCAAAACTAGACAGAAGTGAGCCAAGACTTTCCTCACGATGTCATCAGCAGATAAATCCTGGAGCTGCTCCATTCACAAGGAATGCACATCCAACTTTGTGGATGCCATGAGTGTAACCTGGATATTTTACACTGGTATGTTTTCTGGTTCATACTTGGTTAGCAATACTATAAAATAAACTGTGTGAGTGTAAAAGCTAAAATAGATAGAGAATCTTTCTTTAGGGAAAATAAAAATCAACATGATTCCCTCCCCATCACAGCTGGAGTCGATAGCATGACACCAGAATTGGGTTAGGGTTAGCTTGAACTGTCACAGGTGAGTCTACCGGCGTCCTCTTAGCTTTTGAATGCTCACCTTTTTGTATTGCATATTTGCAATCCACTTTAAAGAACCATATGTGAAAATGGAGGGGAAAAACAGTAAGGGAGGAGAGTTCCCAGTGTAGGAATCTTGGGAATGCCGAGGAGACATTCTCACCTGGTTTACATCTCCGTGCTCTGTTGTCCTTTCTGTCCATCAATACTGAATGGAAGGAGGGAGAAAGGAAAAGAGTGTGTGTATGTGCTCCAGTAATGTTTGATTTCTGCAGGTTAACGTGAAACTTTGAACAGGCTTTCAGTGACGTAATTTTCCTTTCAGCCCGCCCTCCCTCAGCTGATGTCATACATTAAGCAACTCACTTGCCCTATTACCAGCAACCAGTGGTTTAATCTCTGGTTTCTTAAGTAAGGGGTCATTGTTGTCGTCATTTCTGCTATCAATGGAGATGCTATCGTCCTTAATTGCAACTCAAATTATCCCCTCTGAGTGTATCCCAATGTTGTAGTCAGCGGGGCCCTGGGGCCTGATTTCCAGATAAGATAGGCTTATTTCAGTAAATCAGGTTTATTTTCAAGGAATTCAGTTCCACAAAGCAGGTTTAATTCAGCTTAATAGAAGTCAAAATGGAAGGGATTTGTTATATATTCAAACACAACACGCTGGAGTCACTCAATGATGCACTCACTTCACCTCTGACCATTTGTATTGCCCTGCCCTTCTTTTCCGGTGGCACACTTTTCTGTACATGTTGTTCCATTAAGCAGCTGTGCCTTGGGCTGAAAAGGTTGCAAGGTCACTGTGGCAGACTGGGGGCGTGTGGTTGAGGCGTGGGCGGGATGCAGGAGAGAATCGAGCTAGTTGGCTGGTTCACCCTGTAACCTTTTTAACCTGTGTGTTTGTGTGTTCAAGCTTTATGTTGCAGTTTGTACAGTAAAGCTCCTAGCCTGGTCTCTGTCTGTTGGTTAGGGTTAGAGTTAGGGTTAGGATTAAAGAGGCCATTATTGAGGCCAAGGTCAGTGTAGAAACTGGTGTCTCTTCCTTTTCTATGATGGCTTTCTCTCTGATTGTTGAACTTCAGTGTAACATGGTGGGTCTAGAAAGAAGCTGATTTTATTGATATATTTCACATTTACCGATGTTGACATTTTCTGCTATCAAACTCCATTGTAGCTGTGCTGAAATTATCTTGACACATCTATGTATGGCCAGTTTATACACAGAAATAAGTTAAAAGTGTGGATTTTTCCTTTAACAAGAAGTTCGATAAACATGGTGTAGATTGCAGAAGAACTGAGAGGTAAATTTAGACATACCACACCGAGCTACAACAGTATAGTGGTAAACAATTTCAAGCACCGGAT
Organism: Hoplostethus mediterraneus; assembly: GCA_034670385.1. Lineage (NCBI taxonomy): Eukaryota > Metazoa > Chordata > Actinopteri > Trachichthyiformes > Trachichthyidae > Hoplostethus > Hoplostethus mediterraneus. Next base: position 274,456 of record JAXDDW010000227.1, on the reverse strand, counting down.
GTAACTGGTAGAATATGTGAAACGCTCCTTTACATTTTTCATTTTTCAAATCTTTTTTTCAGTTCAGTCTTCCAGCGGAATTGCCAGTTGCGGAACATTTTCCTACATGGAGGAGGACATGCTTGCTTGATTAAAGTTAAAAAAGAGAAATCTAGATGCACATGAGGCTTCATTGGAGCACGTGTGTGTGTGTGTGTGTGCACACTCGTGCATATGTAAGAGATTGTGGTTGTGAGTCATTGTGGTTAAAGCCTGCCTTGACAGTACCCGTTCTGATCATGTGACTCTGCCTCACTGTGGTTTGACACCACACACACACACACACAGAAAAAGACAAATGTTCTGTCTCATTATAGCATCAAAACAAGGAAGGAAAATAAACTCTGATGGGTGACAGAGTGGATTGTGAGGGCTGGAAACTTTTCTCTAATTTCCTGGTTTAGTGGACTGACCCAAACTGATACAAAGTGTCTGTTTGTCCTGCTGATCTGTCAGGTACAAAGGAGACTCTTAGTGTGAGAATACTTAAGCAATTGACAAGATCTTGGTCAGAATTGACCAGTATGATGGAAAAAGATGGGAAGATAGGGGCTCGGTCAAAAGTGGCCAGAGGTATGCTTTAATGCATGTTTGTGAAATAGTGGAGCTGGGCAAAACTGGATACTGATTGGATGCCAATGGATATAGATAGACAGACAAAAACAATGTGGGAAATGTGGCGGCACTCCCCCTCTGCATGCTTACTGGTGTCCTTGTTCCCCTCATGGGAAGTTATTGGCAGGTTGTCAGCCAATTCGTCTCACCTGGGTAATTGGGAATATACGTTGGTGTGCGATGCATCACTCATCATTTTGGTTCACTTGAGTTTAGTTAAGTTAAAATAAATTACTTTTTGAATGTGTGGACTCCCTATGTCACTTACAAGACCCGGTTGTGACAGAAAAAAAGAATGACCATATAGTTCATTTGGGTGTCAAAATACCCAATTTACTGTGCTTCATATTGTTTTATGGACCACTATTGAGTAGTTACAGTAACAAGAACCTGGCTTTGATAATTGATTATAGTTCAACTTGTTGAGCCAAGAGAAAACAAAGGAGGCTAAGAAAAGTAGGGTTTAATATCAAATGCCCAAGTTTAGTTAACCTAACAAATCGATCTGGGACAAAGCAGTTTCATAATCAGTCTAATTCAAGCCTGTTGTGAACAATCAAGATAATTGTGCCCTCACAGCTTTAAAAGGTCGACATGTCAAAAGGCAATAGTGCAAACAAAGCAAGAGAGAAAGCTTGGCAAGCCACTGCAGATCGTTTGAGCTTTTGAAACTTCTAAAGAGCTAATAGATTGTATGAACTTCCTGCTAACTGGAAAAACTGCCTCTGTACAAGCCCCCTCACAAATGAAACTTGAATCAGGCAGACACAAAAACAAGGCACACCTTTTTGTTTGCAACAATCAAAGACAAAATCCTTTGGGATTGAAAAAGCAAATTGCTACGTGTATAGCTGGGAGGAGAGGTGATCTAACTTTGCATTTCACTGCACACCTCGTGTGTGTATGTGACAAATAAAGTGTGTACTGTATGTACTACATGTAACCTTCCCTGACCCCACAACTAAGCCCCCACCCCCTAACAGCATGTTCTTAGTCAACTTCCCAGCTTACATAATAATGAAAAACCCGCTTCACTATACCAGATTGAAGATACTGCTAGTTAAATCCATCTATGTTTAAGGACCCGCAGGCTTTCTGGAAACATGTTTCACTACTTTTTAAACCTAGAGAAGGAAGCTAAATATAGGCAGGGGTGAACCATGCCTAATATTCAGCCTGGACTAACCCTGAAGCCAGAAACCCACTGAAAGCATCAGACATTTGCATTTTCAAACCCACCAAATGTTTTCCATGACCAAAGGCACACTCAAGATGTCAACAGAGCACTAGCACAACTGTTCCCCAAAGGCAATATTCTTATCTTTATCATCATCTAAATACGTACGTATGTTCTTGTTGATGCATATTTTGTTTGTTAGCACCTACTGGCAGTTTGTTAAGTCAACTACTTAAAGTTTAATCAGCAAATAAGCAGACTGTGAGCAGACTATATACCATGTTATAGAATTTATGTCATGATAAAATATAGTACCCAACATGGTAGCAAAGTACAAATGCCCTTGATGCTGATGCTTCAAATCTCCCACCTGCAGTGCACCATAGAAGCATCCAATAAGGTGCGCCAAATGACGTGTCAAATGTTAACTTGTCTTATAAACCTAACCCTTACCTCAACTCTAACCTTAACCCCACTGGAGATCTGATGCCCAAGGGGTGATTTGTTCAACTTCAATAAGGGTGCTGGTGGATGGTGTGTCCGCAAACTGTTGTCTGTGTTTTCCCAAAAATATACTGTTAACATTGATGCCTTTTAATATGTTACTCCCTGCGTATGCCTAACTTTAAGAAGAGTCAAAAAAAAGCCTCCGTTTTCAAATATATCTTGTTTTAACTTTCTAGCTCTACCCCTCAGGGTTGATGTTTACCTTATACACTGGTACCTTCTTACGAGTCCTAGCCTGCAGAAAGTTACAGTGCTTTTGTATCCCACGAGAGATTTATGCTTAAGTACAGTGACGCCTCAGCTGAGTCTCACCTGAACAGGTTAGGCTGTAGTCCATATACACCCTACGATATGTGTGTGCATGGCATCATGTGTGTCATTTCTGTGTCTGTTTGTGTTGAGCTGACGGGCCAGCTTTCATCACAATCAATTTATGACAATCCAATACAACCACATCTCAAGTCATCATGCTCTTCTACTGTGTATAAACTGGACAGGACCACGGTTCTTCCACATACCGTGTTCAAATAGCCACGATACACTGACATGTTTTGAGGCCATGTAGATGGATCTCACCACCGTCAGCACGAATGAGGATCAGCCAATGAGACAAAATCAATGTGCCCAACAGCAGGTTGGAACAAAAGTAAAAAAAATATTGTTGGCTCTACTTGTTTGCATTATTGCCTGCTTCCATTGCTTCAAAGGTCTTGCTATGAATCATGGCCTTGTACAGACTGTATGGAGACATTGGCCTGTGAAGACGGCCACTAAGGGAGAACAACAACTGCTCATGGAAATTCTGTCAAATAACAGCTTCCTCCTTTCATACATATCAGTTTATCACGTTGTGGGAGTGTGAATGTTGTGTTTGTGTGTGGTGTGTGTGTGTGCACACTTTTTCTACAAAGGTCAGCCCTAAGAAAAAACAAAGTGCAGAACTGTTGTATTGGAAAAACGGTTAAATGTTAACTTCCTCTTGATTCGTCAGATTCATTTTTAGCTGCTGGTCAAGGGTCGTGTGTGTGTGTGTGTGTGTGTGTGTGTGTGTGTGTGTGTGTGTGTGTGTGTGTGTGTGTGTGTGTGTGTGTGTGTGTGTGTGTGTGTGTGTGTGTGTGTGTGTGTGTTAACTTTGTAGCAATGACATGGAGGACATTTTGAGGGCACACACACGCCTGCTGGGAGATACTCAATGCTACAACAGTCGTGTACTTACCTCCCTGCCCAAGGCCACATCTATGGTGCTTATGGGAAGAGAGGAACAATAACAAGACCACAGGCAGCAGTTTCTGGGCATTTTACAGTCTCGAGCTGGCTCTCTAACCTCAATGCCCAATCAGTGTACGGGTTTGTCTGCGTGAGAGTGTGTGTTACATGTGTCTTTCATAGGTATGATTCAGCAGATTGGAAATGCTGAACTTGGAACCAGGACCTTTATCCAGACCAACCCCTGAGTAATGTTTGACTACAGAAAGCGTTTCCCCATAGTGAACTAGGAGGACAAATAAGGATTGGGCAGCAAAAAAAATGTCACTGCCAGTTTAAGTTTCACTCACAACGGGGCTAGATTAGTCACAACAAGATTAATGTATTATGTGTTTATTGTATTTTTAAGTTGATTAGTCATTTAACAATTTGGTGTTATTCAGAAATGTCACATGTTACAATGAAATTGTCGCATGCTTACTCTTGTAAAAGTTTCTCAAATTACTGGTTGACTGGTTCGTTTCTCTGTTTTCTCTTTTTCTTTTCTGATCCTCCATAAGGCGCTGGCTGAGTAAAGTGCACAGTCCAAACCCTTACTGTTCATTGACAGCGTTGGGAAGGCATCTTGTAATACTCTGCAGATAACCAATCTGCTTGAAACTGTAAACAGTAATGGATTACTTCAATTCTATAATGTAATATAATTACATTTGGTGACATATATATATATATATATTTATATATTGAACTATCTTATCTCTAAAATAGAATATTGCTGTGGCTCGATTAAAAACACGCATCCTTAACATGTGAAATGATAAAGGAGGAAGAATAGAGTGCCTATTGTCTCATTGGTGCACTTAAATTAAATTCTAAAGGGTTTCAACAGGTTTCAAGGGCACAAGGGTCATAGTGCTGCTTCTGTGACGGCAGCAATATGAAGGAAAATGGACAATGTATTTCAGTGAACAGACTGTTGAAAAGTGTTCCAAATGGCAACAATATCCATTATCACTAATCATTTCAAGATGAGGTTTGTTTCTGTTGCAACCTCCCTCTTCAATAATCTTACAAAAAATAAACACGCTGTCCAACAGGTTGTCACCTTTTTTTTTTTTTGGAAGTATCTTTAAAAAAATAAAAATAAAAATAATATATATATATTATCATCTATCGGCACTAAGCATAGTACCTGCTCCTCACATTACATTACAGTCATTTAGCAGACGTTTTTATCCAAAGCGACTTACAATAAGTGCATTCAACAAAGGTAGGTAAGAAAACTACTAGTCACCAGAAATAGTAAGTGCATTTCCTTCCTAAACAAGCAACTAAGAGCATAACTAGTGTTAATGTAAGAGTGCAATAAGTTAGCAACCTACTTATCTTAAACAAATGAGACAAATAGAGAATCGAATAAACAAGAGCTAAGACAAATAAGTGAACCCAGTAAACAAGAGCTAAGACAAATAAATGTATCCAAGAGCCAGTAAACAAGAGCTCAGGCACATAAATGACGACAAATAGGCAAGGCTAGGAGGAAGGGTCAGGGTAGTGTTTCCACTACCCTTGTGTGTATGTATGTATGTGTGTGTGTATATATTTATATATATATATATATATATATATATATATATATATGTGTGTGTGTGTGGTTGTGTGTGTATATATATATGTGTATATATACATACATACAAACTTTATTTTTGCAGTCACTCTTAAAATATTCATTACCATTTTATGTAATAAAATGATTGTTATCCACCCAGCACTAGGCTTTGATATACAAGTCACATCATTCCTAACCACTAAACAAGATTACTGCCTCAACCCAATTTACTACCAACCAGACTAATATGATTCATGAAGACATAGAGGGCTCAAACATCAAGATGTTGAAATCCTCCTTTAAATCACATGACGAGATATCCTGGGAGAGTATTACATTATAATGCATGTTGTACTGTTTGTCTCGGAAAGAGAACAGAGAGATAAGGAGAGAGTGCATGTTTTAGAGGAAGTCTGTGAATTACTTCATGCTGACCAGACCGGAATAAACCAATAAGGACAAAGTAATTTAAACGACCTCAACTACCAGTCATGTTTCCTCCTGTATGTCTTATAATGACAAAACAAGTTTTTTGTGAGATCAGTGCTGAGACCAAAGAAGCACAGAAAACTCGCCAAGCTGACTGAATGTGTGCATGTGTATTAGTCTGAGAGTGTGAGCGTACATTTTATTTATCGAGCTGATAGGGTCTCTGAGTGATTATTTGAGTGTGTGTGTGTGTGTGTGTGTGTGTGTGTGTGTGTGTGTGTGTGTGTTTTATTAGGCCAGTTGAGTGTGTGTAGTAAATGTTGGCTGACGTCAGTGTGTTTCTGCTGGCAGGACTATGTCTCTCAACTGCCCTGTGTGTGTGTGTGTGTGTGTGTGTGTGTGTGTGTGTGTGTGTGTGTGTGTGTGTGTGTGTGTGTGTGTGTGTGTGTGTGTGTGTGTGTGTGTGTGTGTGTGTGTGTGTGTGTGTGTGTGTGTGTGTGTGTGTGTGTGTGTGTGTGTCCATACGTGAACTTCATAGGTTTATTGTTTTATTCCAAAAGTTAGATAGACGTCTGAGAATGTCTGAGTCACCTCATAATTTACAGTAATTGGTCTGAATCTTCTACCAAGGTGGTGTTCAACCTTTTTGTCCATTTCAAAATAATCTTTCTTGTGACCCACAAATAATCTTGCAGGTTTATTGTGTTGGGTAATCTATCAAAAATCATCATGTTTTTAGATGATGTTTAGTTTACAGACTTAAAAAAAGTTTGTTTAGTTTTGATACTAATATCCACAGAGGGGATTCAATTTAATACCATAGGTCCGCACATCGAAAGCTGAGAGTACAGCTCTGTTAAGACTTAAACGTGTTGAGCTCAGTGCTCTTCATCAGACCAAAGAGAACCAGTGCCACTGAATATCCACATCAAACAGTTTGAAAATGAAATCTAGAGTGAGCAGTCGCTGTCTACACAACAAACCCCATGTGGTCTCTCAACAATTTGACTTACTGACAATTACGTCACTCATGACTGTAACCTGAGAAAAACAGGGTTTTTTTCATTTTCATTGAGAAACCATACAGTACCTGAGAAAATGGAAAATAAAGAATAGGCTGACAAAAACAGACAGACTACTTAAGGAGCAGGTACTACGCTTAGTGCCATAACCAAAGTAAATTAGACCCATGATGCGTACTGACAGAGCGAGTTTACTACTATTAGATGTCTCTCTAAACATTTACGGTGTTAATTGTGAATTCCACAGAAGATACAATTAAACATAACAAAATATACAGTACAATCTCCACAGACAGACACACGCATAGTTCAACCATGATATATTCATACCCATGTCCTCGTTAAATTTTTGAACACCGACACAGTTGTTAGAGAAAAGTCCTCACTAAGTGCTTTAGGTGTCAGTGTGTCAAGTGTATCAATGCAAAAGGCTTCACTTCTCAGTCGGAGGGCATTGTGATATCACAATGGAAGTGAAATACTGTTGCTAGAGTCATAGTGAGAAATGTGACTGAACTCAGTGCAGTTCACAGTAGTGTACTGTACTGTCTTCTTGACTCATTATCTCACTATGAATAGCTTGCTACATATTTACAGCCATCTGTCTCACAGCTGCATGCTTCAGATGTACCTACACAAAACACCGTTTCCACTCTCCAACATTTAAAGCTGTCGCCATTAGCAACTATGAACATCTCACTGTCACGACAACTTGACAGGGAGACATTTTGCTGAGGGTGAGTGTATGTCAGCCTCTCACCTGCCTCTTCTGCTGTGACAGTTTGAAGATGCAAGGTTCACCTGCCTGTGGCAGCTCAGCTCTGTGTGTCTCATTCTTCCAAAACCTGCACCTCGTCCTTTACCAGCAGCACAGGGTTTCTTGGTTGGTCAGGACAGAGATTAAAGTAATGTAGTCTCAAGAGAATCATGGAAGAATGGAAGAATCAATCTTGTACAAATTGTAAGAATCGATATTTTTCCATTTTCCATAGATATATATTTTTTAGGGACATTTGTTTGTTGTAGTAACCTTGTGTTACCATTGCCTAAAACGTTTAACCAGTGGTGATTTCCTACATCTAAACATTTGTCAGGCCACTCTCTCTCATCCCCCTCTCAACAAATCTGCTGTTTCAAAGAGAAAAAACAAGTAAAAGAAGATGAATATTTCAGTTATTTGTGGTGGCTGAGTAACTGGTGATTTTATGCTACTTCATTTTTAGAAATGAGTATCTCACCGTGGCAGTGTAATAGAGGACATATATACACATTTGCAACCAACTCTTCGAGAGAGAGCATAGTAGATACACTTAGATCACTTAGAAGCACTGCTCGACAAGGAGAAAATAATGATTTATGGACTGTTTGAGTTTGAACAAAGCCTGTAGCTATACAGTAAATGTTTTCATTTCATTATGTTGGGCTCCCTCTCTAAGCCCAACACTGAACATCACCACTGAACCCTTAGCCTGACATTGACCTAAACCTAATTCTAATCCAAGCACACACACACATGCACAAACCCACACAGTGTTGTTGTTAGGATGGTGTTTCTGTAGTGTCAGGTGCAGGGAGACAGGTTTATTTTTAGTGCTTACTGAGTCTGGATTTAGGGGGAAACTGCTCCTACACATATGACACACACACATTCACATACAGAGACACACGTGGACATAGGCATGCACGTACAGAGGCAGGCATACAGACATAGAAACCTTGGAAAACCACCACTCCTCTCAACTCCCTGACTGCACACATTCCACAGTGACACGTGGCTGCACAGGGTTTCTCAGTAGATGGGGGTAAAAACACAACAGGGTCTAATTAATGGATTCTTGATGGTTTACCTGAATCATGCACAAATGAAACAAACAGACAGTTAAATGGAAACCATATGGTGTAAATGACAATATGTACATATAACAAGGAGGCCATTTTGGTTTGAGTAGCATTCTTTTCTCCCCCACCGGAACCTTCCTCTCAATTACAGAGGGGCCTCACTTCCTGTTCTGACGGCTTTCCATTTCCTGTCTGTCTGAGGCAGAATTCTAGCTTAACAGCCAAATTAGTCAAACTATTTTCTACCCAGAGGATTTTTCATGGCGGGAATAGAGATCTCTGCTTGCGTTCTGGAGCTGGTAGATGGTCAACTGCGATTGGTAATCAGGCCACAGATCCAGATCACCTATTGTCTCGTGATTTCTCAGAACTACTGGCCTTGACGATACCAAAATATTTTCATTCTTGGGAATTTCACCATTCATGTCTGTTACCTGTGCAGTTGGCTTGCATCTGATTGTATGAGAACCTACTCCTTCAAAGGGACACATCCTTGACCCAACGCTGGGTTTTAGATTTAACCCGACTGATGCTGCACTCAGGCAATATACTGTCCTGTGTGCCTTACCATCTCCCAGCCTCGTATCCACTCCTCCATCTTTAACTGTACTTCCACCACTGCTCCAGTGTCTCTACTCAGCACCAGGAGCTTGTTGATCAACACCAGCTTGTATATTTGTGATGCTGTTTCTCACTTTGAGAACACAAAATCAAGAAGAATAGCTCTGCCACGGCTACATGTTAATGCTCAGGCTGTGAGGAGAGAATGTAGAAAAGCTGAACATAATGGATATGCATAATGGCATAATGCTGAAATAGAGGTTTATTTTTATATATATTTTATTATTTTTTATGTTCCACTTTATCTCCACCACAGAACCACCACAACTCTAGGGTGATTTTCAATGTGTATTTGAATCGGAACTGAATTTTAACTGAATTTTAATGAAATAAATGTAAAAATGTTGTTTAACATTTGATTAAAAAGTAACAAGTCAAGTTCATGTCATGACACCTTTGTGCCTTGAACACAGAATCCCTAACCTACAACAGTCTGTACAGCATGCTCTCAGGTTCAGGGTCATGGGTTCGATCCCCACATAGTCTCAACTATCACCTTTGTAAGTCACTTTGGACAAAAGCGTCTGCTAAATGAATGCAATGTAAAATGTAATGGTGATTGGCTGTATGACAAAACATGAGAGGAAGCTTGGTCATGTGAGCTAAAGCAGAAGTGCAGATAAAAAAAATCTCACTGAATGTTGTGTAAATGGCATAAAGACAATACTTGTCCCTGGTGGTGGCAAGATCTCTGAAGCGGAAGTACAGAAACGTTTGACATGCAAACGTTTTCCTGTCTGTCTGCATTTCTGCATCTCTGTCTGTCTTTCTGGTTGCTTCCCTGCCTGCTGGTTGATTTTTTTTTTTGAGTTTTAGATTTTATTGCTTTTATTCATTTCCTCTACGAGGAAACATTTAGTTCAAGCTTGTTTGATTTTTTTTTATAAAGATGGGAAATTCTGTATATTGAGAAACAGTAGAAACAGTCTGAATTCTTTAAACATATGAACCCATCACAAAAAACTTAAGCACACTATTGGAAAAAAATCAAAAAAATCAATATGTATATTTTTACTTCATTAACTGGAGAGTGCTTCACATCTGTTTTTTATTTTGTCTCTCGTGTAGGGCATTATGAGTTATGTATGTTAACAACCACATTTAAACTCCATAACATTATGAATGGCTTTGTTGTATTGAAGCTCTGCGCTGAACATCCTGTGTCTTGTGATCCCGCCTCTTCTCTAAATGTCTCATTCAGTGATGTGATGCTGCCACCTGCTGGTCAAAGTAGCTAAAACAGATTCCCATCGCTGAGTCGGAATTACTTTTAGAATAAGATTCAGATTCAGTTTTAATGGAGTGAGTTTGCACATACAAGGCATTAGACTTGGTGGGAGCCTTGTGGAGTTCACATTAAACTAAAAATTATTAAATCAAAACAAATTTAGGAAATGGGTCTCTTTTCTATACACAAGGTTCCCACGGTCATGGAAAACCTGAAAAAGTATATGATGATAATATGTGCAGGTTGTCTGTCTAGGATGACAATTTTGGAACCTTTATCTGCTAGGGTTAGGGTTTTATTATGATGTTTGGATTATTTTTCAGTTCTGAGATGGCCCTGATCTCTTCTTTAGAGAGGTTATTGTGGAGGTCTGAGGGAGGTGGGAAGGAGCGTAATGTTCTCCTGTCCTGCTCTATAAGGGTCCGGACACTCCTACTCAGACGGGTCCACTCCGGTTCCCAGCTGGAAGGGTGAGTGAAGGGCATTTTAGCGGGATGTGGGTCTGATTTGAAAGTGATCTATAAGGTTGAGTCTATGGTGATATTGGTAGAGGTCCCTGTGAAGCTCCTCCCAGTCAAAAGCCCTGGGGCGTGGAATAAATGTGAGTCGCCTCTCCAACAGGCACACCTGTGTGACAGAAGGGGAGAAAGTCCTAGACAGGTTAAGGACACTGGATGTGGAACCCCAGGAGAGGTCCAGTGTCATCTCCGGTTCCTGCCCCAGGTTGGAAGATAAAACGGGTAAGTGGGTCTGAGTGGCCAAGTTAGGTTCTGACAGACCCAGTTGTTGATACCCACCAAAAGGACCAGAATCTTGACGTCCGGGTGTACCCTAGTCTTCTCACAGACCTTCAGGAAGTGGTAGAATTGTGCACCCAGATAACTGTCTACCTGTATGTTAGTCTGGGCATAGGCTGGGAACCTATTTAGGTTGGAGTCCCCAAAGAACAGAATGGGTTTTCTGCCCTTGAAGGTCCGGTCTTGCAATTTTCTGTGAGGTCTGGTCAAGTGATACATTGGCTTGCAGATGGCCGGTGTCGTAGCTTATTTTGTAACCTTCCAGTAGGTTCTCCTTTTCTCTGATTATTTCTAGGTTCCGTTTGTACTCTTGGTTTATTGCTGTGCTGAGTTTAGAGTTGGTCGTTACCAAGAGGATTAGATTCTCTTCTTCCTTTTCCGGTGTAGTGTCCTGTGTTTTTTCGAGTGTTGATTGGAAGAAATCTTTGTGTGCCATACACAGGAAGCTCCTGAAGTGTCCTCGTCTTTTAAGTGCTGAGAATAGGGTGATGAGGGCCACCGGTCAGGTGAAGAAACTGTTCTTGTGCCAAGTTATTTTGGCTGTGATTGTTCAAAATTGGCAAATAAGACAACGTTAGTAGGTGAATGAGCAGTTAAATCTCGATTATGTACGTAAACTACTTTCTGGCCATTAAAGCAAATGGAATGAAAGCAGTAATGGCATGGCATATGGCATGGTAGCCTGAGCGGCCTCAAGATGCCACAGTAATTCATTTGCATCTTGAGTCTGAACACGGATCAAACAAACAAAACAAAGCAAAGCCCTGTCTGACACAATATTGTGACCTTGTAGATTATGCGGTCTGCATGTTGAAGAGGCAGCACACATTCACATGGCGGGGACTGACTTTCATAGTGGATTTTAATGCTGAAATTAAACATTTGATTTTCACATATCAGTTCTGTATTTACTCAAGTGGGAAGCCATCGCATCAAAACCTGTTTTTGACCAGGTGCTTATTGCTGAGTGGAACATGGTCAAGATTTCCTCCAAGGAGTTGTATTCCTAAATGTAACTTTTGCTACATATGCAATCAATAACATGCAATCCCCTACACGCTGATAGAAGATATGTATCTCCATCTGCATGTAATTCTAGTGCATTTGTTTACATTGTATAATACAATATACACTGTATAAAGTTCTCAGGGAAAACACAGGGAAGAATATACACACACACACACCAGGTGATCAGGGAATCAGCACTGGGACCTGAATTGTATATTTCTGGACCAAGCAGGCAGGCTGGTCCTGTAGAGCGTCTCTGCCATTCTAGTCTGAGTTTACACAAGTCATTAGTGTCATGAGGAAGGCTGTCGTCGCTCCTGCCATCCCTCCTGACCCCCCAGCAGCCTCAAGTTCCTCTTCCTCTCTCTCTGCATCCACTTCCCAGTCCCCCTAGTCTCCCCTAGTGTTGTGTTTTGTTTCGGGCCCGGTCTTTCCTGTCATGCCCACCAGGGTTCCCAGTGTGCCGCCACTACCCACCAGTTCTACATCTTGCAATCCATCAACCTCGCTCCTTCCCTCTCCAGCTGCGCTCCATTTCTCATCAGTCCCTAGCAGTGTATATACCAGCCTGCCCCCTACTCTTGTTTGCCAGAATGTCTAATGTCTTGGTCTACTGATTACCTGATCACCTGATCTCCATTCTGCCTTGCCTGTCTGATTTGGCTGCCTCTGAGCCTGGTTACCCTGACCCCTGCCTTGCCTGACCCTTGTCTAGTTTGGTTGCCTGTATTGCTTAAAGTATTGGACTTACACACCATCTGCCTCCTTGTGTCTGCATCTGGGTCCAACTTTACTTGCCCATTACAATTAGCCTGTTTCCCACCACATTAATCACTCATGTTTGTTGTCAGTCATATTCAACCACCAACCACACGACGGTCCAATTAAATTATCTAGGGTGAGGTCTTGCTCTAAAGGCTTTAAATTATGCTTCAGAGATACTAAACAGAGCCAAAATAAAATCTTTATTTACATTTATTCCCGATTAAAAAAGTTCATATTCAATACATGAATTATCTGACCAAACTATTTCCACAATGGAAATGAATGCCCATGTTCTGACCTTCTTTGTAAATTGCTCAGGCTACATTGCCAGTGTCTATGTGCATGTACGTGTACTTACATTCTACCCACTCCCGTGGTCTTGCTATTGTTTCTCTAAGACTTAAAACGCTGGTGGTATGTGTTTATATGCTGTGGGGCATGCAAAGGTGTCTTATCACCACAATATCAGAGCACCACCCCCTCCTGAACAAACACTCACAGATCTGAGAATGCATGAATCAGGAGTGAGAAATGCACTTACATAACCTCCTCACCACACAAACGCATTTGAACCATTACACAATCGCACAAATTTCCTCTGTAAACACCAAGAAACCTGCTGGAAAAATCTCACCGCTGGCATTATTAGACCGTATACAGTAGAGTATTCAAAGATTGAATGATGAACCTGATGACCGACCAGGATGCCCCATAAAATCTCCATGGGTAACAGCGGCAGGTGGATCTAAAACCCACCTAGCACTTTCACAGTTTTACCAGCCAAACTGACTTTTAGAAAAAAAGAGAAAAAAGACATTTACATTTTCCTGTGATATCATTGTGTCATGACTGCTTTGGCCATCTGGACAGTGCTTGTAAAATACTGATCAAGGCAGCTGCTATAGAGAAGCATAAACATTGCATACATCATCAATAACTTCCATTTTGAAATCCACATTTCCGATCTTTGAAAAATGGGACCAACAGCGCAGCTCCTCTACCTTGACAACTCCATGTGCTCCAGACAATGAATAGACCGTTTGCTCTGCCAGTGAACTCTTTGCTTGTTGAAGTGTATTTATTGTATTGCCTAGCAGAGTTTAGCTTTCGTCCAGTATTCAGTGAATGACAGTGAATGAGCTCCCAGGGGACTTTGGACCTATGTTGTGGGGTTCAACACTCACAAATGAAACATTTATCAGAGGAAACAATACGCCCCTAGTTGATCTGCACACTAGAAAACTGTGGCAAGTGGGGCAGGGATTAAGCGTTGAGAGCCAGGGGTGATCCACCTGGTCATCAAGGCACCTAATTAATCTCAATACGTCCTTGTGCTGAACAAAGGTCGCGCACCACAAGCCTGGAAGCCTGCAAAGGCCTTTTGTGTATATACTGTATAGCATGTTTCTTATAGCCCCAAAAGGGGAGCATTTATTTTGACATTGTTTAATTTCCCCATAAGGGAATGACCCCACTGAGCCTATGAGGATGGCTGACTAATGACCCTTGCAGAGAACCAAGGGTTGGTACACATAAGGCTCTATTGGATTCAGGGTGCTTACATTGATGATCTGTCACCACATGGTTTGACCAGGGCCATTAATGGAGGCGTCTTAGGTGTCTATACGATGTACACATGGGGAAATGGAGGCCTGGGGACATGGATATCCTGTGGTGGCAGTGAAAATTAGATTTAAGCATAGAATAAAAGCAGAGGTTAGCCCCTGCCTTCCACACCCTCTAACAGTGAGCATGGATCGCCCTGGGGTTAAGAAATTGATGAGAGAATATGCAGAGCTGTGCTCAGCAGGGACACAGTCTCGACCAGCACTGATGGAGAGGAACGGGGGGGGGGGGGCGGTGGTGTAGGTGCAATGCAAATGTGCCTACACTTTTTGATTAGGGACAGATTATACAGTCAGTCATAACACACAGAACAATGAGGAAACTAACAAAGGCCGCCAGGAAACACTTTTCGAAGTGGCTCATTATAGCCTGATCATCTGGGACAAAACAAAACACTGAACTGACTCATGGCATTCTTCTAATAACCTGCTCATTCCTGCAGATGAGGATATGTGGTGCGCTGTCTATTGTACATTAGTCAACTCCTGGCTACCCTAAAAGCACCTTTGTGCCCACTTGAAATGAGGTTCCCTTCAAAAGAACTAGCATAGATGCTGTTGGGGCAATAGACCATAGGGCACAGAGATATTGCTTTGTGCTGGTCGTGGTCGATTATGCAACACAATATCCCAGAGCAGTGGCTCTGTGTAACATATCTGCCAAGAATATTATTCAAATGCTGTTTCATATTATTTATCTGGTCAGAATCCTGAAAGAGATTCTCACCAACCAAGGCACAAAATGTCAGGGACACTTCAGGACTTGTATAGATCATTGGGTATTAAGTCAATTTGGACCAGTGTGTACCGTCCCGACTGACTGACTGACTAGGTGGAGCGGTTTAGGAAGACGGTCATCTGTAGGTTTGTGCACAATGGTAGCCAGAATAGGGATAAATGAGTTATTTGCAGTGCAAGAGGTAGCCTGCATCACAATATGCTGCTGCCAATCTAGATGACTTCGTTACCTGCAGCTGACAGCAACACCTAAGAGCTGCCCAGGAGTTACTGAGGCAGGCGGGGCTCAGTAGTAAGTAAGTGTGCAATTGGATGGAGTGATTTCAGGTATCTGGGGTACCACTAGCGCCACGGGCAGGTCTGTCCCCAGGTAAATAAAAAAGCCCATGAAGAAGGTGAGGCATATTTTGGGGCTGGCTGACTACTAGAGGCACTTCATACTGACCTTACCTGCCTCAGATCCGGTCCAGCAGACGAAGTGGTGCCAGTTGGCTTTTGAGAGACTGAAATAAACAAGCCCTTTCTGGGGCGCCACCCCCTGTGGTCCCCTAAGTTCTCTCTCCCTTTTGTCCTCCAGACTGGCGTGCTGAACAGAAGGCGAGGGACTCTTTGGGGAAGGGGGATGAACCGCCCCGTACTGTTCATTAGCCACAAGCTTTTGCAGCACGGGCCGTAAGTAGAGCACCGCGGAGAAGGAATATCTTATAAGAATATCAAATGCCCGGTTGTCATCCTCCTCTACTACCTCCTGCAGGGCCAGTTTACCCTCTGTTTTCATCACACCCCAATGCAGTGGTGCAGATCACTTACTGATATCAGGCTTTAATGCCTTTTAATTTCTAAGTGATCCACAGGCCAGATGAACAGATGGCAGTTGCTGACTTCCTCTCCCACTCAGGGGAGGGGGGGAGAAATCACATTCCCATACTACTAGTCCAAGAGTAAAGTGATAAAGTTGTCAGTGGAGCTGACACTTCAATGGGAAAAAATCAAACCCCAACTGTCTCAGTTAGGATGGCAGTGTACTCCTGGTGGAGTGTGTGTGTGTGTGTGTGTGTGTGTGTGTGTGTTGTGTGTGTGTGTTTGCTTGTCTAGGGAGCCGGTCTATTTTCTGGTGTTAACTTCAGCTTCATCAGCCAGAACCTCTATTATATGTTTATCTCTCTCCAAGGTCGGTGTTTTGTGTTTGTGTTGTGTGTTTGTAATTCTGCTCCTGTGTGTGTGTGTGTGTGTGTGTGTGTGTGCATCCGTTTGTTTAAATCTGTGTGTGTGTTTGTGCAAGCATCCTCATGTTGGTGACTGTGTGCGTCTCCATGGAGAGCAAGGTATCTTTATTTCAGTTCTGTTCAAAGCCCTTCTGACACAGCAGGGCTTGTTTGTTTGTGTGTGTGTGCATGCTACGTGTGTGGGTGTATGTGTACGAAAACAAAAGCTGTAAACGAAATCACTTTCTGAAGCTGCAACAGAGCAAATAAAGTTGAATGAAGTCAAATAAAAAATGATATAAGATCAAATATCAGATACTACTGCAGTGTGATAAAGTGTTACTCTGGAAGATAATAGCGCCCTATGCTATACAATGCTTACTTGTCCTCCTATCTATCTATCTATCTATCTATCTATCTATCTATCTATCTATCTATCTATCTATCTATCTATCTATCTATCTATCTATCTATCTATCTATCTATCTATCTATCTATCTATCTATCTATCTATCTACAGACAGGCAAACATGTTTCTGGTTTCCTTTTCCAAGATGCTTGATATCACATGTGAAAATTCAAAGCAAGATTGAATTAAGTTGTAGGGTAGTTTGACACGCACACAGCTGGGTGATGTCAGCCTGAGGCTTTACCTAACAATCCCATTAAATCAGGGTGCTGCAGCGATGTAAGAAAAACAGCTGATGCCCAGAAACTATTATATCACACTAGAAATGCCATCTGAGAATGGATATAACTGGAGGATGATAGAGTGGATGATTGGTTGAAAGCTATCAATAGTCCCTTGTCAACGGCAAGGCCATTATGTGCCAAGGACTTTCCAGTGGCAAAAGAAACATCGATCACAGCTGAATAGGCTTCTAAGCAAGCCTTTGGTTTGTATGCTCTATCAATTTAAACTCATGTACAAGGCACTGCTATCTGATGAAAAAAGAGGTTGTCTTCAAAATATCTTTATCTCACCTACATTAATTATATATCAATGGAGAAGGCGAGTTCAGCACCATGTGCTCTGAACGATGGTGACCCCTGCCCAGACTGCCAAGAATCATGGCGTGATTCTCAACAACTGACTGTCACGCCAGGCCCACATTACAGTTTTGCAGTTTACAACATCCATCAAACCAGACCCTTCCTCACCAGGAAACCCAGCTGAGGTTTAGTCGTCTCTGGATGACTTCTGTGATTCCCTCCAAGCTAGCCTACTGAAACATCCCCTTCTGCCTCTACAACTTGGAACACTGAAAACACTCAGATTGCTCCTTCTCCCATGTTACCCCCTCCTACGGTCCTCTGTCTGCCTGTGGCTGCTCATATCAAATTTAAAACCCTGATGCAGGCATACAAGGCTACGAAGGGATCCCCACCCCCACACCTCCGAGCCATGGTCAGGCTCGACATGCATGCCCATGCTTTGCATTCTGTCACGACTGGCAACTTGGCTCTCCCTTCCCTGAACCGGCCTGGTGACCGTCACACCCATTCCCGAATCCTCTCCCGCCTGGCTCCCCAATAGTGGAATGACCTTCCATCGCAGGCTGAGCACCCTCTCGCCACTGAATGGGATCCCCTCTGTACTCACTAATTTCTCTCTCAAAAAAAATCCCTTCTATCTCTTTCCTTAGCTCTTACTCGATTTATTTTCCTAACATATTATAAAGGCACTAAAACAATCACCTTCTGGATAAGAGCATCAGCTAAATGCCTGAACTGTAAACCACACAGGTGATGATCATTATTATCTATCCATACCGGTGATTGGTCGATTCACATATCGTTCATTTGAGTGAACAAATCAAATCGGTTCACCAACAGAACTGAAATTTCAAGTGGATCAGTGTCTGTGGTTGTACTCCGCTCTGTACAGTTACATGCAAGTGAGCTGACCTGCTTGCCAAGTGCAGCCCGAAGTGCTGCTGGCTACAAAATCTTTTCAAAGGTAAATCAAATGAACCGCTTCTGAGCTGATTCATTGAAGCCCAAAAGAATCAAGTGAGTTAAAATAATCTGTCTTCCACCTCTATCCAATACATCCTCTAACACACCCCAGGATTGATCCACAGATGGATGTACTGCTTTTGTCTTGTCCTCTAATGCACGCCATCCTGGTGGGTGGGTGGGGGGGGGGGGGGGATCTCCCACACGACCTCTTAACTGGAAATAACTTTAGGGAGACCGTACGCCACTAGATGGGTGAAGAAGTAAATAACTCATTAAGCTTACATGGACACCGCCCTGTAGAAAGTTAATTAAACCGCTCTGTGGTGCGCTTTCCCTTTTGTTGAACACATCTTGGTAGACCCCAGCAAACTTCAGTGTCACCATGAAGGAATCGTCATTGTTTTGTTGAACTTTATAGAGCTGGATGGAGGGAGGAGAGAAGAGGAGAAAATGCTGCTTGTAGCCATCGCTCTGAGGGATTGGTTGCTGTGGTTCTTCTTTTATTAAACACTAGATGACGGTAACACATTTCAGAGTAGGGGAAAGGGTGGGAGTGGCAGAGAACAGGGAAGAGAGGGAGGGTGGGATGGAGGATGGAAAGAAGAGAGTGAAAGGGGGAGAAAGAAAAGTACAACACAAAACAAAAAAGTGGTGGGGGGGAGAGAGAGTTGTCTGTGTGAGAAGGAGGGAGAAAGAAATTGTTTGAAAAAAACTTGAATAGACAAGAAGACACAGTGACAGATGGGGAGATAAATGGATGTAGATAAGAGAGACACGGGGTGAGAGAAGAGACGATCGGCATTATGATGGCGGAGATAGAAGAGATTTCCTGTTCGCAGGGGTTGCGTTAATATTTTAATAAGATTGTGGGTGTCCTGCTGCCATCAAAGAAACAAATTAACTCCAATTCTCCACTGTGTTTTCCATCTGATCACTCTCTCTCTATTTCACCCTCTGTTGGCCTCTCTGCCACTCAATCACTCCCACTCTCTGCCTTTCCTTCTCCCCCCCTTCATCTTCTCTCTCTCAGAAGGGTATTTAGGAATTCACAGTCACATCAGAAAGTTGTTAAAAAAGTCAAAGTAAGATTCATCCGGTTTTAAAGGTATAAAAACATAAATGTATCTGTTATTTGTACGTTTGAATCGATCTATAAATACAGATGACATCCTCCTGGCCGGATATGATTCGATCCTCCTAGTCTATCCCACACTGAAACATGCACCCAAATGCCTCTGAATTTTGATGTTTGGACAGTGCTTTACGCAGCCAATGTGTAATGCAATGCCCTGGGCTTTGTCCAGTTGATGTAGGAATTTGGATGTAGGAATGGTCAAAGCTTGCAACCGGAAAAACCGGATTAAGTGGTACAGGAAGTTTGTATTTGTCTACTTGCAGCATATGCAGTATCATCCACTGAAAGCTGTTAAGCAAATCTGCCGGTGAAGTATTTTTGGCTCTTTTAATGCATATATCCAGGAGGCGGCCGTCTTCATGTATCTGGACGATTGAGGGAAATCTTTCAGCCAGAACTCTCCGCTGTCATTGATTTCCATCTCAAGTAGCTTGAAAAATACATTCCAGTTGCCTTATTTATGTCCATACAGCTACATGTGTGATCCTGCAGAGCCTCTCTCTCCTTCATTTATGCAGGTGTTTTAAGTTATCAAGTTTGCCGTAGGTGGGAAGTTGTGTGGCTCAACCAACAGAGCAATGCTGCTTCTGATAAAAACGCCTCTGTTCTTGGTGTGGCTCAAATCCTGTGGGAGCTCTTCCATTTAAGTGAAGTCACAGTCATGGGCGCCTCTGGATGAAAGAGTCTATTGAACGAGAGAACAAAAAATGCTCCGATAAACAAAGAAATCACTTCTAGAATAGGAACAAATGTCTATTTCACTGGGTAGAACGGATATGATGTGGTTTTGAGTGCTGTGCTGCTCATTGTAGCGCTATCTTCCATCCGGCCATGCATTTACAGATTTTAAACAGGTAACAACAGGTAAATGTTTTCCTCCCAAAATGTATATAAAGTATTTTGGGATTAAAGGAAATTTCCACCATCAGATACTCCTTCATCGTTATATATCATCTCTCTGTGATGTTCAATGCATTCCTGGGGTTATTTTGTGATGAATTGTTGCAATTTACCTTTTGTTGTACCCACTGTAACTTGTCTACTTCTACTTCAGTTAGAGAGTTTCCACATGTCCCAGAATGCCTTTCATCAACCCCCAGAGAACGTCCCTGAACTGAGCCTACTAAGAGCAAGAGAATTTTTCCAGTTGAGAAAAGGTGAACGTCACATCCCTTACTCAAAATGCAATATGACTTACGGCTGCATTGCATTATGGACTATTGAGGCTACTATCAGTAGAATTGGTATCTCTTCCTCTTCTGATGATGGATTTTTCCCTGTATGATTGTCGAATGTCTTAAAAAAGTGAGACTAGAAAGAAGCCCTTTGATTCTGAGGGACTGAGACCAAAACCTGACAGTAACCAATTATGTTGTAGATCATTGAAAACACACTTGGCCCATGAAGCAATATAAGCAGCTACTTAGGACCCCTCCTACTACTAAAGTCCTCTCGCAAGGCCATCGCCAGTAGTTGTTTTTTAATAGCGTTAGTGTTTTTAGGGTGGAATTTTCCTTGATTAACAGCCAACAAATCAGAAGAAGCAGCAACATCATACAACCTAGAGACACCTTTGCAGACTGCTTTAAAACAAACTCCAGGATCCCAAAGACAACCGGCTTCATATCTGATGTCAGCACTGATCAGGCCTACATTCACTTACACTTCACTTACTCTACATTGCACCTATACATCATCATCATCATCACTGATGGGATGGTTGACCCTACTGTCATCTGATAGTCTTTCAGCTCTCTATTAATCACTGTGCAGGTGTGTGTGTGTGTTTCTAACACTATGATCAACCACTTAAAAAGCACTGGCATGCCCGTGGCACACCAGATGGTTTTTTTCACCTTCATCACCTGTTTGTAATGTTTGTAGATTGAAATGTTAAATCAAACTGACCATGCTATACACCAACTATCTTACAGCAAAAACCATCCCCTCTTTTGTAACTTGAGGGCTAACAAAACAGGCAAACTCACAATGGTGACTCCTTACATTTTGTTAATCCTGGCAGTCTGAAGACAAAACCAATCAAGGTCAAATCGGTGTCAAAATGACAGCAGGCGTCCATTGGAGATTGTAGTCCCACAAATGTTTCAACATTGGAGAAAATGACTATAAACGTCCATGTCCAATATTTTTTGACAAATACTTTTTCCAGAGCTGTGCCTGTGGCTTGTGAGTCTTTATGGAGGGGTGCCATTATTACACACTTTCAGCAGGACTAGATTAGACCTATGGCTAGAGATCCATTGAATGTCTGGGTTCACACATAACCACAAGGAGCTATTTACACTGAAACAAGGTTGTTTTTTTAGGCAAGGATAAATCTTACTGTGTTTGCGCTTCTGTAACTCTGTGACACTTACAGTAATTCTGACACCATGGAGAACAGGAGACACCATCTGTATACATGTAGTCAAACGGGTTCAACATTTGACCCATTTTACCCTAGTGGTCAGAAGGATCCTCAATAATCCATCAATCTTGAGGGACTGACAAGTAGTTATGAATACATCTAAAGTGGTGAAGATCAGGAGTCAGGGAACAGTGTGTGTGTGTGTGTGTGTGTGTGTGTGTGTGTGTGTGTGTGCGCGTGTGCGTGTGCGTGTGTGTGTGTGCGCTCTCTCTATCAGGGATATTAGCTTAGCGGTGGCATTATTAAATCTTCTACCACTCTCTGAACCACAGTGGTATTTTAAAGTCTTATGACTGTCAAAGTATAACATTTTTATATAAATACAATAATACCTGTGAATAATGTGAATTATGTAGAAAACACTATGAAAAAAATCATGAACTTGCTTGTCAAATAAATTCCAAATAGGAAGAAGAAGAAAAAGTAAAAAATGATGTTACAAGGTTTTCCCCTTGGCAGCAGTGATTTATCTAGCTCTGACTTTCAACCTGTCTTGACAACTTCCATCTATTTCCATTTCAATCATTCTGATGTGCTGGCAGATTCATAAGTGCCTATCTACTCACACACACACACACACACACACACACACACACACACACACACACACACACACACACACACACACACAAACCTTTAATATTTGAGATGTATAGATTGAGATATAGATTTTTGGTAGAACCTATGCTGTTATAATGTAGATGACTTGATTTATTTGTATTTTTTCTATTTACTTATTGATTTGTTCAGCTGCAGTGTTCTGAAGGATTCTAATGTTTCATCATGGAGGGACCTTTAAAGAGGAGTACCACGTTACTACACTATAGAGCTCTTATAGAGGGATATGTTTCTTATTCTATGTCATGTCATGAAGCAGCTACTGTACATCAGTATGACATGTAGAAGATCACAACACAGACACAGTACATTTCTATTCTTCACTTGGGTGGTATTTCCCTTTTAATAGAGTGTATTTAAATGTATGTTTAAGTGTATGTAAATAAGAGTATTTCCATGCTGGGCTAGATAAATGTTAAATAAATAATCAAAAACATCTCTCAGCGTTTGCATTGTATTCATTCCCTCTTTAACTGCTTTTATGTATTTCAGTGATGGTATTTATGCTTGTGCCTAGCCCATCTGTGGGTGGTTGGCAGTGGTACTATGAGAAGATACACGGAGTGTGCTGTACAAGAATAATCTGCTCTGACGACTGTCCTGGTGTGGGTTTTTCATAGGCACTACATGAATGGATGTATGCAGCGGGACAAAAGCAATGGTAAGGGATCGAAGGGCGGAGAAAAAGAAAAGTCTTATTTAGAGGCCTTGTTTAGGGAAAAAAGCCTAGAGAAGAGGGGGGAGACAGGGGAGGAGAGAGGCATTGTGAGGAAGGCAGAATTAATATGAAATGAGGGGAGGATGAAGAGAGGGAAAGGAGAGAGGAGAGAATAGGAAGAGACAAAGAATGGGCATGGGGAGGCTGGGTGGGCAATTTTAGGTCTACAAGATGTGTGTGTGTGTGTCTGCATGTGTGTGTGTGTGTGTGTGTGTTCTACATAAAAGCTGATGTGAATAGGCCTCTCTTTGTGTGTGGAATCTTTCTTGAGGTGGGCTTGCATGTTTTCGTGTCCGAGAGCTGTGTGTGTTAGAGAGAGAAAGCAAGTGTTTGTGTGAAATATGTTTCTGTGTGTGTGTGTGTGTGTGCATTTAGTGGGCGCACGTGTACATGCGTGCCGTTAGGCCTTTTGTCTCCTCTCCCCTGGCACTGAATGTTCCCTCTCCCCTTCAAGGACAGTGACAGAAGGAAAGGAAGAACAAACGAGAGAATGAAAGTGTGGACGCTTGCAGACCTCGCTCCACTCCTTTGACTTCATACTTCCTTCACATTCTCTCTGTCCTCAGCTGCCTTCCCCTCCTTTCATTCTCCACTCACGAATGTAGGAAAAGAATGTACTGTAGGGATCATGAAGCCATTTTCTCTCTCTCTCTCGCTCTCTCTTCCATTCAATTGTATGTTTAAAAAAAAAAGAAAACTAGAGGTGGGTTAAATTCTCACTGACTGATATAAAGAATTTGTTGCGAACTGACTCCCTGTTAGCACAAATCACGACTGTGGTTGAATAAGCCCATTTCTAAGGAGAAGTGGGACCTGGATGTGAGCAGTTCGTCCGTGGACACCTGGACGATTGATTTGTGAATTCACCTATGTCCTCCTGACAACTCCCTGCTGCTTCTCGCCTCTTTCTCCACTTTGCTCCTGTCTCATTTCCTCTCCCCTCTCCTTTCAATTACTATCCATTTCTCTTCTTCCCTGCGTCCCCATCTCCCCTCACGCCCTCCTCAGTGCTCCTCTTGCCAACATTGTTCTTTCTCTGGTTCTCCTTTCAACCTTTCCCTCTTTGCCCTGCTCTGTGCTCCTTCTGCCAACTCCCTCCAGGCAGCTTATTCTCACCCTGACCTTGGACACTCACTGACAGCCCACTGACACACTCCTCTACCTCTTATCTCTCTCTCTTTGGCCTCCCGTCCACACGAAAATGGCGTTTTAGGTCACTGGAAAAGGAGCTTTGGGTGGAGATTTTTCAAAACACCGCTTTGTGTATTTGTGTGGACCGGTGAAACAGAGCTTTTGGAAAATGTACGTGAACCTCCAGGATAATGACTTCTATGAAAGGGGGTAATTGAAGTCAGGTGATCCAATCAATGAGATGACATTCAGGTGTAGGTTAGAGGTGTTCTGTCATATCAAAGCCCCACAAAATTTAGTTACCAACAGAGTCTGCGCTCCAAAAAATCTGCTGAAGTGGAATATGCCATGAAAGACATTTCAGAGGACCCCCGGAGAAGAGTTGTTGAGGCTCATCAGTCTACAGTCAGACAGATTGTGTACAAATGGAGTGCTACTCTCCCTGGGAGGGGCGTCCAGCAAAGATCAGAGCGAGAGCCTCTACATAACGGTCAAGGAGGTGACAAAGAAGCCAACGGTAACAGCTAAGGATCTGCAGGCATCTCTTGACCTCTGACACTCTTGACCTCGAGAGTCTTCCATAGCTACAGTGTTTAAGTGATTTTCTTTCTCTCCCTCCTCCCATCTCATTTTCTGAGTCTATCTCGCTCTCTTCCTTCCTCTCCCTTCTCTTTACTTGTTCTCATGCGTGAATTAATCTCGATCAAAACAGACAGATCAAGTCCATCCTTTTCCTGTGTCCATATTTCCACATTGCTCAACACATCTGCACCCCCCGCACACACACACACACACACACTTGAAATATTCACGTCAACATCAACAAATCTAAACACACGTACAATTAAGTTGCATCAACTGTATATAATATATGACCTTGCATTGGTCAGGCTTGACTTATAAGCCTGATTTGCTTGAGAAAAGCTTCTTTCCCAGGCCCTTGCTGCTGCATCTCATGTCGCTCTGCCCTGCATGAACAGACACACTGCACACTGAGCCGTTTGGGCCATGCCCCCCGCTGCCTGCTAGTGTGTGTGTGTGTGTGTGTGTGTGTGTGTGTGTGTGTGTGTGTGTGTGTGTGTGTGTGTGTGTGTGTGTGTGTGTGTGTGTGATTGTGAATGGCATGACCACCCCCATAGAAACTCATTGCAAAAATCATGTGAAAATGTCATGACATGAAGTTTGCCTTCAAAACAAGAGCAGGATATTATAGCAGTAGGCACTGGCCAATTTATTTTCAACAAGGTAATCTAGGTAATGTAAGGCAGTACACGTTAAAATAACACCAAAACACAAAGTCTTATGAAATCTGAAAAATGACAGTGTTCCAGTTGTCTGACATTTCTGTTCTGCAGGGACCTTAGGACCCCACTAGACTGTAAAACCATATCACACACTCCAGAGATCACAAAAGACAAAGGGTCTTTCATGAACGCTATTTCTGGAAGGATTTCATTTTGGTGGAGAAATACGTCTGGTAAGTCAGTTATTGTCATTCATTTATTTTTATTTATATATATATATATATATATATATATCATAAATGAGATATACAGTCAACAACACCTTTTTAGAATCCTGTAGGCCTTAATTGAATGCAAATTCATTGATGTGTCGGCATGAAACTAGCTCAAACTATTCATTGCTCTTCTCTTATGAATTGGAAGGGGAGCCTATTGAGAAATTGTAATGAGCAGTGGTGCTCAATCACATTCAAAGTCAGCGGTGCAACAGCCTAGTTCGTCCTAGCTGAGAATGTCTGTGTGGATAAAAAGTCAAGAAGAAATTCCAAAATTTCCATTGTTTAATAACCACAACGTAAGTCATTTATAAGTCACTATAAGGTTGTTGCTGGTACCTCGCGACCTACAAAGAGGCGTATGCCAATAAGTCATTGCTTTGTGCCTTAAGGAGGGTGATTTAGGATGATAATGATAAGTTGCTGTGCCTTTTGAAGCATTTTTAATTGCATATTTAAAATATATGTCTTAAAGAAAACAGACATTTGTAAGAGTTGTACATTTTCCACTGGCCAAAGGTTGTAATCTACCAAACATTCGTTCTTTTTTTTCAGCCAAAAGCTGGTAAATGCCAGAGGGTGAATAGAGCAGGGCTCAGTCCATAATATGATGGTCATACTTAATTACTGACAGTGACTTGTTGGCGGTATGAATTTTGATTTAAAATGTGGCCTCTAGTTAAAAAAAACCTGATCAATATATGAGAAAATAAACAGCTCTCTTCCAAAGCTATAAACCAACCACACAACCAAGTCTCTAATCTCTGATGTTCAACCTGGGTCTGCTCTATTAGCAGTAATTGAGAGACTGAGACTGGTCTTTTTCAATTACTTCTCTATGGAGCTGTACAGTGTGTTGGTGTGGCGTTCCAGGCTGGGACAGGATAGTCTTCTGTCTTATTTCTGGCTATTGGGGATGGTGGAAATTATTCAGTGAGACAAACTGTCCTTCCCCAGGGCATGTGAATACATTGTTTGAGTAATGAATTTCTGTGGTATTTCCCTTTAACTCTCAGAACCTACTAAAGCTTCAGTCAGCTATTTATCGTCATTGGACTTACTCAGTCTCTCCCCTGGGCACTCTGTGGCTGCTGTCAGATTGTACAGTAAATCGTGACTGTGGTTTTAAGTCCTAGTATTGGTCCCTGCAGCAAACTGAAGTGAAGCAGTCAGACTGCAGTATTTCTCTAATCCATATTAGTTACCCCCAAAATGCCGTCTGAGGGAAACCATATTACAGTCCTACAACATGCATTATGAAAATTATGAAAGGCAATTCTACTTTTCTCAGTTCCAATTTTGTGTCAGGCCATGTCCTATGAAATGTTAACTGGTTAATGGCAGACAGATTCTTAATGGAATCAGGCCTGCTTATATTGTGTTAGTATATCTATAAAAAAATGCAAAAAACAGTATGGTGTACCGTGGTTACCCTTGAGTGTGTCTTAAGTGTTGCTAGTTGCATGTCAATTGAACTAAAGGTGTAGAAGTTATGACCTTTCAAATTCAGAATTTTTCATTTTTGACTACTGGCAAGTTTAGGTTTAGCCCTACTGACTGTAACCTCTAATAAATCAACACAAAAACATAATATTGCTAACATTCCCAAATTTTATGATGATCTAACAAGCCGTTGAGAATAGGTTAACGTTTATGCTTATCAGCTTTGCTGAATAGCAGCACTACGTGGCCAAATGGGTAATACATCACTTCCTGTGTACCTATTCTGTTGCATCTGGTGGTCAGATGGTTTTACGAATCAATTACAAAAGTAATACCTGTAAAACAGTTGGTCCGTAGGAGCCCCACTGCAAGTTTTGTGAGAATCGGTTGAATGGCCTATGGGGAGGAGTGAAAAAAGTGATTTTGGAAAAAAAAATTAAATGGCAGAAAATCCAATATGGCAGAAATCACAGGTCCCTCTGGCAAAGTTGTTGTCCATGAGGAGCCGCATCTCTGGATACAAGTTTTGTGACTGTACTAAAAACGGATTAGGATACACTTGTTCGAAATGTGAAATTTTGATGATGACGCTACAGGAAAGGTCATGGGGTCACCAAATGTTCTGTGTGGGTAGTAGACATAGTGCTCTATCGCTGTGCCGAGTATCAGAAAAAAGACCAATCGGTTCTATGGGCTGCCATAGATACCCATATGAAATAATAATGAGAAACAAGATATAGGAGAAGATCTAATATAATACCATACATTACAGTCTGATATAGCTCCGCCTCCTCCTGTTCCATGGGTAAGCTCCAGCATGTTGTCGAGCAGATCATTGGTTCTCAGCTGCCCTTAATAACTGCATGACTATAATATTCCACTGCAACCCTAACAATACCATTTTCCAAGTGCGGTCCATCTATGTAACCAGCTTTCCTAAAGCAGAGCGCACACTACACAACTGTCAAAAACCTAAGATCTTTGTACAGCTCACATTAAATTACTGTCTTTCCTGGGGGGTGTTCCACAAAGCGAGCTTAATAAGCCTGGCTAAGGTGGTAAGCTCGCTTTGTGGAACACCCGCCTGGAGTGTCTTGTCTTGTCGACATAAGGGGTTTGGAGCTGTGTTTTGCCACGCAGTCGTGCGTGAACAGGGAGTACAGGAGAGGGCTGAGCACGCAGCCCTGCGGGGTGCCGGTGTTCAGGGTCAGGGCGGAGGATGTGGTGGTACCAACCCGCACTGCCTGGGGCCTGCCCGACAGGAAGCTCAGGATCCAGTCACACAGGGCGGTGTTGAGGCCCAGGTCCCTGAGCTTGATGGCGAGCTTGGAGGGCACAATGGTGTTGAATGCCGAGCTGTAATCTATGAACAGCATTCTCACATAGGTGCTCCTCTGGTCCAGGTGTGAAAGGGCAGTGTGGAGGGCTAGGGAGATGGCGTCGTCGGTAGACCTGTTTGGCCTGTATGCAAATTGCAGGGGGTCCAGTGATTCAGGGAGGGTGGAGGTGATGAAGGTTTTGACTAACCGCTCAAAGCACTTCATGATGGTGGAGGTGAGTGCCACTGGGCGGTAGTCGTTGAGGCAGAGGGCTTTGGATTTCTTGGGAACCGGAACAATTGTGGACTTCTTAAAGCACAGGGGGACCACGGACTGGAGCAGCGACAGGTTCAAAATGTCTGTGAAAACATCCGCCAGCTGAACCGCACACGCCTTGAGGACCCGGCCTGGAATGCCATCAGGGCCAGGTGCCTTGTGTGGATTTATCCTTTTGAAGGCTCTGCACACATCCGCTCTAGATATTGTTAGAGGGCAGGGGTCCTGGGCCTTTGGGACCTCCACAGCCAGGGAGGTGTTCTCAAAGCGTGCGTAGAAGGTGTTAAGTTCATCTGGGAAAGATGCAGATGTCAACACAGCACTGCTGGTCTTCTCCTTGTAGTCTGTGATGGCTCTGAGGCCAGTCCACATGTTCCTGGTGTTGGAGCCTTGGAAATTAGACTCCACCTTTTCCCTGTATTGTGACTTAGCACTTCGAATAGCTCTCCGTAGCTCGTACCTGGATTTCCTGTGCTCTTCCAAATCCTCTGAGTTGTGCGCGTCAGCCCGTGCTTTAAGTTTGGCTCGGACTTCCCCGTTAACCCAGGGCTTCTGATTCGGGAAGCTGTAGAGAGCTGTACACCAGTCAGCTAACATAGTAACGTTAACTATGTTAACACAGCTAACTCTCATCCACGTAACATTCTTATTCAAACACATATGGGAGTACACATGCATTTATAGCGCCTCTCTCTAGAGGGACAAACTGACAACCTCTGGAATACACAAACAACCAGACGCATGCAGCTTGGTACCTATGGACACACACACACACATGCATGTAGGCATGTACACATGCCCACACTTACACTCACAAACACACAGAAACATAATCCAGACAACACATGCTGCTGATACAGAACATATGGATCATGGACCACAGAATACCAGGGAAACCATAGCAACCACTGATTAAAGAATCTGGGTGCTTAATTGAGCAGCTGTGGTCCCACAATTCAGTGCTCCCTCAAATATTGAATGTGATAAGCCAAATATGGTGACTAGCCAGCCAAAAATACGGTGATGCAGTAAAGCCAATTTAGCTTTTACGTGTTTTTATTGGTCTGCTGCCCACAGGCAAGGACATATCTTCAAAATGTCCTTCAATCCAAACTACTGTGGAGCTGGATCAGTTCTGCTGCAGTGCTGGATTTATGATTAGATGGAGAGTGCAGTTTGGTTCATAGATCCTCACACACAAAACAATATAAATTACCTTTGACACAGAGCTAAAACAACATAAATCGTCTTCAATGCAGCAGTTTAAACAAAAAGCAGCACAGGTGGCAGGACAAAGGGGTACGGCTATGTATTCAATACGATTGAACCACAGTGGTAGCCACAGTGTTGCCAACTCTCTCAGAAGGAAAGCAGCTATTGGCTGCTCAAAGAGTCGCTACAAGTCGCCAGATGTCATACATTAATCTGTATATGAATACATTTGCTACAGCCTCCTGCTCTCAGTGGAGGGAGGGGGCTAAACTGTGTATGGGAAGTACTTTGAATATCAGACCTCTTTGGATTAGACAAGTAAGTAGCCCAAATCAGCATCAGCTTGTTCCAACTTGTTGCTCAATGCTTTGTATGTGAAAGGACTGTGTCACATAAAAACACGTCAGCACATTAATATTTTCCCCAATGGTCGGTAAAAGTCACTAGATTTCTTGCTCACTTTTTAGTCACTTTTTAGAAAATGTGTGTAGCTATACCACTCATAGTGCCCTTCAGCAAACATGGGATTCATGGGTTTGAATCTGGCATGTCAACAAAATGTTACTTATTTATGATACAGCATATCATTATATGGCTTATTATTATAATGCTATGATTAGTAAAGGGGCAAATGTACCAGTTGTATAGTTACAGAAGCCTTCAACTGATGAGTGACAGTGCTTCTTAACTGGGTGGTGTATGGGGTTTTGAATATGCTTGTGTAACTGGTTTGAGGACAGGGAAAGTGCTTGTGTAACTGGGCATAGGTGATGGGGGATAACAATGATTGATTTTTATTCAGAGGGATGAAAATTGATTTCTTTTTATTTAGAAATAGCAGTTGTTCCACAGTGTGAGGGCTCAGACGGTTTCTTTTTTTGGTTACAATGTCCCCTGCTTTGGAGAACACGCGTTCACATGGAACAGATGACGCAGGGGTGCACAAAACTCCCAGTGCCAGCTGGTACAGGTGGGGGTAAATGGCTCGCTGTGCACACCAGTATTTTAATGGGTCCTCAGATCTTGGGAGGTTTGGACCTCCGTTGTGGCGCCAGCAGTCGCATTCTGTGTATTTGTGGTCTGAACCACACTGTTGTCCAGATGCCTCCAGAGGTTTTTGCCTCAGAAATGTTGACAAACATTGTTAGTGAATGTAGCTAACTTTGTGACATGGGTACCTACCCTGTTAATATAAAAGTAATTAATTACATCAGAAACATCACCTGATGGTGTTGCACTTTGTGAGGTTGATGGTTGTGATCAGAGGTGGAAGAAACGAATTACAAGTACTCTCGTTACTGTAATTGAGTAGCTTTTTCGTGTACTTGTACTTTTTTGAGTATTTTTCAAAGTCAGTAATTTTACTTTTACTTAAGTATGGTTTGAATGAAGTAAAGTAGTTCACTACGTTTGTACATCCATCCGTTACTGAGTAAATTATTTAAAATGATCAAAGGAATATTGCGAGCTAGAAAAAAAAATTGCCCTGGGACCAGACACCAATCAGATGCATTGGCCAAAAACACCAAATGTGGCAAGGTGCCACATAACCGGGGTCCGGAACAGACAGAGACGCAGGCAGGGGGAGAGTTTAATGGCCAGCGTGGCCGCTTTATTTGCGAACACCGCAATCTCACGGCCCGGGTCTTGATGGCAGCTGTGGTCGGCGCCGCCTCCTCCGCCGGTCGTCCGCCCTGGTCCCGGTGGGCCAGCCGCGAAGCCCCAAGGCTGCCCCAGCCTGCCAGGCTTCCAGGGGCATCCCACCCCAACCCCGGCTGGTCAGGCGGCTTGCAGGCGGCTCCCGGCTGCCCCCGGACCTCCGCGGGACGCCGCGGCAGGAGACGGCCCGCTCCCGCTCCGTCTCACCCGTCGCTGGCTGGCTCGCTCTCCTCCAGCCGACCGGATCCTCCGTCCGCGTCGGCTTCAAACACACACGGCGCCAGCCTCTCACACTCTCGCTCTCACAGTCACACACAGGTTAAAAGGGCCCGGCTGCAATTAGGCTTAATTGGCCGCAGCCGGTCCCGGATCCAGGCTGGATCCAGTTTTGGAGAATGGACTCCTGAGAGTTGGAGGAAGATTGAGTAGAGGAGCAATGCCGGAGGAAGCTAAGCATCCACTCATTCTCTCCAAAGATCAACACATGTCTATGCTCATTCTTAGACATGTACACCAGAATCTGGGCCATAGTGGGCGGACTCACACACTGTCCAACGTTAGGAAGAGATTTTGGATCACAAACGCCAATTCAGCTGTCAGGAAGATCATTGAATGCAGCTTTTGTAGGCGCTACAATGGAAGAGCAGTGGAACAAAAACAAATTGTAGGGAGTTAGATTTCTAATCAATAGGCAGTCTCTTTCTCAGGTTCAGGTTGGTGTTCCTACCTGTTATAATGGTACTTCCCACATGGCACATTAGGCGTGGCACTGTTTGAGGAGATTGAGTTTATAATTTCAGATAGAATTGAGAGCCTTAGAAAACATCAGTTCACGTTTCGATATTTGTGGTGGCTAATCCTAGTTTCAGAGGACAGACACGTTTCACATGTCTGGGTTTTGTTCATTTAGTAAATACTGAATCCTACCACCAACCAGCACACTGCAGGTCAACACTCTCTCTCTCTCTCTCACACACACACACACACACACACACACACACACACACACACACACACACACACACACAGACAGACAGACAGACAGACAGACAGACAGACAGACAGACAGACAGACAGACAGACAGACAGACACAAACATACACACACACACACACAGAGACAGACACACACACACACACACACACACATACAGACAGACAGACACACACACACACACGTGTGTGTGTGTGTGTCAATATGTTTTAACTGCTTTAATTTATTTTCAAATGGTAATAGTATATACTTTTGACATCCTTCATTTTATGACATACAGATGCCTTCGCTCAGCAATAAATGAACCAAGTTCCTACTGTACAATAATTTCCTCTCTTCCTTTTTCAGTTTATTGCATGGGATACATGTAACCATAGCAAAATTAGTTTATTATAAAGATCAACAACAAAAAAAGTAACTAAGTAACTTTTACTCTGAGTACTATTTAAGTGAGCTACTTTTTACTTTTACTTGAGTAATTTTTTACACCAGTACTTTTACTTTTACTTGAGTAAAATTTCAGTCAAGTAACAGTACTTCTACTTGAGTAGGATATTTCAGTACTCTTTCCACCTCTGGTTGTGATGGTGCTGATGATTGTGGCGAAGGTGTCGATCTCAGGAGTGTGGCACATTCTGATGTCAGCCTTTTTACAGCTTCATTAGCTTTGTGGTGGCTGAAAAATCCAAGCGTTTTGAACCTGGGGTCCAGCAGTGTTGCCAATGACATTATGCTCATGGACTGAATCGTGAAAAGTCTCTCTCTCTCTCTCAACAGCCTTATGAGCTGCTCTCCTAGCTGAGCTGCCATGACTGTAGCCATTGATGGCATTTCTTCCTGCAATGACTGTTCCAGCATCTTCAAGAGAGGAATCACCTTGGAGCCAGAAACTCTCTTCTCCTCAGACAGCTCAACAGTAGCATCATTAAAGGGGGACAGCACTCACCTACATTATTATATTCTTCTGCTGTCAGTGGAGGGATTTCAGTTTGAAGCGATGCCAAGGCTGCCCAAACTGGCTCTCTTAGGTCATAGAGTTGTTGGAACATTTGGAATGAACTGTTCCAACGTGTTTCCACCTCCTGGATGAGCTTCAATTGTTGTCGCCCCATTTGTTCTTGGACCTGGGTTAGCTGCTCCTTAAGAGGATAGGATAGTAAATTAGTTACTATCCTTTGATTCAGTACAATTTACTGTAAACACTCCTGTACTCCCTGTTCACGCACGACTGCGTGGCAAAACACAGCTCCAACACCATCATAAAGTTTGCTGACGACACGACCGTCATCGGCCTGATCACCAACGGCGACGAGACGGCCTACAGAGAGGAGGTTAGAGCCCTGTCATCCTGGTGCCAGGACAACAACCTCCATCTCAACGTCGGCAAAACTAAGGGGCTGATCGTGGACTACAGAAGGGGCCAGAGCACGGGACACGCCCCCATCGACATCAACGGGGCGGTGGTGGAGAGAGTCAGCAGCTTCAGGTTCCTCGGTGTCCACATCAGTGAGGACCTCACCTGGAACCACCATGCCGACATCATCACCAGGACAGCAAGACAGCGACTCTACGTAGGCTGAGGAGGATCAACATGGACCCCAGGATACTCTGCAACTTCTACAGGTGCACCATCGAGAGTATCCTGACTGGCTGCATCACGGCCTGGTATGGCAGCTGCACCGCCCTCAAACGGAAGGCGCTACAGAGGGTGGTGAACGCTGCACGACGCATCACCAGGTCGGAGCTGCCCTCCATGGAGGTCCTCTATCAGCAGCGTAGCAGGAAGAAGGCCAGCAAGATCCTTAAGGATCCTTTCCACCCCAGCCACAAGCTGTTCTGCCTGCTGCCCTCAGACAGACGGTTTCGTAGCATCCGGACTCACACCACCAGATTCAAAGACAGTTTCTTCCCACAGGCCATCAGGCTCTTGAACAAACACACCTCAGCCCCCCCCCCCCCCTGCCTTGCCCCACCCCCCCACGCACAACAGGCCACTTTACTTCAAGGTCACTTTACACTCCGCTACACTTTATAACTTATAATTTTATACTTGATTATAATTTTTATACTTGATAATTTATAACTGGTACTTATAACTTTTTGTACTTTATAACTTTGTACTTTTTCTAGCTAGTATTGTACTTTGTAACTTCGAACTTTATAACATTGTACTTTTTCTATTATATTTCTTGTGTTTTCTTTTTTTAAATTATGTCTGTTATGTCCTTAGCATTAGCGTTAGGTGTCGGAGAGAGACAAGAATTTCATTGCATACTTTTGCTTTTTGTGAACGTTGTGCATATGACAATAAAAAACCTTGAACCTTGAAGCTTGTCACCGCAGCAGTAACACAAATATAGCTGCATCCAAAACAAATTGAATTACAAGGAGACAGTAATAAAGATACAGTAGGATACTAAATATATAGTATTAATGAAATGCCATACACCTTTGCAGTGGTGCTGCTTCTGAAGTAGCCAACCAATTTCCTCACCTTTGTTCTGATGTCGTGGAGCCCAGGGGTCTGCTCAAGAGCCTTTTTAACCACCAGGTTTAAGGCGTGAGCAATACAAACTGCATGCCTCAGTTT
Organism: Hoplostethus mediterraneus; assembly: GCA_034670385.1. Taxonomy (NCBI): domain Eukaryota; kingdom Metazoa; phylum Chordata; class Actinopteri; order Trachichthyiformes; family Trachichthyidae; genus Hoplostethus; species Hoplostethus mediterraneus. Next base: position 239,023 of record JAXDDW010000227.1, on the reverse strand, counting down.
GAGGTCCCTGGTACAGGCAATCATATTGTGTACATAAGTGACCTCCTCCTTTATGCCCCAGTCCTCCATAAGAGAAGTTTTCACAGCAGCCATGTTCTCTAATGTGTGGGCCTGTGGGAATTTTCCCACTCCCAACAGAACGGTACACAACTGATGACTGCGGTCATCCACATAATGGCAGGTAACGGCAAGGTATGCGTCCATGGTCATGGATGTCCACATGTCAGAAGTGAGGCTCACTGCAGCTACCTTCTTCAACTGAGCCTTTGCCTTCTCCTTGGACTCCTTGTACTTGGCCTCAACCATGGCCTTTTAAAGCCTGAAGAAAAAGAAAGAGTGCTTGATTGCCCAGTCAAAAATGTAAAATGTGTTGTACCCAAGATGCTACCCCGGGAGTAGGCAGAGGCGGAGAATGGGTGCAGGTGAGGCGCGGCAACGCCGTTTATTACAAAGGACAAAGGAAATGTATCAACCAACATAAAGCATATGGGCTCTCTCGCCCTCGCCCGCTCGCGGTCTGCTCTCTCGGGTTTGCGCTCCTCGGTGCGGGATGCGCCTCTGATACGTTCCCGCTCACTGTGACCAACAACACACACAGACACACACACATATGTTAGTTCCCACTCAGACCTGATGGGTTGCAGCCGGTGTCGGGGCAGGGCGAACCCGCCTGCCGGCCCGACTCCGCCTCCCGCCACCAGCCAACTGCCCAACCACACCCCCCAGTCTGCCACATGTGTCCTCTACTTTTTCCATACACACATACACACCTGCCTAGTAGGGAGAACATAGGTAGGGTCCAGTTTATGTACCAACTCCCGAAAGCCCTCGTCCTCTACCACTGAGAATGGCTGTCCTTTACAACCATATTGACCAGTGCTTCATCCAGCTCATGCTTCCTGGTTGCTAAGCAAACACTACTTCATAATAAAACGTTTGTTAACATTATATACAACTTTTTGAAGATGGCCTACCTTCAATGAATGGAACAGCATTCTCCTCCCTAGACTCATGCAAGGCACGGTAATGCCTAGGCATACCTGAAGTATTGTTATTGTACATCAATTCCTTGGTGCACAACAAGCACTTCACCTTAAGAATAAAATGCATTGTTAAAAAGGAAAGTAAGGACCCTCCCAAGCAATTCAATGTGTATATATAGATATAATGGACATGATATCTGTATCTAGTTATGGCATGACACCTATGCATAGACATACCTTATTGAGAGAAATTAAATCAAAGTATGCCCATACTGGGGAAAATCTACGCTTTCTCTGTGGCTCCATCTCAAACCGATCTTGCCGCTATATCAACACTGTCACAAAAGTCTCCTGTCCTACTACAACCCACAAATTATGCAGGGAATTTCTTTCCTTATATCCGCGATTCAAAACTGCCCGCCAAACCCGAATCCATTCCTGAAGCATGTACGTGAATGAGGCTTCAAACGTCATCGGTGACGTAATGACATTAAAATGATACACGCCTCGATACATAGCTTCACGAGAAACTGCCCTATGTTCTTGATACGCGCTTCGAAGCCCCGGTATCGAGCATAACATCACCACTTTACACTTTACATATCCCTTGTAATTTATTGTAATGGGATGCCTTATCCTCTCCATAACAGTTGTTCAGTCTGAAGCAGGTTTTTGAGGGAAGGCTAGGGATGTGCAGAACAAGGCTTTCCGAAGCACTGGGGTATTCCTTATCAACATTTTGCCAAAACTGTGGTTCATTGAATGGTTTGTGTGAAACATTGAACAGATTGTGAAAATTGACACAACTAATGGCTTTCTAATGTGAACAAATGTGCCTATCGTGCCTTTGACACAATTACATGTTTGAGTGAGTGGATTTTGAGCAACAGGTGTCATATGATTTGTTCCGCTAATATGCTTTTCACACTACACTTAACCCCGGGCTAACATCTTTCTTAACCCTGGGTTAAGGACTCATTTAACCCCAGGCTAAGCAGCGTTTCACACTTGCATTTTTGAAAGAGGGTTCACACCAACCCTGGGTCAACAAACCCTGCTACGAAGCAGGGTTAGCACCGCTTTTGTGGTGCTATCCCCGAAATGCGGTGCTAAGAACAATAGTGTGAAACGTTGTGGGGTTAGAATGTAACAGGGGTTAGAATGTAGCAGCGAGTTAAACATTAGCATTAAACGTTAACCCGGGGTCTACAAGCTTACAGTGTGAAATCCTGAACACTGAATACCCGGAGTCAATTGTTAGCCCAGGGTTTAAGAAAACTAGCGTGAAACGTGAGATAAGTTAAAGTAGGGGATGTGCGGAATTTTAAAAGTGCCTTTTTTCAGGTTTTTATTATTATTATTAATAATAATAATAATAATAATAATATATATATATATATATATATATATATATATATAAATTTCATACACCCACAACTAACAAAAAAGATCAACTATCACACAGCTAACTCTCACAATATCTCACAAATCTCTCAAGGTCTCTCGCAATAAACTCGCACCATCCATTCGAAGTTTTTGAATTTCCCAGCTCGTTTTAGAGTTACATGGTGTTTCGAAACAGTGCCGCAAGTGACCGCAAGTGTTTTGGACCGTATCTCGGGACGTCATTCCGACGTACCATTACATGGTGCAACTGTACTGCCTCATACCTATACTCCACCTAATTGACATTACTACCCTTCTACTAGCCTCCAGTCATCAACCTCCACCTGAAGGAGAGTGTTGGGCAGATTGTTAATTAAATTCAAGATACCTGTCTCCTGTTACCAGTTGAGTCGGATGTATTTTGGGTTTTTACAATGTGAAGGTCTATCGGTCTGTCACTGGTTTTCCCCATTTTTAATTTGTGTCAGTCTCAGGTTATTATTACCAGGCTTCTTATTATCCTCAGAGTTGGGTGACGTGCTATACTCATGGGGAGGGAGAGAGACTGGTTCTAGTATAGTGTTGGTGCTGGCATTGGGCCCTTGTTTGCTGTGGGTATAATTTGGTGTGACCATTTTTTGGGATCTTTTGTTAAATTTTGGTATTTGTGTTTTGATCAGCCTGCCTGGGAGAATTAGTCTCCCCTGGGCAGTAACTCTGTTGTATGCCCTTTTTGTTGATTTTCCTCCCCTTCCTGGTATTAGCCTTTTAATGTGTAACTACAAATCAAGTTTTGTCCTGTTTTTGTCAAACTACATCAGCCTCTGATTCCCATTACTTTGAATTGGGTACCTCATACCTCTATTCTGTGTAGACTCTTTTTAACTGTAAAGGCGAGCTTTCTTTCTTGTCACAGATAAAAAAACAGGTGAGAGAGCAGACTGTGATCTCCCCACTGTAGCTGACCCAGAAGCAAAGAGTTGTCAGAAATGTTGTCAATGCAGGTATGGCATTACGCCTCTTGGTCTTTGTTTTTTATTTCATCAAGCAGTGATGAAATAAAGCAATCTATAATTTCCTCAATCCTCTGACATTTGACAGTAATTGTCAAATGGAAAACTCTTATTTCTTACTATTCTTTGTTATTTTCTCTGTTGTGCCTTTGAATCAATAACACAGCAGCCATGGCTTTCTCTGGGCAAAAGGTTAAGATGTGCTTCCTCTGGGTGTTGAATATCGTGCACAATTATACGTGCTTTGGTTTGGTAAATCAATGGTAGTAATGCATTTTAATCTCCTCCGCAACTTTTGCACCCTACCATTGCAACACCTTAAAATGCATATTAGGTAAAACATGCTAAAAATCTCATGCCTAGTGTCTACTCCATTTATACGAACAAAATGCTTCTCGTTAGTGGATGAGAATTGGCACTTTTTCGCAATGAACTGGATTAGTGCCACTGCAAATGCTTGGTAAATATAGCCCCTAGTATTAGTACTAATCTTACTGATTGATTCATATATTCAGTCATCATCAGTCATACATTTTTCAGTTTTGGGTGAGTTAATTGAATTAAAATGTTCATTAAGTTAGGGAAACCGCTTATGAGCAAGTAAATTAAATTGCAAAAGGAGCACCTTTACTCTCTTTTCGCCTTTTGAATTAACATTTGATTAACCACAAAGCGGGTCACGAAAATGAAATGTCAACTTACTTTTACATTTTACAAATTGTCATAGATCATGGTTTGCAGTAGAATGCAAATGTTTTATTGCATTTTAATTTTCAAATTTGAATTAACATTTGAATATCATTAACCATAAAGCGGGGTGTCTTTGAAAATGTCAAATGGATTTACATTTTAATATTGTGGATACCATACATGAAAATTCAAATGTGGATTGGATTACGGCATTTAAATGTTCATTTTGACCCAAATAATACATGCCATAGCAGAAAAAGAACATGTTGTTATTGTTGGCTTGAGGTTTTCCAAACTGCATTCTACATTTGACTTACATTAACTGTACGCTTCCATATGCATCTGTATTACAAGGCGGACTGGACTATATTCATATACTATTTCACCTCATACCATACACTGACCTTATTGAGCACAGTGGAGCGCACAACAGTGTATTTACATTAATAGTTCAAATAGGTTAGCAGTGTGTAGTATTTGGAGAGCGCATGATTCCATCTTCAGATGAAGCAGGAATTGAACTATTCAATTCTCTTTGGATAAGACAAGATTACATCATCCACAAAGAGGGCTCATCTGTGATCTTTTGTTCCAGTCTCAATTCCATCAATTTGTTCATGCATTCTTATAGCTATTGCAGAAGTGAGGGCAAGGGCAAATCATGAACAGCTCATCAGACACTAGACACCAGGCAAGTGCAGTCTTCTTTGCATCAAGTGAGAGAAGAGCCATGTCTACCACCCCCTTTTTGACAATGTATGTTATTTAATACTCTTCTGACATTATGGAAACCTTGCCTGCCCTGAATGAAGCCATTTTGGTCTCTTCCCACAATGCCAGGAAGTATATCCTCCAACCTCTTTGCTGGGACTTTGCAAATCATTTTTGTGCCTGATTTTAATGCTTTGTATTTGATTTGGCTGGCTTTGGGAGTAGCGTAATTAGAGCTTCTGTCATAGAAGTGGGGACAGAACAATTTCCATATGATTCTTGAAACATCTCATAGAAGAGTCTCCAATTAAGCTTGAAGCTTGAACTGGAAGGCCATCTGGCAGAGCTGCCTTACCAGCTTTCATAACACTAATTACTTCTGATATTTCTGTCAAGGTTAGTTCTCAATCCAAGTTATCCCTAGATTCCACTGGGATTTGAGGAATATTAATCTTAATATTTGAGGAATATTCTTGTCTAAGAACTGTCTGGGTATCAACAATATTATAATACTCTGTATTATAATGTGAAGGTTTTCATTAAAATGCTCCATTGTTTTTCAATGTGTCCATTATGTTATTTCCTATGGAATCTTGAATAATAGTGATTACCATCTCAGTTTTCTGCTGTCTCATACGCTAAACGAGTCAATAGGTTTTCTTGAGCCTCATCAGATTCACAGCAGCCTTGTTATATTCATTAAGCTGGGATCGAAGTGATAGTAGTTCCAAGTTAGCATCTGCTGTATTTGCGCTAACTGAAAGATGTCCCTCTAGCGTTCTAATCTTTATCCTGCAATATCTTGATTTCCTGTGCATGCTTAACTTGACCTCTGATAAATGCGTTGAAGGTCGCCTAGTGCTTTCTTTTAGGGCAAATATTTTTTGATCAGGAAATGTATAAGTCAAGTTTTACACAATTCAAAATAGCCTCACACCATCCGCACTCAATCATGAGCGCTGTACACAGATTTATCAGTCAGAGTGGAATGGTTGTTTTACGTGAGCCAGATTTATAATCCAATTTTAGGTGCGTTGAGGTACATACCAGGTACAGCTCTCAGGACAGCTCTGCCAATCACTCATGCAATTTGAGTAGAATATCGTATGCATGATTTTAATTGGTCAATCCTGGGTGGAGGTCAGAAGACGCAAGGTAGAGTCAGAAAAAAAACAATGGCAAGCTAAGAAAGAACATTTATGGGTCGTCTTCATTGTTTTCAGAACGGTAGGATATGTGCTAGGTTTGGTTAAACGCGTGATTGATTGGTTGACAGTGGACTGCTAACGTTAGCTTGGACTGACGGTTAACTTGGACTGACGGTTAACTTGGACTGACGGTTAACTTGGCTGATAGTTTCAGGTTACATACCTACAAGCTACAGATAAACTCTTCAATTTTAAAACATTGTTTTTCAAATGCTTGACACCTAGCAGAGCATGATGTCTTTGCTAGAGCGAATGTAATATTGGATTATTGTAAACAAAAAGTCTCTTGTGCCTAAAGCACACTACACAGTGAAATGAGGTCTTGCCAGGTTTATCCTCCAATTCAGCTCCAATTCAGACCTACATTTCAGAAAATATGTTCTTCTTATTGAGATAATTGGAAAGTTGAAAGCAATAAAGTGATGGGGGAAGCTCTGGCACAACTGATCTGCTTAGGAGACACTAATCTATGCTATGCTATGCTACTAAAGAGAAGCAGAGATTTAAAAAAAATATATATATATAGTCAATCCTAGAGTGTGTCTGATTAGTGCCAGAATAAGGAAACAGGAAAATGCTCTTGCATCAGGATTTAGATGTCTCCATACATCCATTTAGTTAAATTCTTTAATAAAGAAATGGATTGTTTTCCTCATCTTGACATGAGCGTCGTCTAACAGAAGATGTATGTTTTGCAGGTTCCAGGGTGCTGATGTATTTGCCTGTCACTGTTGAGATTGCTGTACATCCTTATTAGGTCCATATATATTAATCATGTTTTATTTTTCAGATATATTGGACGTATGAGGCAATTGCATATCTACCAGCTGGGTCCGCAACCACATCCTGCATCCTCAGTGGAATAGAAATGTGGATAAATATCATTACTCGAGCATTGGAAGAATGAGAAGCTGGTAGGACCTGCCCTGGCCATCTCTCATTTTATCTTAGTATGTATCTCCCAGATGTGTTATAAAAATAAAATCTAATCAGTAAGCCTTTTATGAAGAAAATACTTTTATGGCTGTAACTCACTCAGGTAAGCAATTTTTGAAATGTATGTTTTTTCTTTTTTTTTTTTATCTGTTAACAGATTGCTTGTTTTTGTTTCTGTCTTTTTGTCTAGATTGTCTGTCCTGTCTCACCATGTTATCATCTTATGTCTGCATTTTTTTTATACCAGTAAATTTATTGCTCAATAAAAAAGTCAAATTGTCAAACATGTCACCCACAAAATGGATTGGTACGCTTTTAAATAGGATCTGTTCATGCATGCATCACTTGGCCACAAAGCCATAAAAATATGAAAAATATTTCCCTCAGGAGAAATACAATTTGGCAGATGGTTACATGTGGTTAAAACAGTGGGATAGGAGTAAACCCGTAATGAAAAAGTATTATTGGTCACCACTGTTCATTGTTCATTTGCATTGCATCAACTTTTTGACTGAATCATGGGTCTTTGGGTCTTTTAAATGCATATATAAATAAAATGTATTTGCAGCCCTACTGATTGTGTATCTATCCTACTGACTGTGGCTATCCCGTAGGCTAATATAACATTATAATAGTCAGCCAGTAACCTACAATAGTCATTCATTCAGCCCTCTTGCATTGCTGTGACTATACTAGCTAAAAGCACCAAACAGAGCCAGGAGCTTTACACAAAATTACATTTTTACAATTCTGACTTCAGACTTGGAGGATCCATTTCAGTCTATCCATAACCAGTGTTTCCCATTGTTAATATTTGGGCAGCCCACTTAGGTAAATTAACTGCCTGCTAAGTAAGTTTTTGTTTTGGATTAATTTTGGGGGCCACAATGCATGAAGTTGGCAATTCTCACCAACTTCAACTAAGCATTCCTAAGATATTGAGCCACTGGTATGCACAAACAGCTAGATGTTTAGAATTAATAACCCACAACAGGCCGTGGTATATGGAATCTATATCACACACACATTAATATCACCTCTGCTGCGCAGTGAGCAGATAACGCGCCTGAACTGTGACATAAATTCTATATCACAGCTTGGATTGGGTTATTGCTTTTATAAAATGGTTACTAAATTATTTCCATATATTGCTTACATACATTTTCATCATACAATATCTTGTATTTTACTCAAGAAATTACAGAAATGGCATTTTGTGAAAAAGTAGTCCTAAGCAATCAAAGTTAATCTCCTACCTGCACAGAGTGTTGCAGGCCTATATTCACAGCAGAGTAATATGGAACGACTAAGATGCCGTTGCCATAAGAAGCGTAGGATGTTTACCACGGCTATCGACCAATCAGAGGGCTGGATTCAACCTATCCATTGTGTGCTGTTTCTCTATGATGATACAATATTTTACTTGGCATAATGGAAATGCATGCATGTGACATTAAAACTTTGAGTCCAGCTCCTGACTCCTGTCATCCCATCTCTTTCATTCTTCATGTCACTACACTACATAATCTAATAAAAGGAGAAATTCCATCAGAAATAAATAATCAGCTTCTCTATTTCTTGAAAATGAGCCTCAATCTTTTTGTTGTAGGAATCACCAGGGACCGCAGTTCCTTATTCCTCATTACTGATGATGACAACGGAGATGCCCCTTCAAAATCAACCTCCCAGTCAAACATTTTTGTTTAGCTGATGAAGTCACCGGACGGTTAATTACATGTACTTGCTGTGGGATTTACCATGACCAACAGTTATTTAGACCTAACACTGAGGACAACAGGGTTTTGACAATACTATGAAATCTTTAATTTGAGCTGACATCTCTTTTGACCTCCATCTCGCTCCCCTTCTAATCTCTTTACCTCACTCCCTCCCTTTCTCTCTGTATGTCTCTTTATGTTTCTCTGTAAATTTATTTCTCCATCTCTTTCTGTCTCTCGCTTAGGTGAGTGCAGATGGTGCAAGCTGATTGGGCCTGAATGTCAGGAAGACACCTGCACGCGATGACTTCAAATATGCAGACACACACATACATGTGTAAGTGAATGCTGCCTTCAAACGTTTCCGTCTACACACACATATCCTCCACAATTCTCCCAGGACTGGTAATGAACGACAGCATCTGTTTATATATTTGCTTGTTTGGGTTTTTGTTTCCGGGCTGTTTATCTGTTTTGTCTGGAAAGTGGTGGGTGTTAGCACAGAATACCAAGACAGCAGTAAGACGCGTCTGACTCTATGTAGATCAGCAGACTCATCTGTCATTGCTAATGTTTCAACGTGTCATTGCAGATGTTCAGGAGAACACAGGATATTAATGGAGTGTTGTCTCTTCACTTCATTTCATCTGATGAATATCAACCAAGCTTACAGAGAGCAGAGGAGGCGAAAGGAGTGGAGAGTGAAAGAGAGGCGAGGGGCAGAGGGGAAACATAGTCAAACAAGCTATAATTGTTTTGTATCAATTTTTAAAAAAAATCATTGCATGGCTATGTCTCAAGGCAAGCCATTTGATCATTAAAAACAAGTGGAATTTCTTGAAACCAGCTTAAACCAGCTTCTGCCAGGCAAACAGACACATGGTCATATAAACCAACAGAATAATTGATTCTTTCTCTGATATACACATGTACAATTCCAATAAAATGAATACAAAATCAACAAAATACAATGAAAAAATAGTATGTTCCAAATACTATGTCATGTTTTAAATCTTTACTTTTGTACATCACATTGTTTTATTGACGCAAGACAGTAGGCATTCAAACTTTATCTAGCCAATATCTTGGACTGCCTCTTCATTGCACAGTTGGATGAACTTTCAAATACTTTGACTTGATCTGTTTTGATCCCCATCTTTTTCTATCACCCATTCCCTCTCCTCTCTGTCCATTCCTCTCGCTCTCACCACCACTGACACACTGTCACAATCCTCAGCTATCTTCTCTGGTCCATTCTTCTTTTCTCCCTCCCTCAATTACTGCTTTTTTTCTCTCCTTCTCTGTCACCACCACCTCCTTCTTTCATCCTTTTGTCTTTGTCAGATCGCTCACCGCTAGAAGGACTAGAAGGACTAGATCTTACATCGTCACCGGTTAAAATGTTATCATGATTTGCCCTCACAGGAAGATCGTGGACATTGTGATACTGTATATTATAGTAGCCTACATTCACACATAATTTCAGCATTTTTACCATGGTCATTTACAGTCACTGTTTTCACCAAACTTTCACTGCATACAGTGATGTTGAGTAAAGGTTTGTCATTTGACTCACAGCAGATGCCCTGTACAGACCCTGTTTTGATGCCAGACCCTTCAGTAGCCACGCCCACTAAAAGAGATTTTTATGTAATTCTAGATTTCCACCAAGAGGTGGCTCTCTGCTCACATAAGGAACCCGTGGTGTAGTTGAGGCTATATGCATACATACTTTCACTTTCTATCGGGACTTTTCCATATATTGACCAGTTTGGGTATAAGGCGACTTAATTCTGCATATGCTCGCTATTAGCAAGCTGCATTGACAGAATATAGAAAAAAACGATATTAATTGTGACAAATTGAGTGTAACCAATCACATTTATTTGCAGACATGTACTGTAACATCAATTCATGTCGCTAGCCTGCAGGGCCACCATATGTAACTGCTGTGCCCTAGAAAAACTGTCTCTGCCCTTTAAATTACCACAGACAATAGTTTACCATCATACATACTTTACCATCATGCATAAAATACCTAAACCAAACCTAAATCATCAAACAATACACACAAATACTACACTTCAATCAAATTCAGTCAAATCTCATATAGTGTATTTAAACACATTTAAAACACATGTATGAGCCATCGATTAGCAGGCCACACAATCATGGGCAAGCTGTTTGTAATAGGCCGATGAGCATTTTCACTACCACATGAGATCACCATGTCCAAATAGTAAAAATATTCATAAATGCACCCTTTCCTCATGCCTTGATGTTGGTGCATGCTCCAAATGTCAAATGCCAAACTTTCCTTCTGGCAAAGTCACTGATTATGAGATGGAGCTGTGTTTAGAGCTGTATCCTCCACCCCTTCCCTATCTTCGTATTCGGGGTGTTGCGAGACACCACTATTTGTATTGGTATCAGTATTTGTTCAGCCAATAAAATTCTGAATTTTAGCCTTATAATCATTGGCCACCGCTATTGTGTTATTAAAGCATGTATTTTACTATGACTAATCAATAATAATGAAGTATAAAAAATATATTTGTTTTCTACTGTAGCACATTTTAAGGAATACAATTTATTATTATTACTATTTGACAATAACCTTGATGTTATGTAACTATAAACACAGGCTTCTTTAAACATAGCCATAAATAAATTTTAAATAGAGAAAAAGTTTATTAAAGAACATTAAAAATCAAAATACATTCTGAACTACTGTATGAACCGCATTAACCCTCTTCCCTGTAACCGAGGGACACTGAAAGGCAGTTAGAAACTAGCCAGTTATAAAAATCCTTATAAATCAAAATATAGTTCCTTATCTTCTTTCTGAACTCCTGAATCCGTTGACCTCTGCTACAGCCCAGCGCAGATGTTTAACATCCTTGCCCCTGCTGATTTTACGTCTGCACAGTTTGAAGACCACCTTGGTTGGATCTGCACTGACAGTGAAGTGCTCTCAGACACTTCTTGTAGTGCACAATTATTTCAGTCTGGGAAGCAGCACTATAACCAGGCTGAATAGACCCCTGATTAAGTTGATTGGCTTTATTTTCTGAATCCATTTGAGAAATTAAGGGCTAGTGAAACGAGCTCTGCTCTGGTGAGACTCAGAACAGAAGACTCAGGGGAAACAGCCAATCTAACTAGAGAGTTTCCCTCACCAATGCAAGCTAAGTTATCAAGATAACTACATTATTTGTCTAGCAAAACCAGTAATAAGTAAGTATAAGCCGAACAAATAACTACAATATTAACAGTACAAGCTATACAGTAGTTGTGCTCCGGGGGAGGTTGAAAGATGGAACAGAAAGTGTATTTGTGTAAACCACGTGCTTATAGTTTCACAAGGTTGCGAGCTAATATTAGTTTAGGAGCCATTGTTAGCATAATAACTAATGCGGTAACAAGAAAAACACTAGCCTTACCCTTCCTCTTAGCACTTGTTTATTTGTCTTCACTTATTTGTCTTAGCTCTTGTTTATTTGCTTTACTCGTTTAATTAAATAGTAGGTACTGTAGCTAACTTATTGCACTTTTACCTCAGCACTGGTTCTGCTCTTAGATGCTTGTTGAGGAAGGAAATGCACTTATGATTTGTAGTGACTAGTAGTTCTCATGTCTACCTACGTCGAATGCACTTATTGTAAGTAGCGATAAAAGCGTCTGCTAAATGACTGTAATGTAACAAAGTTAGCATGAGGTGTTTACACATTTTATTAAAAAGCTTCTTACCTATTTGTTTCAGATGCCATAGTCTTTGCTGTGACCCATCCAGCTGCAGAGTATCTATCTGTACACATTGTTGCTTTTGTAAGCCTTCAAACGTCCTCCAGTGTATGGAGAGAGGTGATGCATGAGACACATGTAATGTTAAAGGTCATGAAACGACAAATCAGGCATTCAGGCAAGGTCCCTAATATGGTGGTGCTCAATGTAAACATCTTGAGAAGTCACATGACTGCAGGGCATCAATAATTATATAATGCATGTGATTAGGGGTGAGAAATTACGCCTTCTGGTGGCCAAATACATAATAGCAGTTGAATTCCACATAAGAAATTTGAATTTCACTTAACCCAGCAAAATCTCTGTGGGAAAGTATGGCTCCTTTACTCCGCAGATCTGTAACTTTCCAACTAACCCATCCTTAACATAAGCATTCAATCAGTGTTGTGTTTTGACAAATCTCTAGAGTGCATCGTTCTCAACAACCAAAGGGACTCAAACACTGCGGGAGCCAAGTCATTTGAGAGAAGCACTCCATATAAAAAGAAAAAGCAAACATTGGCAAGTGGCAATGGATGCGGTACTGTTTAATCTGGCAAAGGATACAGTTCCTTTCCAAGCAGTTGAATTCAAGGCTTCAAAAATATTTTGAAAAATAAAAAAAAACATTTTTGTCTGATTGGCCTAGACCTTCTTCAAAGGCTGCGCATGTTTGAGGTTGTACATTTTATTTGTTACCCAGCCTAATAAAGAAAACATGAAAAAAAACATGATGTATTTTTGTGAATCATGAAAATCTTATATTTTGTCCGTATCACCCAGCCCTACATCCTTCCATCTCACCCTCTCTCAATCCCAGCACTGTCCCCTCTTGTCTCCTTACCCTGGTCAACCTGGGTCTTGCCTAGAGAAATTGGTCTGTCTCTCCGCTGGGACATGTGCTGCCCTGTCAACACACAATCTCCACACATGTCAGTATGTCCGTTGCTTGTTCTCTAGTTTCTATCTTTTATTCCCTCTGTTCCCTCTCGCCCTCTCACCCCCTGGATACAGCTGGGTTGTTGTTCAACAGTAGTGTGCTTCTGGCCTTTGTTGTCCCAGCATGTTGCCAACTGTCTCCTCTCTTCCCACTCCCCTGGCTATCTACTCCACGTCTACCAATCTCTCTTTCTGATCCTCTCCTCCATCCTCCACTCCCCCCCGCCCCCCATCCTCTCAGGTCCTTTCAGGTTCTCCATTGTGCGTTGTCTTTTCTACTGCTTTGATTTTTCTGTCGCTCACTGATTCCTCATCCTCTCCTCTTCTCTCCTATCCTCTCCTCATCTTCTCTTCTCGTTAAATAGATGATAATATGTAGTCATAGCAACAAACAGGATCTTGTTTTACAACAGATCAGAAAAATACTGTTAACAGCTATTTGCGATGCAGTGTAGTGCAATGTTTCTTATTCCCGTCTCTCAAAATGCTGTTTCATTGTGAATTTAAAGTACATCAAAGTCCAATCCATCCAAGTCCATCCAATTCGTTCCTTTGAGGTCATACAGATCTTTGAAAATGAAGCCAGCCATTTTGTTCTCTTTACTGTCTCATCCTTTCCTCTGCCCTCTTCTCTTTGCTTCCGTCTAAGTTGTGGCAGTTTGAGTCTGTTTTGTGGAAGTCAGTAATTCAGTGAACTGACATGAGACCCACAGTCTAGAATCAAAGCAATTTTATCAGTTCCATTGCTGCGGGGTGCCTGCCTGTATGTGTTGCACTCCACTGTTAACAGACTGTATAGACTACAGCCACAAAGGACAACTCCAGTATTTTTAAACCTGGGCCCTATTTGTACATATTTTGGGGTCTAAATGACTAATAGGTACAAAAAGTTTAGGAATTGGTCCAGTAGATCGCCTCAGCCGGCAGCCGCAAAACAGGCTGCAATCGCTGCAACGTAATCCTTTGGGGCCACTGCGCCCGATCAAAGTACGTCCACCAAGTGTCTGACAACATTACGGAAAGGATCGCTACATAGATAGACTTTTGTTTAACCAGAAACCTTTGTTTAACCTCTTCCTGCAACAACTCACTCTTGTGAGCTTTCAGAGCGAGACTTGTCCTTGAGCGAGACTTCTGTTTCTGGTTAAACAAACAAATTTGAAACCACCTTGACAACTATATCACGTTCCCTCCTTTACACTCAAGTAAAATATGAGTATAATGTATGGGCATCTCTTTCAGGGGTGGCATGGTGTTTAGCACTGCCCCCTCACAGAAAGAAAGTCCTGGGTTCCTTTCTGTGTGGAGTGTTTGCATGTTATCCCCTTGTCTAAAGACATGTAAGATTGGAGACTTTAAATTGCCCATAGTTGTGAATGTGTTAACCAGGGTGTTTCTCTGATGTCTACCCAATGCATCCTGGGATAGATTCCAGCCCCCTGTGAATAGGAATAAGTGGCCAAAGGAAATGGTTATCTTTCTCCATCTTACATCTTAATTAAATTACATCTAGCTATTATGCAGTATTTATTGATTTTTGTGGATGCTTCTCACTTATTCAATTTACCATACAGGTCCCTCACACTCTACCGGATGATAATATGTAGTCATAACAGTAGTTTTCTGATCTGTTGTAAAACACAATCCTGTTGCTAACAGCTATTTGCGATGCACGTTGCATTCCTGGGTACATTTAGTTGTTTGGCGGTGTATTTTTCTTATTCCCGTGGGTAAGTGGCCAAACGAAGGTGACGTGACATCGCATCAAGATATCTCCAGCGCAGCTACAATGGAGTTTAACAGATTCAAGATTCAAGAACTTTATTTGTCACATACACACACGGTAGTGTAGTGAAATGAAAAAGTGGTAATGCTCAACGGGAATGTGCAAAAGGGCAACAGTACACAGTATTTACAATTTAAAAAAAAAAAAAAAACCCAAAAAACAGCACAATATTTACAGTATTACGGTAATTACAGTAATTACAATAAGAGCTCTTATATAAAAAAAACAACACAATATATACAGTAAGAGCACTTTGGAAATTAAAATATGAAAATATAGAGGTAAGGGAAATTGTATGAATGTAATATACTATAAATTATGTGTAGTCATTACCTAAGTGTGTGTGTGTGAGTGTGTGTGTGTGTGTGTGTGTGTATAAGAGGGGCAGTGTGTGGGTCTTGGTGGGGGCCCTGGTGAATAGAACAACAATGGTAAATGTCAGGTGTCAGGCCCTCAGAACTGAAGAGAAAGGGCTTCTTTCCAGACTCACCATTTTGCATCAATACAACAGTCATACAGAGAGAAATCCATTGTAGAAGAGGAAAAGGTACCAATTTCTCCACTGACAGTAGCCTCAATAGACTATAATGCAATGCAGCGACAGGGTCACCTGTCCAGCGTGAAAGGGGTATCTGCTGCCCACTTCATTGATACAATGTAATATGCTGCTGTGCTTTGAAGTCAAAGTACGCACAAAATCCCACTTGAAGGAGAACCGCACTAAACTAAGAGTTATTGTAATGCCTTACGATAGTTTGGCCTGTAAAATTGAACTTCATCTCTCCAGATGTTCTTGCTCTATCAGAGTATCAAGTATTTGATATTTATTTTAAGATATTTAACTACCTCTTTTGCTTCTTCAAAATCCTCTCCTCACATACAAAAATAAAGTTTGCAGCAAATATTTGCATTTGATAGAGATCTACAATTCTACAGCAATCATCTGACAGTAACGGAGAGTTCACTGGAAGTTTATTTCAAAAGTAATCTGCATGAATTGTCAATTGCTGCCAGTTTTCAGCAATGTATGCCAGAAGCTGAATTATTATAGTCTCTCCTCTCAGCGCCTTTCCACTTCCTCTCTCCACCTCTCCCCTCATTTGCCTCTTGGTCTTCACAACTATTATTCTCTGTAGGTCCTCGCAGAGAGAGAGAGAGGGAGAGAGAGAGAGAGAGCTTTTGTCTCTTTCTTGCTCCTATTGAGCAACATCATGCCTCTTACACCTTTCTATCCTTTCTTCAACCCTGTTATCTCCCTGACTCTTATTGTAACTCTCTCTCTTCGTCTTTCTCCATCTCTTTTACTCTCTCTCCCTGTCCTATCTTTCATCCCATTAACTCTCTGCCCTCTCTCTACACTTTCTCTCATTAATGTCCGCTCTTGTTTTCCTCTCTCCACCCCCTGTAGCTAAATCCAAGTGCCAGTATCTGTTTGTATGGCCTAATTTGTGAGTGAGTGAGTGTGTGAGTGGTTTGCATACTAACATTCAGGGTTTGACCTTGTGCAACCAAGCATATCTTCCATATATTCCTCATTGGTGTATCTGAGTGTGTATGTGTGTGTGTGTGTGTGTGTTGGTTTTCATGTTAACATGCAGCATGCATCCAAGCATGTATATCGTTTCTCACAGGTGTATATGACTGTGTGTGTGTGTGTGTGTGTGTGTGTGTGTGTGTGTGTGCATGCGTATTTGTGTGTGTGTATGGACAGGGCATCTGCAGGTGCGGTCTATTTGATTTAGCAGGTTCAGGAGACGAGCAGGTCACCAGTCAGACATTGTTTAGTCAACACACACGCACACAGAAATGCAAGTACACCTCTATGAAAATAAGTGCTCTAATTAAGTACACACCTTGTACATCATGTAACGTTGCCTCTCATTTACAGTTTTTTTTCGATTGCTTTGACTGATTTTGCACAGCAGAATTTCAATGTACAAAACGTGACATGCAAAGTGCCAAACTCTAAATCTGCTCCATCCTCAGAGTACAGCCACCTAATGTTGCAATGCTTATTACTACAAATGCAGCTCACTGAACAGCATAGGATGTAGTGTCATAGAGTATGAATTTTGTCAGTTTGGCACTTTGCATTTTGAGTTTTGTACATTGAAATTCTGCTGTTCAAAATGAGTCAAAGCAATTGAAAAAAACCTGTAATATCATCTGTGTTTTGGGGGGATTTGATTAGACTGGTTGAAAATGTTTTGGTTTTGGAAGCACTGGACTTCAGAACTTTCAGTTTCATTATCAGAGGATTAGATTAGATGGCTCTTTAATGTCCCCGAGGGGAAATTGCAGATATGCAGCAGTACAAAACAAGACAGAGGCACTCATTACTAACAAGTCTAAGGATAAAGGTTGTATAAAAAAAGATCCTAAAGATATACAAAGAATATACAAGTAGTGCAAGAAATAATAGCTTAGTGCAATTCAGTTGTGTGTGTGTCACCTCTTCCAGCAGCACATGATGAAGAGGTTTGTCAAGCACACTCATCTCAATGTTCAATCATTTCATGAATCAATGTCACACAACAAGCAACTGGAGTTTTCATTCATTTACTATAAACAACAAAACATTAAAAACATCAAATGGAACACAAAACATCAAATACGTAATAGAAATGAATCAACAGTTAAATAAAAAGTCCAATTCAGAACATGTAGTCAGATATCCATGTAGCGGTGTCTCTTAGAGAAGCAGTCTTCATACCCCTCCTCCTCCCTGCTTCTCTTACTGGAGACTCTGGCCAGTCCAGAGCAGATGCCTCTGCTGGGTCCAGCCATGGGACTGGGAGACTTCCAGCTCACAACCAGTGGGACTGCACCTAGATGAAAATATTTTTTTCCAATACGATGCGACTATTCCACCATAATAAGAAAGTGTGGTTAAATGTTAAATGAGAACACTACTGCATTCAAACGTACGCATTGACTCGGGCAGCGATTCTCTCCCACGCCAATTCCCTCTGCTTTGCCGCTGCAGCGGTGTTGCTCTTCTTTTTAAAAATTGATTCATACTCCCCATAAGCATTTAATAACACTTCTAACCCCAGTGGGGTGAAGTACGCTGATCTTTGCTTGCCGGTTGCCATGGTGAAATCGTAGTATCGGGCCTCCATTGATGATGGCTTTTTATTGCCGCCGCGCATGCGCTTAACTCAAGGTGAACATACTCAAAGTTGATTGAACTAACTCAGATCAGCCGTTCTGGAACCGAAAACTCAGACTTGGCCATCTCAGAATTAATCAACTCAGAGTGCAGGGTTAGACTCAGAGTTTGCTGAACGTGCTTCTTGGAACGGGCCCCTGCTCTCCGCCTCCGCCAGGCGATTGCGTGGAGGTTGTATGTATGTAATGTAATGAGCACTGCTCTGATTGGCCGCCTCACACCGTGAACATACAACCTCCACGCCCTCAAAACAGCCTGTTCTTTACAATGGAGAAAATGAGACTGAAACACACACCACAGAAGCTGGTTTTGGGATTTTTTTTTGATATAGATATAGACCCCAGGAACAGTATAAAATAGCCCAACATGAGTACAATACCCCCCCTTTAACATAACATAAGACAGACCATCACTCACATTCATACCTCTTGGCAACTTAGTCTCCAGTCCACGTGACTTGCATGCCTTTGTAATATGGGAGGAGAGTGGAGGAAACACATACAAACATGGAGAGAACATGCAAAGTCCACAGAGAAAGAGAGGGATCAAACCCTTGTCATTTTTGCTGCCACCCAACAGGTTATATGATGTGTTGAAAAGTATAAGTAATGTGTGCTGTTCCAGACTTAACAGCAGTCAGCGATGTGGAAAATGTAAAACATATTTTTTAACAGTGAGTTAGATACAGCAGCAGGGTGGCCTAGGGGTTAGAAAGGCTATCCTTCCTATCAAACTGGAGGACCTGGGTTGTCTGAAGGGTCTTTACCAGGTCCAGAGGTGCTGTTCTGTAGCTGACAGTGTATTTATATGCACATTAATATTACGAATATGAGCCTCATCCCAGGTCTTAGTCAGGATGTGACCTTTACATGGAGCGATCAGTAGACATTTTTTTGCTACCAGTATTTAGCTAGTGAGGTGCAACAGTGCTTCAGATGCCACCAGCTAATAATGCACACTAAAGCAGTATCTAACACACTAGACATGTAAACAAGAGGACCGTATTCGCTTTGTGAAGTAAAGTTATCGAGTCAATGAACAAGTCAATGAGGAGCAGCAGCACTGCATGGTCACCCTCTATGGCAGGCTAGACCCTAGTCACTGTACACCGCACCCATACACACAGCATGACATGAGTGTTACTCCTTGCACAATTAAATAATGAACTGAAACACCAAAACGTACCTGTGTAGCATATCATCATTAACAGCATGTGGGATGAAAGTCTGGCGTAGGGTAAGTATACCATGTAAGTAATATTTTATACATTTATTGATTCCTTAATTTATTTGTAATTATGGCCGACCCTGTCCTCCATACCATGCATCATCCTTTTAGTGAAGGTGCATTCAACTCTCCCAGAGAAAGCTCTATAAAAACAATTCAACAATTCTTTCTCTCTTTCACACAAACATGCACGCATACACACACAAACTGACACATGCACACAGTCGTACATACAGATGCACACACTCAGTCATTGACCAGCTGAACCTTGTCTTTCCAGACCCTCTTTCAAGTAGACTACCAGCCCAAACCATGGAGGTAGTGAAAATGAAGTACATCACTGTATAAAGATGACGAAGTGGCTGAGAGAGCACACGCGTCTTCTAAATCTATCTTGTCTTTAGGTCTCCGTTCAACTACCCTCATAATCCTATTTTTCTCTCTCACCTTCTCTCATTAAAAATGTATCTTCCTCTCCGATTAAGTGTCTCCATGCAGAACTTGAAGGAAAACCTCCATATAAAGCAGCTTAAAATGGAAGTAATTCAACTAATTCCATCTGTGGGGGGACAGTGGGGTGCCCTCACTGTCTTTCTCTGTCTGTATCAAATTTCTCTCCAACTCGTTCTTGCTCCCTCTCGTCTTCATTCTCTTTCCCAGTCTTTTTCTCTCTCCTTATTCCCTCTGCCTCTGACACCGGCAGAGCACCAGCTTAACCCTCGGGGTGAACGGCAGTAAAACATTGGATAGAAAGTATTTGGAAGAGAAAGCAGCTATTCTAGCATCCTTCCACTATGGCTCTGTGAATCTGCTGAGAGATGACACCGTTTCCCACAGGTTGGAAAAGTTTCTTCCGGCACTGCAGTCTCTCAATCTCTAACTGGCATTGCAACATTAGCTGACTATTATGCTTAAATCTGATTATTGAGTTTCAAACTGTTCAGTTTGCGTCAGCACAGACAGACACTCCACGACGAAGGAGCACAGCTGGGTCATTGTAGTTCACTAACATGCTTTTGGTGCTTATTCTGATTTGATACACTGGTGAGAATCACCAGCTTCAATGAAAACCCTGAAACTAAAATTTATTGGCCGGCTGTTAATTTACCCAAATATTAACATTGCATGGGAAACAGCGACATACATCTTCCATTCTTATTAATTGTGCCTTTGTAATCGTAATTGATTGCTGATACTATTCCCCCGCACGGTGTAAATGATGATCCTGAAACCAAGTCACACGAGTGACATTTGATCTCCATCTCACCTGCTGCTCTTGCTGCTCACCTTTTCACAGAGAAATCATCTGTCTACATTTTTGCTTTATTGTAACTGACAGTTGAAATTGTCTCCCGCGGTGTCAAAAACAGTTTCATGAAAATGCATCGGTGTCGAAGTGAAAATAAAATGGATAGTTTGAGATACTGTAGAGGAGCACTAAACCTTTCTGTTCATAATAATCACCCTCTGATCTTTTTTTTTATCATTTTCTATTTTCTTACAGAGCCCCTGCAGAGTCTTTGGTGTCTTTTAACACAAGGAAAATCCATTCAGTGCTTTTTCATGTCTTGGATGTTTTGATGTTGTCTTGATACTTTGTCTTGAAGTTTTGATAAGCTCTGAGTGTTGAAATGTTTTCACACCTCCGTATAATATGTTTGTGTGAATGCCTAAAACTTAAAATCTCTGTGCTGCTAGAAAATTCCTTCTAGGAAATGCAGCATTGCCTTTGAGCTGATGAAACATGAGGCATTGTCAGTAGAGACAAAATCATTGTGAATGTCACAGTGGGCTACAAGGAACAAACATGAAAAAATACAGCTGGTCATGATTTTTTGACAAACAATTTCCCCTTGCCTCACAATGTTGCCTATGTATCATGGCCTCAGTGATGTATGTGGATTAGACAGTGCAGTACCTTGATTACTTTTTGGTAGGCCAGGGCTTGGGAGAAATGGACCACCAAAAATAGAGAATTGCTGAGTTATATAATGCTCGGGGATGAAAGATTTTGGCATGGGTCTGATGTGTTCACTTGGCTGCAATCAGATTCTGGCCAGTGTGGGTCATTTGACACAGTGTAGACACACACAGCACATCCAAACACTTGCAGGGTCCAGCTACAGTAACTGGCTATTGGTGATATCAGTCTTTCTTTATGCCTGTTAGCACTACAAGGTTATCAGGTCTTACGATGTTACAGTTTAATGACCGTGGTGACAACCAACTAGAATCTAAACACTGACTTCATGGCAGTCCACCAAAATCACAAAACAAAACGTTTAGTTTTCTTAACAATAATGGTTTGGCTGAGAGTAAGGAAGATCCTCTTAGGGTAAGCTGTTTAAATGCACCTTTGATACCCTGTGATTGAGTATCATAATAAAAAAGTTTACTTTTTGTATTTTTAGCTACATACTAGATTTGTAATTGAGTAAGATTTTGAACCAGTACCCATACTTTAACTTAAGTGTAATGGGTTGGGTACTTTGTACACCCCTGATAATGACTTCCCAGGGCATCTGGCAATGGCAATTAATGGATCTGGCAACACGTGAAAATCAAGTATAAAAATATATTCCAAAAAGGTCGCCTGTATTGCAATTTTACATTTTCATAGGTAATGTCCAAGTAAGTAGTTAACCTCTCAAAACTGTCTTAATGTAGCCACCAAGAGGAAGACTGGGGGGACCAGCCTTTCGAATGCAAGGTAGACTTTTCTGATAGCAGCATGCTGAGGCTTTGCTGATATTTTCAGCATCGCTAACAGTTTAGAAAAATGTACCTGTCGCGCAGAATAATAACGTCTGTGTCACTGTCAGGGCTGAGCTTCGCTCCATGGAGTTTGCACTGCGCCTCCTATTAATAGCTGGAGATAAATAATGCCCTTGCAACTAAATAGATAAAATCTAAATCGACTTCTAAGTGCTCTCCTTACAATGATTTCTCCTTTATCGACAAGAACCTCTCTTACGAACGGTGTGCTCATTTCTGCTGTTGGATGTGTGCGATTTCACCGGGGGCGGCTTATATATGTTCAAATTATCCAGCTAATTTGAAGTTAAAGTTTTTGCAGGTTTGGGTTTAATACTCTGTTGCCTCAGTAACAAGTCTGGCTATATTACCTTAATTGGATCAGGCATAGCAAGGTGTATTTCCTTTGCCTGTAATGTAGACGAAAACCTCTGGCCTGACCCAGCCAAGACACAGGATGTTGAGGAAGGATAAATTACTTTTACTTTCTTTAGCAACAATGAACATACATATTCCTTGTTTTAGTGGAATACTTTGGATTTAATTTCACTTCAACCCCACCTTGAATGAGCAATAGAAGGTTTCTGCGAATACAGGGCAAAGAAAAGATGATCCCACAAGTAAGTTCTGTTTGCCGCTGTGTGTTTACAGGGCACAGTAACCTTTAGCTTACCCAGGTTTCGGTGCATCGACGCAAGACCAGGTTACTTGAGTTAAGAAAAGAATTCTCTGTGCATGTGAGCGCAGCAGCTTCACTATTTGAAGTAGTGTAGTGGGGATGCTCTTTTACTTCTGGCATGCAATTAGCACTTTATTGAACCTCCACAATCACTCTCCGCACCCTCTTTGAGTTTGTGTGTTTTGCTTCATCACATTATTATTGTGAGCATCTCTGTTTTGTGGACTCAGGATTTCTGTGTCAGTGTGTGCGCGTGTGTGTTACTGCTCCACAAGCTCATGGAGCACCTTCCATAGACCAAGTATTAATAACACTGGTTAATGGACCCCCTGAGACTCACACACAACACGCAGACATGCAGGTTGTGATTACTCT
Source organism: Hoplostethus mediterraneus (assembly GCA_034670385.1). Lineage (NCBI taxonomy): Eukaryota > Metazoa > Chordata > Actinopteri > Trachichthyiformes > Trachichthyidae > Hoplostethus > Hoplostethus mediterraneus. The sequence goes on along the minus strand of JAXDDW010000227.1, from coordinate 215,663 downwards.
TCATGATAGCACTAATGAAGCTCCTCTGCTGATTTGTATATTTCAAGGTTAGGGTGGTGTGTGTGTGTGTGTGTGTGTTGGGGGTGGGGAGGGGGTTATGAGTGAATGTTTGGCTGTGTCCCATGTATCCTGTGATGTGAAAAGGGGTGCAGAATCTAGAGAGCTAATTAACACAAAACACTATATAAATATAAAATACACGTGCGAAATAGAAGACGATATATTATTTATTTTGTAAGTGATCTTTGTTTTAGCAAGAGGATTCCATTGAGACCGGAGTTTCCTTTGCAAGACAGCCTTGTGTGAGAATAAATTAATAAAAAGCAGCTACAAGGATGAAAAAAGAAATCACAGAGAGATCTTAGGCACACAGTGGTTAGAATAATGTTCTCCGGGGAGTACCACTTTAAGAATTAAAACATGCTATTCCTGGGGCCTTGAGAAGTTGAGACAATATTTGTGAAAATGTGCAACTACTTCCCAAAGCTAAAAACCACAGAACTAAAGCATCTGAGGTGTCATCAACATGTGCAGCCTGTAACTGCACCACTGAACAGGACTTTAACGTTGAGTGGAACATTTTGAACACTGTGAATACTTACTGGAGTTAAACTGAGCGGAATAATGTAGGGAGACACATAATTACAATCCACCCCGGGCAACGGGGAGCCACAGTGAGTAAGAAGGCTGCCCTTCAACCGGGTTCGAGACCCGCATGTCAGCAAGCCCCACTCTGCTGAAGTGTCCTTGAGCAAGACACTAAATCCCTACCAGGGACGCTGTTCTCCCTGAGGAGGAGGGCAAGCAAAAAGACAACTTTGCCTGCAGGGATCAATAATGTATTGCATTATTTATTACTACCACGTCGACTTTAAAAATGTACCCGGAACTGTTTATCATTTGAAATGACAGCAAGAATGGGAGAGAGAGAAGGGGGACAACATGCAGCAAAGATCAAAGGTAACTGAATTATGTCAAGGGTACATGGGACATGTCTTAGTCTGCTGCAGACAAAACCACAGTGAGTTTAAAGCAGAGACTGTAGATTAGTGCTGGTTGGAATAGAAAAGCTGTTGTTGGATAAAAACTTTGTATCTCTAACATTAATTAGTCAGGAATTCCTAACAAATTGTTGTAATTGGTTTGTAAATTGGTTTTACATGGTTTTACATGCCCTAATGTTAGAAAGCTTACTCGGGGCATCCAGGGTATTTGTAGACCATGTAAAAAAATAACAATAGTATGAAACTAAGACTCAGACTACAGGATTTGGACTCCCCAACAGGTCCAGATATTTAGCCTGCTAGATATCTCTCAGTCATCTGTGATGCATCGGTGAGTTTCGGGTCGCGTCTTTGAACAGTTCACACATAGCGTTCGCCGCTCATGGGAGCGAGCGACAATTTGCCTCTAATCTGAGGCTTTTGTCGGCGAGCTCCATAAACTGTCTGCGAGTGGAAAATCAGGGGTACAATCGTCTGAACTTGGCATAAGAGGTTGACTCGGGCCAGTTGATTGGTCAGTCATGGGCCAGTGCCCTGAAAAATATGTTTCTGATCCTACTATTTTCACCCAGTGATACGTGTGATCTTTACCTCCCTGCTCTGTCACTGGCCCACATCTTTCTTTTGTACGTATTCTGACCAATCAGATTTGACATCACCTCAGCGTGAGGGGCTAGTGTGGAGTAGACATGGCAAATGTTTTGCAAAGTGCTTTTCCGAATAAAGCGGATCAAGGAGGGTAAATATGCCCTCGATGCCATGATAAGAACCGACAGCATCCAGTCTGCTTGCAAAGCGAGTTGACAACCCATCACCAGGCCCGTTTAATTTATTAGCAAGGTGGATGAATGAAGAGACGTACCGGCTAATTAACAGCATGTCACACTGTAAAAAAACGTAACAGCCTGTTGCTGCTTACAAAAAGGAGAGAGAGAGAGAGAACACAACACACCCCTGTATCATTTGATCCTAATAGATTGTTGGTTGTCAAAAGCAGTGTGTCATGCTGTTTTAGGCAGGAAGTAATTCTGACCGTAATTTTCCTGAGGTTAGCTTGAAAAAAAAGTTTATTTCCAGACAGGAGGAAAATTCATGGAGGTGCCCGGGTAATAATTACAGTCCCCAGACCTCCCATGGTGATACTCTGCTGCCCAGGGCAAGTAATATATGATGTGTTCTCTCTCCCTCTATATCACTTAATCTCTCTCTCTCTTTCTCGCCGAGCAATATGTCTCTTTAAAAAAACACCCTCTTTAACACTTTGCCTTTCTCAACAACTCACCTCCATTTCACTGTTTTCTGCCTACCTCTGCCTTTATGTTACTTGTATACTTTTTGTCTCTCATTGTCTCTCTTTACCTTTCTGTCTGTTTCTCTCCCTCTCTGATGACCTAGATTCCAAGACACCATGTTCTGTTGCAGTCCCTCTTCCCTGACACACACACACACACACACACCTACTATTCATCTTTTATTAATCAGTGGGCTGATTCATGGTTGATGCAAAGCACAAAGGAGCACATGAACTGCTATACTGTGCCTGCACACACACATAACCACAGTGTTGCACACAAATACACCATTTCACACTCACATAGACACACACACTGATATACAAAAATACAAGCTTGTACACACACTGCTATACACACAGTCAAGTTCATGCACATATTACTAAACAACAATATGCACATGCACACACAAGCTTGTGTAACTGATACATACACACCTCCACACACATCAATACTGTAACTGTGTGTGTGTTTGTGGTCTATAACAGCTTTAAAAACATCTCAGCAGATTTTAGCAGCTCTAACCCTTCCAATATTAAAGTCACAATGAAATAAAAATGACCTTCTTACCTAGGTAATTAGCTAAAGCCCCACATAACATAACATTTACCTATTTAACAAAGTTAATGCCTTTGAATCTCACGTTTACCGCATCATGTGATGTTCTGCAGGCCTTCTCAATCAGTTACACTCACAGTGCTCAGCAGCTACTTGGCTCCCACTGACTACTGGCAACTATTTGAAATGCAGTCGTTTTTTCATATTTGAAATATTTTTAGCTTTCAGCACCAGCCTGAATACTACAAAAATGTTTGTCTCCCAGATGCATCAATAATGTACAACAAGACATTCTGTACATTGAGAAGTCCCAAGTGGGCATGCAGCCTCAGTCTGCTGTGAAATATACACACATGTTTTGAGCAGTGAGCAGGTGAGCAGGCTACTGGTCTGACTGCCTGTATGTCTCTATGTGTAATTTCTGGCATGTATAGTAGATTGTTGTACTGGTTGAATTTTTTTTCACCTTTGGGTGCTTAAAACACTTTGCTTATGCCACATTTTTTGCTCTGAAATATTGCTTTTCAATATTTTTTTGAGAGCATGTCTTTCTTGGGACAGAGTTGGAACGTACCAAAGTGACAAGCATTTTTCTGGGTTGTGTCGGACTTTTTGAACCTGTGAAAAGCTCTGCTGTGAAAGCAACAAGAAACAGAAAGCCTGTTCTGTAAAGCGACATCCCTGGAGGACACTGCAGCCTCAGTCCCCTGTGAGTCCAGCGACATCTGGGCTGTGGCTGTAGAACACTCTGCCATCTCTCTGGTCTGAAAATGGATGCCAAGATACAATATCTGCCACAGATCGAAGCAAAGATCCTGTCAGCTCCCCTTTCGTAAAGGTCAAATCACACATCAGTACATAATAGAATGGGGAGGGTGTTGAGGATAGAGACACATAAAGTGGAAAGAGAGTAACAGTAAAATAAAGGCGATAGAGGTGGGGGGAGCAGAAAGGAGATTGAGGGAGATAAGAGGAGAGAGGACAGAAAGAACAAGGTGTTTGTGAGAAACTGTGACACTGCAAAGATTATTATCAGATTCTAAGAATAAAGAGTTTTCGTGATGGAGGTATGGAGTCAGGGAAGACAGAAGAAGTGAGGGGAATGGACATGGGGGGAGGGAAAGATGACATTAGGAGGGGAAATAGGTGCAGGAAGCTTATTGATGCTTACAAGAAACATTTGGAAGTAGTCATTGCCAAAGGCTGTGCAGTTAAGTATTAGAAAAGGGTGTCAGTAATCATGGCCACAGCCACTGTTCAATGTTGAATCCAATAAAGATTTTTTTTATACTTGTATTCTTATTGTTTCATCGTGTGCTGTTAATACAAATAAATGATAAATGTGTGAAGTTGTTCCAATTTCCAGTTATTTCAGAAGATATTGCACATTATCTGTATAAAATGCAAGGGTGCCAATAAACCTTGGCCAGAACTTTTATCATGCTTGCAGCCAATCACCACTAGGGGTGGGTATCTGTAGCACCGACTGAAATATGTTGGTCCGAGTATCAGAAAATGTTGGAAAAAACTACCAAATTTCGATGAAATGTTATGGAACTTGTTGACATGAATACTGTTTTCGCAGTAAGCCAATCATTAGCTAGCCTTAGCTAATTAGCTACTTTTGGCTAACAGTGGCTACATTCAGTTTAGCCTAAGCTAGGTTTTGACGTTGATGTTACTTGCTGCCATCGTTGAAACCAACTGATTTTCTTTGGCTGTTCTAACGTAGCAAGCTTGCACGCGCAGGTTTCCCGTTTTCCCCCAAAAGTAATAATCATTAATAAAAACATAGTGGGCTGATAAACCTATCTGGTTTTCATTCTTATAAAGTATCAAAAGTATTGTGAATATATCGTATCGAATTAAAGGTATCAGTGTTGGTATCGGTATCAAAAAAAGTCAAACAATACCAATCACCACTAACCCTAACAATACCCTAATCACCACTGTTGACAATGTAGCGGACAGTGTGTAATGGGTGTGATATTGTTTATTTGCTTTAGTTGTATAATTATTAATCATGCCGTTCTCTTACTTTTGGGATATGACCGAGTACCTGTTCTAATGAGGAAGTGGGTGTGTCGCCGCCTTGGGAATTGGCAGGCTGCAATGCAACCAATGAACGCGTCGTCCGCTGCCGAGCCTCCTGCTGCACCAATGAACGAGTGGCCGGCAAGACGGCTGTCCCTTTAAAAAGCACGCAGTTCAGCTGCTTCAGTGGCGACCCGTTTTCTGTGAGACTGTGCGAATTGGGACACGCACCGTGATCGGCCTGAGTATTGGTTTTATATTCCTAAATGTTTTAAGATTGTATTAATGTGCAGCTAAATCTTCCTAGTATTGGCATAGTTGGGATAAGTCTATCGGTATCCTACAGGCGCATATGTTCCAGCTCGCACAGATTTCTGGTGACGCCCCTTTTCTATGCTCTTCTTGGTTCTCCTCAGCGCTCCCGTACATAGGATAGAAACGCATTTTTAGAACGAGAGGGCTGCGCTGTATGTCCTGTTTTATTTCCTCTATTGTTGGTGTTGTATTGTGTTGGATGTATTGCCTGAGTGGGTAGATGTATAACCATGGCCCTGAAGCACGTATAGCCTACTAGCCCTCCTACTGCCCTTTTCACGTGTGTTAGACTGGGTTGCTGTGAATACCACTGCTCTTGTGTGCTGTGAGTTCTTGTATTAGGATTGTATTCCTACATTGAGTGTGCAGTGCCTTTGTGGGGTGCAATATTTTGCAGTGTTTTTGCTTATAGGTTTAGTGCCTTCTAATTGTATGGTGTAGCTGTGCCAGGCATTTTATTGTGCAACAGTGGCCTATGGTCTCCTTGACTGCCCATATTTTAAAGTGTACCAACGAAAATAAACTGGAATACCTTTTTTACTTTTATAACTTGTGTGGCGTACACCTTGATTGCTGAAGTCCCATTCCAGATCTTAACCTATTTTTAAGCATCTATTACAAGTGCATGTTCAGTGCATCATGAAACATAGGGCGTGCATTATTTTAGTGCATAGCACAGCTATGGTCACATAGCAACACTCATATTGCCCGTTTTGTTTTTGTGTGCAGTAAAATGCTGCCAGTTGCTCTGTAACCCCACTACTAGATGTAATTTAATCTGACAAATACACCACAAACAAGAAAGGATGTTCTGGATGTGATGGATGGCAGGCAGATTGATCCTTGTTGGCTCAGAGGGTATGATATTCACGCTCTCCTTTTTTGTCATTAACTTTTTTATGGGAAGAATTTCACTGGCCCAAATTGTTTTTGCCTCTGGATTTCTTGACTTGACAAGACAGGAGATCGGTCAGCTGAGTGCTGCACAGAGCTGAGAAGAGCTTTATTTAATTCAACTAATGACCAAGGACAAAAAAGAGTGAGAAAAAGTACTACAACCTCAATGCTGTCATACCAATGAGACAGACAGTTCGGATTTGTACAAGGGTCTTCAGGGCTGCTGTTCACAAAGACTTTTCAGGCTAACAGTTGCTCCTAATTGGGCAATTTGGGAGCAAATTCAAAGACTAACGGATGTTTCACAACTAATTTTAGAAAGTTCCCCTGAAATTTCAGCACTAAACAATTACAAAAAAATAAAAGAGGGGAGGAGTTGAAGAGGAGTTTTAGGGGAGATAAAAATACTCTTGGTAGGCCTATAGAGAAAATTCTCGCTGTAGGTAGTTAGCTGTCATCCTCTCAATTTGTTGCACTCCTTGTTACTCCATCACTTTTCTACAATATGATTGAAGTTGTGGTACCTAAAAATTTAAAGTTCACTATGTTTCAGTCAAATCTGATTTGCACCATAAAGTACATATAATCCAATGGAAAAATACTGGTAGAGTGGATGGAATTTTTTTTCATCTCTTGCCCATGTATCCTGGTTTAGTTGGGTTTTGAAACAATCAGAGCCCGAGAGGCTGTGCTGATGTTGTAGCGTTAGAAAAGTCTGTGGGAGTAGGTTTCCCTCATTCTACAATCAGAGACTGGATTCACACAGGTAAATGAAAGTCTCATTTTTAACCTTATATGACCCATATCCGATTATTATTTCATGCTGAACCAGCTGCAAAACAATCACAGCTGTGTCACATGGGGTTAAGAATCCAATGTTTCTGTTTCTGTCTACATCCAACCAGAGAGGCACACAGCGGGCAAAAAAACTGACTGACTGACAGCAAATCCTCCTCTGAAGACCAGGTGGAACAGTGAAAGGACAGAGGCAGAAAAGAGAGCATGGAGAGAACAGAGGAGAATTTCTACCTTGTGGCAGAGTTTGGCAGCCAAGAAGGAGGTGTCCAGTCAAATCAGCTGCTAGCCTGGACGACTTCACTGACTGGTTTGCTGGCTATCTCAGATTCCAGCTGTACACGTCGATTCTTTGTTCTTCGTCTCTGTCATGAAGACGATTGGTGCTTTCTGTAGCCAAATCAGTCTGTCTGTCTGAAACAACAAAAGCAACAAAAAGCTGCTAGCTAAAAGGCTAACGTGATGGACTAGTCTCATAAGAGTCTCATAGCAAACATCAATGAGAAGTGCTTCTTAATAGATAAAGCCAATGTTTTTTGGGATATTTGGTCATTTTGCGCTGTTCAGTCACTGCCATAGACATCCAGCATCTGTAAATGTAACGTAAACCTCTCAAACTGCCATCGGCTTCCATTTTTTTAATGTACTCTAAGTATAGAATACACTAAAAAATCACCAAATATCTCAAATCATGAGGAAATATTTATTTTAACCTGGATGTATCCGGTGGAATTCAACTGAGCATGCTTGCTCTTTCCCAGTGACAGTTACTCACATTAACCTGTGTGGGGGGTGAAGCAATCTGCTCAAGGGCACCTCAACAGTAGTTGTTGAGGGAGGGGAGAGCCTTAGTCAGTCACTTTCCCCATGACAGTCATACTATCACTGAGGCTTGTCATGCTAACATAGCAATAATAGTGATGTTGTAATGCTGTTGATCGCTAACTGAATGTGTTGCGGGTGTTATTCTTGTTGGTAAGGACTCTCAGGGAGTTTCCCCAGTTTCAATCCAGTCCTGAATTTACAAGCATCATAGACACCAATGCTACGAATTAAGAAAAGCACACCAGGATATTGGTTTGAACTTAATTAAACTCTGGCACACATGCCTAGCAGATCTTCTGCAATTCACACTAGCTGTCAGCTATATGCTCTTCTACCAGGCTATTTATTTTTATTTTTTTTATTACAGTTGCTATTTTTATATCTGACTACTTCTTCTGATCACTCCATTTTTCTTCTTTCACAATTTTTTCCTTCAAACAGCTCCTTTCAGTCTCTCAGTTCACCTAAGTTTCCTGTTGGTGCTTGTTCTGTACCTGCCACTACGTGTAATGGTGTGTGGTGTGAGTCAACCTCATTACTGTGAGCTACTGGAGCCTCCCAAAGCTAAATCCTTGGCTATCGGTCGGTGGCTGGTTACTCAGACTAGCTGAGACACAGGGGCAATGGAAGTGGAAGAAGCTAATAAACCAATAGGACACAGAACAGACAAACTGGGGGTCTGTTTGTTTGTATCTATCTATCTATTGATCGCAAACTCTACCAGCCACTTTGGTTTCTGTATGAACACAAAGCTTCTCCAATACTGAAAGCTGTGATTGTTTTGATTGTCACTGTGATGTGTCCTCTCCCTCACCTGCTCTTTTTTAAATTGTGAGTGACTGTGAGGCGTAGGGAGGCTCGGGGGGAGCAGAGTCTGTTCAGTTCATTTCTCCGCAGCACAGCTCCCTTGTAGCTGAAGTGCAGAGCAGCAGTGAGCATGGCAAATATTAAAAGAAAGAAGAGATCAAAAGTTTGGTTACATTTCCATGAAAAGTCTTGTTTGTCCACTTTGGTGCTATGCTGCTATGAGCACATCAGCTATAAAGGAAGCTCCTGTACTCCTGAGAACTGAACTGGACTTAATCTCATTTTGGAGTTACACAATAATAAAACAGTATGGTATGAACAGTTAATACAATTTTTATTCATTGTAATTGGAACCAATTCCGTTCCAGATTTAGTATTTTGGGGTGCCATAAATGTGTTATAACGGTAATATATATATATATATATATATAAGAAAGGAACCGATAAGGAATTAGATTGTTAAGAAGGACCATTGATAAACGATCATCAACATTTTTCCCAGTTCTTGTATATTTACGTTATTAATCACACACTTTGGCAATATAAAATTGTTGAGTGGAGTAATACAAGTTATACAAGTTCATTTTTGACATTGGCACAAATAAAATGCACGTCATTAAACATGACCACTACTAATAAAGATAAATTAGATGCATTCACTTACATTCTCTGCAACAATGTGATCATATTTAAAGAAAAAAATGTTTGGGATAGTGAATATTCTGAGTGACTGGTTACTCTGGAAATTGTGTCTGGTTGGTGGTGTGGGACAGAGGAGTTGATTTATGGCTCTCAGCAGTGGCCACAAGCAGAAACGCTGACAAGCAGACAGGTCAGAAAAAGACAGAACAAATCCCCAAAGCGTTTTAGCCCTTAGACAGGGCTGCTGGCTCAGTGGTTGCCAGTTGTCTGTCTGTCAGTTTCTCTGTCTGTCTGTCTGTCTGTACATCTATTTGTATATCTGTGTCTGTCTGGTGGTTGAGAGGTAAAGTGAGCTGGCCTACACTGTACAAGGTACCTACCTTCCTACGTTTTCCTCTCTACCCGTCGTTACTGCATCACTCGGGATCGGTTGATGTCCTTGTATCACCAAAACAACTTTTCAGGAATCAGGAAAAGCAGCCTGATTATATAGTATATAAATACACCATTCCATCCGTTGATTCATTTTCTTGCCGAAAGTCAGGGTCGCAGTGCAACATGAAAGGTTTTGCACCCTTCATTCATATATACATATGAAATAAATATTCAAATAAAACTGCTTTGTTTATGTTTTGGCAACTAAAACAACTTGGTTAAGATCAAGATTAGGGCCAGGTTGTGGTCACGGTTAAATAAGAAAAAAAAATATTGAAAGGAAAATAAGGAGAACTTTCACTGAAACTGAAAACTTACCTCACAGAAGAAAGCTTCTCCAGTCACCAGAGACAAAAGCAAGTGTATACGCTGATCCAACACCCTTACTTTCCACTGCACCGTTTCAATATCTGCCTGTTTTAGTCATGTGAACTTATCAGAATGCAAAAGGAGACACTCAGATTGTGTGAGAGCGGCCAGGGCTGAGATATTGGAACTACAATGCATCTTTCTTTTCCTTTTATCTGAGTTCACCCACACTGGCCAGAGCTGTCCTATCACTGGGCACACAGAGATGTCAGGGAGGGGGGGTGGGTTGGGGGGAAGCTATATTCTTTTAAAAGGCTACAGATAGCACACAGCTCTCATATGGTCTCTTACTTCTGTCCCTCTCTTCTATGTCTCACTCTCTGTTATCCCATCCTTTGTTCTGTCAACTCACTTTCTGTTCTTCCACCCTTTCCTTTCTTTCTCTCGTATCTCTTTCTCTTTCTACCTGCTCTCTCATCTCGAACCATTTCCCACATCCCATTCCCATTTAGTCTACTCTCAGTCAGTCAGCCATCCATTGATTATTTATTTTTGTCATGCATTCACGATCAAATTTACATTGGGGCTATAATAGTTCAATCAAAAGTTGACCTATATTTTTGACCCAAGAACAATTTGATCTTACTCAGTGTGACCTAACATCATGCATGTATGTACAGTATGGTGTAAAAAGGGAACCGAGTGCAATTAAGATGTTTTTGTATTCTCAATGATCCCCAAAGATAAATATCCTACAGAGCATCTTTGATCCGACTTATTTCCCGCCAGAATGTGAAGTGATGTAGTCTCTCCAAGTACAGAAGATTAATGTATCTAGCAACTGAAAATCATAAACTGGGGGAGGATGCTATCGGACCACCTGCAAGGGTAATATCACTCCCTCTACACTAAGTACCTGAGGTTCTGCAATCCTAGTTACCCCCCTGCAGTCAGTAAGCCACTCTGCTAGTCAGTCAGTCGGCAGCTTTAGTGACTCAAGGAGCCTCGTGTACAAAACTTTTGTACTACTTCATAGATTTCAGGACTAGTCAAATGTGTGGAACCAGAGCGTGACACCTGCCACACAACAACTGTCAGAATACTTCATGTGTGAATTTTCTCTCCTCAGAATCTGTTTTGATAAGCCGGGTGTTTATTTGTTTTGACAATGTAAAGCATATAGGTGGATAGAGGTGTTTGAAGGTGATTCCCTTGTGATTATATTTGTATCCATGCAGTAAAGTTTGTTTGTGAATTTGACCACACAATTTGACCTGTTAGAATGTATTTATTGAAGCAAATAATTCACCAAATAAACAGAGCTCAGGTATTGAGTAAATGGTATCACCTAACAATACCACGCTGTTTAAGCAATACTGTGATTAGTTCAGTTCTGATGTTATTTTTATGCCAGTAGAAATCGGTTAAATGTCAAATCTTATTTGAAAAACAATTTCCCTGTCATCATCTAAATAATAACTTATTATGATGATTATGATTTTACAGATACAATATTATGTGCTGGTACAAACAAACACAGATTCTCTCTCTCTCTCACTCACTCATACACACACACACACACACACACACAGATGATATGGGACTAAGATTGTGAAGAGTAATTATAGCCACTCATTGATTCTTAACTGCTCTTGCTCAATATTTTATATATTGATTAGCCATCAAAACCATGTCCATGTCCTGATTGATTCCCCATCAGTACACTTAACCAATTAATACCGTGACTGATAATTATAGACACCTCTCATAGAAACTGTTTTTTGTAAAAGCTAAAAAAAATGATATACATGGTTTGATTGAAAATCACTTGGAGCCTCATTGTTTCGTGTCTAGGTTATTTATTTCTTAAATTGCCCCTCAGTGTGATTTCTAGGGGGATCTTTATTACCATAGTTTATGCTAACCTTTGTAATATGCTAGTGTAGTAGATGTGGCTACGGACCTAACCTCCAGTCATCAATACACAGGATGAGATGTTACTATCCCTGGTGGAAGCCCATTTCAGATATTATATGAATGATACAACAACCACCAAATGAACACCACAGCAGACATAAGGCCACCCATAAATCTACATCGTCATTTATCAGCTGGCACCATACGCCAGCTACCTACTGTAGCCAATAGCGGCGCGACACCTCAAGAAAGCTCAACGGTGTTTTCCAGCGTCCTGGAACCACCCGCCTCGATGCCACCACCTCTTATCCGGGGTGGTGGATACGAACCCTGTATAGGGTAAGGATTGGTTTATCCTCGATTGGATGAGGTCCCGGGTTAGGGAACGAGGAGTGTGTGTGTATGTCCATGTGCCACCATGCCCATGCTTGACTGACAGGCACTTTCCTAGCTAGCAATAAGGACCCCCAACACTCAGCTTTGCACCCATATGAACTATTAGCTGTCTCCACACTAGTCAACTAGTCTGAGCTGTGCTTCAAGCTAGCTGATGAGGAAACATCTGCAGGTAAAGGCCTAAATTCTATATCTCTACCTGGTGATCACGTATTCCTCCATGTGGTAGGTAGCCAAAACCCTCCATGATGCAGCTTTCCTCCATTGTTATAGTGTTAGTCATTGGTGATCACTTTTTGCAAACTCAACTGGAGAGGCATATTGTAACACAATGTTGGTCTCAATATTTATCAGCTGTTTCAACTATTCTCAGGAGCTGAGTAATAGTGCAGCTGCGAGTCACTGCTCATTAAATCACTCAACAGCATTCACTCAACAGTAATTCAATTCATTGCATGCTGTGAAAAGTAGGACTCCCACAATAGCTACTACATTTGTAGATCTTTGTGTGCAGGAGTCAAGGGTTCAAAAACCATTGTGTTTCTCTGAGAGAGAGAGAGAGGCACACCAAACTTCAAACCAGTTATAGGTATGATGAATTTCTCATTGACATTGCATAGTTAGGCAGAAGTCTTCAGTGTAAGCTACTTTCTCAGAAAGAATGACTCACATAATCGCTCTGACATTCAGGATGGGAGAATTATTATCAAAGCAGTCATCTTTCTTTAAGCAAACTGAAGCCCAAATTGTGTCTGCCCTCTCCTACACAACCCATCCAGAGATGGTTATGAATTAAGCCCAGTGAAATCAGACCTCGGCAAATCTGTTTGCATATAGTTCTGAATATTTAAACTACTTGCTTTGACTTGCAAGACATATCAAACAGCCTCAAAAGTGGACACATTTCGATGGATTCAAAATGTATCCCACTGGTTATACTCTGTGTTGAATTAAACCTGTCTGTCTGTCTGTCTGTCTGTCTGTCTGTCTGCCTGATTTTCTAACCTGTCTAATCTGTCTGTCTCTCTCTCTAAACCAGTCTGATTGTTTCTCTCTGTTTGCTTGCCTGACTGTCTAACTGCTCTGTCTCTGTAAGCTTACTGTACTGCATGGCTGTCTTTTAATCTTCCTAAAGCATATATCTTTCTGCCTTTCTGCCTCTATTAATTACCCATCGGACTGAATAAACCATGTGACAGCAGGTGAGACAGGTGAGAGGTCCCCGGGTTAAACATGGCATTAATATTCCCTCACGGTGGATTCACTCCACAGTTCCAGTTCACAAGCAGAGGGTTTAGAGAGCCAATCAATATTTCAGACATGTAGCGTACTGCTTCCTTATGCTGCCATGTTCACCTTTTTCAGCCATGTTACTACTGTTGAATGGTAACCCTGTCATATCTGCTGGCAGTGGAATTCCAACCTAACACACTTTACATTGAAGAGTTTCATTCCAAACTGCAGGTATCCATTTGATACATGTTCAGCTGAAATAATTTCTGCCAGGGGTGATTTTAGGATATGAGAAGGGTGACTTAGTTGTGCTTAGTTGCCGAATTTTTAAATGAATTAATTCCATTTTATTTAATGCGTGCTGCACATGCACATTGATTTACTGAATTTACTCAAATAGAGTAAAACTAGTAGGCCAACAGCTAGTGACCAGAACATCTATAGACCTGCAGACAGCCTTTTAGGAGGTATGGATACAATGGATTCAAGAAGTGGACAAGAAATCCTCTCCATGACACTCAAGTTCACTGAAACCACTGAGGAGCAGGTATCAAAGTATCCTGGAACAGATTTTAGAAGGATACTAGGTATAAAAATATCATAGAAAAAAACTATAAGACCCTATAGTAATATTATAAGAACAGCACAGCAGATTAGAAAATACCATCAAGTAGGATTAGGTCACTATAAACTCACTGCTGAGGAGCACACACGTTCCTATAGGAATATTATAATGGTTTTTACTACAAATTTTTTAGTAAATTTGCTTTAAGTTCAACAATATTTTCCTTATATTATAGTGCATATTGCCTTTTAGGAGGTATCGATACAACGTTTTCCAGAAAGGGACAATAAATCTGTGATAGATGTAGCCCAGAGAAACAGACTGGTATACCATGCAGAGGACCTGGTTCCTTTCACTGATTTGTTTTAGTGTGTTAGGTTTAAATTAAAGGATCCATTGCCTTTGCATGGATATAGTATCCAGCCAAAGGTCCAGTCATAGCAGTTGTTCTATTGGGGTCACATTGTAATACATTTGGCCAATAAGCTTAGAGCTGTTGTAGTCTCATCATGGTGAAATAGTACTACTTCTGTCCACTGATCACTTTCTTACCCGGCTGCTGTATATTTTCTGTGGTTCTGCTGCTTTTCATCAAGTACTTTATTCTATCCATCTATGGAGAAACAGATTTATTTGTAGGCTATCTATGTTATATGTAGTTTTTTGGCTATCATGAGAGAAGCTGACATTTCAGTAATTTTTGTTTACATTACACCTGGCAAGTTACAAAGCTAGTGTGTGCTGTAGCTAGCTAGATAATGTTAGCTAACTAACAGAGGGGAGTAACATGCCTTACAGTAATAGACTATTCAGTGTGTATTTCTCAAGTTTACTACCTCTGTACCACTCACTTACTCTCTGGGATGCCAGGTCTGTCTGTCTCTCTCTCTCTCTCTCTCTAAATGCTTTGAAAATCACTATGGTTATTTGTTTTTTTGAAATCAGTATGTATGCCTATGCATTGGTTAGCCTTAGCCTAGTTAATGTAAAAAATCACTGAAGCCCCCCAAAAGGGTTTAAAATCGCCTCTGATTTCTGCTGTGATGCTTAAAGTATGGAATATAATTTTTTACTATGGAATAGATTTTTTACTATCTGTAGTATCTGTAGGAGTTTGATAAGTTTGTTGATCAATACCAATGATTACTTTGCCAGGTCCTGAGACTACTGGCATCAAAATCTCCACACCCATTGAAATTTCAAAACGCTGCCAACAGCATTTTGCATTGATATACAGTATTACCTCTTCACTCTGATTGGATCTCCGCTCTAATTAGCTAGCTTACTCATCTCTACTGTGAAAATTGGACCTTATTAATTGTGTCAATTACAGGCCACCATAACTCAAGGAGACGTGGGAGGGTGGCTGTGTCAGAGGCAAGTTGAGGTTGTTGCAATTCCTGCTGTTTGCTGATAGAGGTTGATAGAGGTCATAGCTAAATTGTTCAATTACGAATCAGAGCAGAGGGCCAAATGCGCTCTCCTGTTTTGGAAATGAATCGATGGCAATATTACAGAGAGAGGTAGAGCGAGAGGAAGGGTGAGAGTAAGAGGAGGAGGAGGAGGAGGATGAGCATCCAGGTCTGGCTCTGTCAGTCCAATCAATACTTCCTCCCTCTGCTTAGCCGAGGAGAGCACAGCCTGCAATGTGGATGAGATCCTGTGTGGCCAGACAGATCTGTGTTTACTGAACTGTATTAACACAATAACAAAATGCAGTAATTTGTCATTGTGTTTGTTTTATATTTGAGTAGGCTAATAACATCATCATAATCTCTTACAACAGAATATTGGACATATGTTACATTACATTACAGTCATTTAGCAGACCCTCTTATCCAAAGCCACTTACGAAAGTGTAACCTAGAAAATGATGAAGGCGTAAGCCAACTGATTAATAAAGATGAACAAACTCTTTGAACAAACTCAAAGTGGGGGGCTCACCCAAGTACACTGCGTACATCGGCACTAGCCTTGTGCTTCTCTGCCGCTGAATATGCCTGCCCAGCATGGAGCAGATCATGCCATGCACGTGAACTAGACCCTATCCTCAACGAGACCTGCAGGATAGTGACTGGGTGCATCAAAACAACCCCCATACACTGCCTTTATGCCCTCTCTGGCATCGCTCCCCCTGACATCCGCAGAGCAGTCATCACAAAAGCCGAGCGCACAAAGCAGACCAATGACAACCGGCACTCACTCCATGAGCACACTGCTGCCCAGAAACGACTTAGCTCCAGGAGCAGCTTCCTGGACACCACTGATGTACTGGAGACCACCCCAACTGATGCCAGGATTACTGAATGGCAGAACCAGTGGAACAGCCTTGGTAGCCAGACAACCCAATGGATGGAGAGAGGCATCACCCCAGACGAATGCCTCGCTACTGGCTAC
Organism: Hoplostethus mediterraneus; assembly: GCA_034670385.1. Taxonomy (NCBI): domain Eukaryota; kingdom Metazoa; phylum Chordata; class Actinopteri; order Trachichthyiformes; family Trachichthyidae; genus Hoplostethus; species Hoplostethus mediterraneus. The sequence continues at coordinate 199,242 of JAXDDW010000227.1, read as the reverse complement.
GATCAACCTCGGGCTATCTGGAAAACACTGAACCGCCTGCGGGTCGGCAAAGGACGCTGCAAGGTGTCCATGAAGGAATGGAAAATACAACTTCCGATGCATGTGTGTGTGGCGAATCCCAAACCATGGAACACATCATGACATGTAGCCAAGCTCCACAATGTACCGGAGATGACCTGGCCGAACCAAATGCCGTTGCGCTCGCCTGCGCCAACCACTGGAAAGACGTGATATAGAAGATGGCCGGACACGAGGAAGAAATAAAGATGTAGTGTTTTTCTGGGAATACATCAGTTTGCAATTAGTTCTTAGAAAGATCTATTCATATGAGGATGTGTGTGTATCATCTGGACGTAACAAGGTTTCGGTGTTTTTTTTGTTTTGTGTGTAGAGTTTTGAGAAAATGAGGTTTAGTGTCAGAAAACATGCTCGGGTAAGGTAAATATGCTTTGTCAATATGTTTTATTAATCTATCATTTGTTGTGTTGTAAAGCACCACCATGTGTTTACTCAAGTCAAATATGAATTGTATATCCATTTTACTCTTGGATCAAATCTCTATATCACTGCTGTTACGTCTCCTCTGCATCCTATTGGTCTGCTTGCTGCACATTTTATACCTTATGTGCAACTCAGAATCCACACCTACACATTCCATCATTCGTGTCAAACAGTTTCAAAGTGACTGAAACAGCAGGGAAAGAAATGTGGGGGCACACTTTCTGGTTCTAGGTTGTTATTAATGTCATTGGCTGTTAAAGAAGTACATGAGGAAATGGAGATTGTAGGCTATAGTGGAATTTAATGCACGTTATAGATGACTGTGTAGCCGCTGCTCTTCACACCCTATCCATGCTTTTAAATCATCACTCCATCCTCACAAATAGACCACAAGCCCATCAAGTAGCCTATCCCGATGTAGCACTTACAGACTCATTTTTGCTCCATTCTGTTCATCGTTTTAAGTGCTGAGATGACTGCCCTACATTTGAAAATGCCACATCAACTCTATTGTTGTTTGTCAAATCCAATTGCAATTCAGCGCCCACCCACAACCCCCACCCGCCTCTTTACACACAGAGTACCGACAGTATGAGCGTTATAACGCAGACTCTTTTTGAGTAGGGAATAGTATGTTGCTGATTTTCTGTCGAGTTCAGTTCCCTAACAGTGAACTATGGTGACAGCTTGAATGCTGTTACGCTGCGCAGCTCACTTAAACCCAGCTATAGCCTGCTGCTACACTCCCTGTTTCCCTGTGTTCTGTCAGAAAGAGAAGCCGTTTTACACTCCCATTTTTCCTCAGAATACACAAAGAAAAAGTAAGTACGTACATTTTCACAGTAGGTACACACAAATACCCACATAAGCGCACACACATAAACCAAACGTCCATGTGGATGTTCAAGCATAACGCATGCTTGTAGACACACACTCCTGCATGCATATAGTTTTGTACATGTATTCACACAAACACACAAAACACACACACACAAAGTTCTCTTCACTATCTCCATGCATGCACACTGTCTTAGTAGTTCCTGAGTGCCAGGGCTAAAAAGGCTTTTCAGTTCCCATTACACCCCTCTCTAAATTCTCTCCATCTTTTTCTCTTTCTACTCAACTCTCTCAACCCCCCCTCCCTCTCCCACTTTATTTCCCCTGCCCTGCTCTTTCCCTCTCTTCTTCCTTCCTTCCTTTTTTCTTTCCTCGCCTCTCTCTCTCCTGCAATCTTCTCTCTCTGTCTCCAAACAGCAACAGCATTCGGATTTCCAACTTTATTCAAATGTTGAATTATTAAGGGAGCCAATTTTGAGGGGGTCTGCCTTGCATTGGTACGAAAACACAATCTGAGTTCAGCTGAAAGTGTAAGAAGAGATAAGAGTGAGCCAGAAAAAAATGAAAGGAGAGGGAGGAGAAATGAGGGCAATGATTTCAATTTCCATTTATGAATAAAAAAGAAAGTTGTTCTCAGAATACCGCATTAAACATTGAAAGTGTGTATTATGTGTTTGTGTATTTGTCAGTGCTGTGTGTCTCCAAGTGAGCATCAGTGCCTGTTTGCATGCAGTATGTGTGTCTGTGTGTGTTTGTCTGTGTTCATCTTTGTGTATGTGGCTATGTCTTTATCTGAACATGCATATGTGTGGATGTACATGTATATGTGTCTACATGTGTCCAGTATGAGCGTGTGTGTGTGTGTGTGTGTGTGTGTGTGTGTGTGTGTGTGTGTGTGTGTGTGTGCAGAGAATATGTGATCCACCAACCAGTGACCAAAGCCAACTATGCCACTAGTGCAAAACTCCACTATTGCCCTGAAGTCAAAAACAATTATTTTAGTGTACACCACATATCTATCTCTTTCAGTGACCTGCAGTGTTTTACAGCATTGTACTGACCTAATGCACTACATTTCTTTGGAGCAACATTTTCTTTTCTTTTTTTGTGACAGCAAACCGATCTTGCAGTGTTTTTAGTTGAATAACTGTCCAAACAGCCCCAGCGTCAGCCAACTAGGAGTATATAGACATTTTCTGCATTGCTTTTCTGGCCTGGAAATATTATATGTACATTTACTATATGTACATTCTCTGCAAATGAGTTGGCACATGTGACATTTTGTCTGTACTTATGCTACCTATTTGTTCTGATAATGATGGTGATTGTACAAGACAATATGCACATGCATTTTTGGTATAATGCCACTCTTCTGTACATATGGTACTGCCATCTTCAGTTTAGACAGCTAGCTATAAATACATACATAGTTTTTTTGTATAAGTGACAAAAGGCTGGAAAGTTTTTCACAGTGTGATATGCTGTTAATTAGCATTTCTATTCGCCGGTACGTCTCCTCATTCATCCACCTTGCTAAGAACTGAAACGGGCCTGACGATGGGTTGTCAGCAACTCGCTTTGCAAACACACAGGCTGGATGCTGTCGGTTCTCGAGGGTATATTCACGATAACTGACCCTCCTCAATCTAATGACTGACCTGTTTATATTATATTTTTATATTGTACTTGTTTCCCTACTGTATCCTATTACTGTTACTGCAGCAATAATCCAATTTCCCAACTCTCATCATAAGCTAACTTTACTCTCACTTTAGGCAACCAACTAACAAGCCCCCAGCATTTTGTTCAAGCTGCTGTGACGGGACTTTTAAATTAGTTTTTGCCCTGCAGCCCAATGGAGCTGGTTTTGATTCATAACACTATCTGGAATGGTCACAAAGATCTGATGGTGAACAGGCACACGGTAAAGAAACAAATACAAAACACAAAGAAACACACATACATGCACGCGCACGCACACACACACACACAGCCAAGCACAGTGAATCTCTTAAAAAATGGATAAATAAATATATTCTTAAAATTTTATCAAACAGAGGAGGCATGTCAATCCCATTATGTTATCCCTTACAGCTCACCCTTAACCCTGTTCCCTGCCTCCTCAAAAACCTTTTTAGAAATGCTTAGATGTTTAGAAATGGTAACATTGCCAAGAGGACAGGTTTCACGCTAAGCATGGTGGGTTGAAGACACTATAATCACACAGCTACCTTAACAAACATAAGCTACGAGAGATTTATCCACCTTATACAAGGGGAACACTCTTAGGAGCCTTAGGTTGTAGCAGTGGAGTAGTGGGTTGAGCAACACACAGCAACCTTAAGTGACCTTTCCTGTTCTCTTAACCTCCGACTTCACACATAATTCCATTTTACGCCGTCTTGAACATCAGACGGCGCATCAGCTACAAAAATTTTTGTAACTGACTTTAGTAACCCAGAAGCACACTGGACTGACTTTTTTTTGCTGCTCATCAGTTTCATCTCACAGACTGTAGCAAAAATGATATCACACAGAGATCACAGATGACATGGGCTGACAGGACGGTTACAGCACAGACACATTTACTGCTCTTCTGTTGCATCACACAGACTGGAGAAGAACAATCTGGAAATACGGGGTAGCGTGCTTAAACCAAAACTCTGCCATAACATTGATTAGCACAAATAGTTACAGGGAGGGCTTCAGGTGTTCATTAGTACCGACTCCCGTCAGTCTCAACGAAGCCCATAACAGCATCATCAGTGGCATTAGCCTCAGCAAGCTGGCAGGAGGACTGTTTTGGAAAGTACACATTATATCTGTCTAAAAGTCCAATAATCTGTAAATGTGTGAATATCACTGTAAAATGTCAATAGATATCTGAATTATACACTGATTTTCCAATGTTCCGTTCTACTGTATCTACTGGCATCAGCCAAGAGGGTATGGGGTTCAACGAAAGAAACGAGCATTGATTTAAAATGTTGCATGGGAAACTGTTTACAGCTTCACTGATGAAGAACAAACACACGAGTCATTACTAGCTTCACTTTATTCTGCTTTTCATAATAAAAGCATGCTAAATAGCAAATAATGGATACCAGAAGAGTTGGTTTATCCGACATCTGCAGATAAAAAGATGCAATATGTGAATAAATTATTGTATGCATATAAAATAAACACAAACAAACAAACCTTTGTCTCTGGAACTGCCTGATGAACTGACCTGCTTACAGTTTTCCCTTTGCAACACAATACACACTTTTATCTTTCTCTCTCACACACACATACAGCCTCACTAACACATTTTGTCTATCCTTTTCTCTTTCTCTCCCCATACGCGTGCGCGCACATACACACACAAACACACACACACACACACACACACACACACACACACACACACACACACACAGTGGTGGGGAAGAGCTGTTGTTGATCCACTGCCATTGGCTTTTGTCACTGGTTGTTGTCTCATGTATTATCTGCAGTGAGATTTTCTGTGAGATGTGCCAACCATAGGATGCACGTACACACACACACACACTCGTAATCACTCCCACACTCTCACCCTGTGATTTCATTATCTGCATCAGGTGTATTTAAATATATTTAATTTCCTGTTATTGCTTGTTATTGCTTCATTTTCTTGTCATACTGTTTTCTGATGTAATTTAGTTTCAGTTATCCTCATCTCGCCTGCAATATTTATATTTGTTGTGTTTGTGCTTTAATATCTGTAAATAAACTAAACTAACTGGCCTCATCTCCAGTAGAGAAACTCATCAGTTCATCTTCTACATGTATGCATGAACACGCACACACGCATGCACACACAAACAGATTTACACACACATTTATTCACATGCGTGTATACACACATGCAGGTCTGCAATCACACATTTTAATGCATATGCATATGTACGTGCGCGCACACACACACACACACACACACACACACACACATCCGGTCCCCTCTCTTGTCCCATAAACATTTCATCAAAAGTGTTGAGAGACATAATCACCATCATCAAACATTCATTCTCACATGGCAGGTGAGTCACTCTGCTGTCCTCACTCACGCAACATAGCACTCGTTTCCTCATATTCATGAAATGAAATCAAAGCGATTACCTTTTACCCACAGCTGAGCTAACTGCATGTAAGAGAGGTAGAAAAACCAGAAGGAAGAGAGGGAGTATTTATATACCAGCACTCAATTCTTCATATCTAGGGCGTGAAAGCCAACACCAGACAACATGCATGTTTAGAGGAAAGGTTTTTTTAATATGGAAGTTTACGTTTTCTTTGGACCTTAAAATCGGTAACCCACAGGAGACAATCCACAAATATATTATACAAATATTTCAGTATCCACAAACAATACTTTTTCACTTTTTTTTTTTTTTTGTATTTTGTACCTTGCCTTTGTATTTTGTACATTCTTGTTGATACTGTTATGCTACTGCAACCCAAAAAATTCCCCCCTGGGATCAATAAAGTATCTATCTATCTATCTATCTATCTATCTATCTATCTATCTATCTATCTATCTATCTATCTATCTATCTATCTCAATACATTTTAATGACATGAAAACTGAAAATGAAACTGAAATTTGAAATACACATGTAAAGGATTTTACAAACAGATCAAATATACAAATTCATGTATTTGTCTGTATATTGGTATTCTGTGTCCTTCAATTGTGTGCGCGCACACATACACTGTAGAAGTCACACGTACACAAATGTCCACACACATACATGCTGTAGCAATGTGACGCAGTGATGCATTTCATGTAGGATTTTTCTTTACCTCTACTCTCTCCAACTCTGTGTGTATTGTGAGAGCTTGGTTACATAAGGTATGGAGACATACAACTCAAACACCAAAATAATGTTTTTTTTGCTGTTGTTTGGATGTGAAGCATGAAGCATGTCCTCTAAAATACCGCAGGAGAGAGGAGATGAAAGAAAAGGAGAAGGAATAAGAGTAGGGCAAGGGCGAAGAGAAGAAGGGATGGGAGAAAAGAAAGGAGGAGAGGAAAGAAGAGAAGAGGGCAGGGCAGGTGAGGAGAAAAGAGGAGGGGAGAGGAAAGGCGAGGAGGGGAGATGACAGGCGGGGTGAAAGGTAGAGAAGAGAGGAACAAAAAGAGAAAAATACAAGAGAGGGGAGAGGAAACAGACAGGTTGAGATGAGGGGAGAGAGGGAGACAAGAACAAGGCGGAGGAGAGACGTGACACGAGATGAGGAGGAAGAGGATGAGAGGAGAGAAGGGAAAAGAAGGGGGAGGAGAGGAGTGGTGTGTACATGGTTAGGTTGGCAAATGTTTACTTTCCATCAACAGCAGCTCTTATCTAATGGGCTGCAAACACTCAAACACACATTTCCTCCTTAGTGTTAGATAATAGGAGAATAATCAGCAGGTATCTGCCTCCTCTCACTGGCCCCTGGATGGTAATAAAACAATCCATGACATGCCTCCTCCATCCTTCCCACTGTCGCTCCCTCCCTCCCTCCCTCTTCCTTGCCTCTGTACTCCCACCCTCCTTCTGTCCGCTCCTCCATCTCTCCCTCCATCCATCCATCCATCCCCTCTTCCATCCCTCTATCTTGTTCTTTCTCCTACCCTGCAACCAAGCTTTATCTTCAGATTAAAATATCACTGAACCACTCACACACACAAACACACATAAGTGTGTGTGTATGTGAAGGCACACACACACACAGATGTGCTCACAAAAACGCTCACACCATGCACACACACACACACACACACAGACACACACACAGACACTGGAACAGAGCAGAGGAGAAAACAAAACATCCTCCCACAGATGAACCCAGGTTATATAAATGTTTGTGCTGGATTCCTTGACGTTTGCTGTTTATCTCTTCATTTTCATCATTGTCTTTTTTTAGAGGACTCAGCCCGGATCCTCCAGAGCTCAATGGATGCAGATTGGTTCTAGTAACAGGAACATTAACGAACCAGGAGTTTGATTTAAACTGAGGAAATGCATATTTATTATGGGATTAAAACATGTTATCTCAACTTTTTGAAAAAAAAAAGAAAATGGTGAATGATGCTCCCATTGATGCTCATGCATTTTTGAAATTATACAAAGTGTTTGGATATGGGATTCATGGATCTGGGGTTATGAAACTAACTCAGTGTGTAAAAGAAATCTTCAATTCAAATAATGGATTAATAGCTCAGACCGAAATCTGAGTTTTGGACCTGACAACACGTTCACATATGAGTACAATGTTATTTCCTAAACGGAACAATTTCTGCCGATCACTGAAACCTCACGCACACACACACACACAGCCCTTGTTTTATTTCATGTAGATGCGTCATGTAATCTCATGTGGGATGGGACACTTGTTGTGTGTTTTTTAGCCTTATTTAAAAGATGACTAAGAATACACTCTTATTTACAGCAACAGCCTGGGGGAGTTGTAGCAGAATGGAAGGTTACACACACACATTAGTTGAAATCTTATTCTTACAAGGGGAATTAAAAACCATGTATGCTGTTGTCCTTCACATTGCTCCTCACAAAATGATCTTATGTAATTAACAGTGAAGGGGTGATCTATACTGATTGAGGCGGGCAGGGGGCTGGCATAGTGCTGTCCTTCTTCAAGGGATTTACTTTATTTGAAAAAAAACAAACAAACAAAAAAAACCTGAACCCCTCACACACACAACCTGGGAGCTGCACAAAACAACTGTAGCCTTGGCCATTGAGAAAACTCAGTGGAAATCTGTCTCCGGGAACGCTGATGCTTGTTGTCTGGAGAAATATTTCCATGAGATACTGTGTGGGCTGATTTCAACAAATGTACCTTGTTTTAGACTACTGACTTATTTTACTTTTCTTACCCCATTATCTTTCATTGCAGGGTTTTGGCGACTGATATGTCATGCATAACATATACAATGCTATTCATACATAATACATACATACATACATGACAACTGTTTCTCAGGAAGGATTTTGCAAACTCAAATTTCCCACAACTCAGCTTAGACTACCAAGCCGCATCTGCTATGAAATTGCAGATGCTAATGTTACAGGTGTCATTCATGCTAGCAAGGTCAATAACTTCCTCTTCAGATGAGTTTCTACCGAGTCTCAAAGCCACAAGTCACATGCCTGCCAGCCTGATAGTTGGCTACGCTATGGATCAAGCTAATTCTAAATCTTTTTCTTCAGCTCCACCACTAAACTAGTGGTCCTCATTCTCTTGAGTGCCCCCAAAAGTCAAAATGATGGAACTAAGATTGCATTGCAATGCAAAATGATACTGTTAAACCACTAGGCCAGGCTGGCATACAGCTGGTGACCCAAAGGCTAAGCCCAAAGTCACTTATCTACTGAGAGGTTTACAGTTAGGTCGCTGTTATAGCCCCCTTATCCTCTGCCCTGCTAGCACTCAACCAACACACATGAATACCCCATTCATCTTTGACAGAGAGCTTATCCGAGTACTCAGCCTCTCTGAGCCCCAGCAGATTACTTCCTGTAGTTGATTGTGTTTTTATACCTGTCTGCCTACAGTCTGCCTACTAGCACTGCCCTACCAACAGGGCATGCAAACCATTCAAAAACAAGCATATAGCCAATCAGCAAATACTGTAAGGTTGTTTTTCTTAATTTCTGAAAAGGTGACTTATTTATTCAGTAAGCTTGTTGCAACTTTAGCAGTAAAGTCTGTTTTCCATCTGCAGCCCTGGGCACTTTCAGCTGAACTGACAATACCAAACAGGATGCTGGGCTATAGGTTACAGGGCCCTTTAACCAACAGCAGCAGTAGATTTGTGGCCCTACTTTCGCTGTCCAGGTGAAACTCTTCTAAGGGTTACGGTTAGGGAAATAAAAGAACAGTGTGCTTACGCTTCTCCTGGTGTTAAAGGAGGTTCAATGTACCATAGTGGTAAAACTGCATCATTACACATTATTATTGTAAATATATATAGTTGATAATGCTCTGCTGTGCTGCTGTGCCTTACAGCATCATAGTGTATCTACTTCTTTGTTGTAACAGCATTACCTTCATGGTGCCTCTGTACTAACAGCATTGGCTTTATAGAGAATGACTGTGTTTACTTGTAGAAAATGATGAGGCTGCACTTCAGCAGGGTTGTTATACTCTGGCTTAGTATCTGTTGCAAATCTGTCCAGCAGCCACTTAATTAAAGCAGGGTCCTGAAATCTATAGCCCAGTATCCTGTTTGGTATTGTCAGTTCAGCTGAAAGTGCCCAGGGCTGCAGATGAAAAACAGACTTTACTGCTATAGTTGTAACAAGCTTACTGAATAAATATTTAGGTAAAATGTGAAAAAACAACAACTTTGAGGACCTGATGCCCCCTTGTTAGACAGATTGTCTGTTGTGTCTCTCTTTGAGACTGTAGATCTGCAGAGTCTGTATTCAGATGAACACTAATAGGGTTGGTGTTTACCCATGGTCCAATGATGACTCCAATATCTGTTGAATTCAGTGCTGAAACACTCTCCCAGAGTTAATCAAATTAAATTACAGAGGTGTCTGCATGTCTTAATAACTGCTGAAAAACCTCCTTTTACCCACTTAATTTTAAGTGTCTGGCTGCCCTTGGGTGAATGTCCTACTCTGTATTGCTGGTGTCAGTCAGCTGCACACAAACAGGGCCACTGTCTGCTGTGTCTACCATTTCACTGTATCTTAAAAACGGATTTTTCATCTAGAACAACCACTGCACAGCTTGTCGTTAGGGGCGTACATCGGCGCTATTGTCATTTCCACGCACTTTCGTAGAAGAAGCAACATCTCTGTGCTGCCTGCCAAGCGCTGCCAAGTACCAATGAGCCAGTATATTCGTGCCAACCAGAGATAAAAAATGTATGTTACTGACCTTTAATTTACATTCCAACCTTTATAAAACAAAACAAAGCATGGAAATGTGTTATGAGTTTCATCAGTTTAATCAATTTATTTTCTGTTTATGCTTTATTTATGCTTTATTTTCAACCATATATGCCCCAGAATTCTGTTAAATAAATATTAATAATCCTTGAATCTTCATTCGGGGGCCAGTAGTCACAAGTTACAGGCATCAGTGTTCGCATTTGGCCTGCATGGATTGTGCAGGTACCACCAAAAGCTTTAACCGATCCTCTAACAGATTTCCATCAGTCATGCATCGCACACTGATCCACATAGGTGGCCAATCACCAAAGCCCCATTCTCAGCAAGGAAAACCCTCAGTAATGTTATCATTAAATGTACATTTAATTTTCACCTACCTTTCTACCCTGCCAAATATCTAAGTGCATCCATATTTTATGTAAGCTTGCCAACGCTTTTAGATTAGCCAGGAGTCTCTCAGCATCAACTCTGGTCTACCCGGCTGTAAGAAATCCAATCTGGCAGATTTTTTCCCACATGAAATCAAGAGTGAAGGAAAGATTATGTAGGATCACGCAAATCTCAGCTTCTGTTGTGAGTGTTGTCAGAATGCTGGTCCACACCGTGAACACCTTCTTTTCCCCACAAAAACTCACCAATCTGTCCTGTGTGTGTGTGTGTGTGTGTGTGTGTGTGTGTGGTTGTCAAAATACTAAAACAAAGTGAAACGAAGTGTGGAGAGAAATCTAGGCATGCAAGACTAGTTTTTTTTTTTTTTTAGTTTGGGTCTGTATAATTGATGGGCTATGCATGTTAAACTAAATGTTGCCGTGCATCATTATGTGCTGTTTCCAAAGACTTGTTTCTTGACAGACAAGCTCAAAATCAAAACCACCTGACCCTGAAATCAGTTGCAAAACAGTTGCATCCTTGCTGAATACGCTCAATGAGCAATGCATCCAGCTCGGAGGGCTGAGATATTACTTTGACGGAATGGAGATTGCTTGGATGAGACTTTACAAGTGAGTTAATTATGGCTGGTGCCAAATCTGCCCATCTACCGTACTTTGTGCATTGATAAAATATCATGGCTTTATGTTCTAAATAAATTCTGCAGGGCCTGAATGGGTTGTGCATCAAAAACGTAGAGAAGAAAGTAATGCAATATACATGTTGTATCAAAGTATATAAATGTTATAAAATGCCTACTCAAGGTTCTGCTAGCTCACAGCAAGTGCTGAATCAGGATGGGCTGTTATATATGGCTGAGCCGGCAGGTCTACTCTCTCTCTAACTCTTCCTCTGTCTATCTACAGTATCTATGAAGGCATAATGAAGGTATCTATCTATCTATCTATCTCTCTATCTCTCTATCTCTCTCTCTATCTCTCTATCTCTCTATCTCTCTCTCTATCTCTCTATCTCTCTCTCTATCTCTCTATCTCTCTATCTATCTACCTACCTACCTACCTACCTACCTGATAGATCAGCTATCAAGACTCAACATTCCAAAGCATGTCTAATTATTGAATGTGTTGAGTTGTCAAAGAAAGCCTAGTATGATTATACAAGAGGACGACTCAAAATGGTCCTGATGCTCTTGACCTAATGCCAGGACCAAAGTGTAACAGCTAGTATTTACAGCCTGCAGAGTTTCCTGTGTTCTGCAGCTGTCTTCTTATCCCAAACTGACTACCTCCCTACTTCAGCCTCTTCATTCCACTCTGACACCAATAGAGGGGCTCAGGTGAAAGGTGTACTTATTCTCACTCTCTTTTATCACATCACGCACTTCCTCTACAGCAGTGGTACTCGATTTTTGATGTCAAGGCACACTTCAGCAAGGCAGTTGTTTTCCAAGCCACACCACATTGATTGCCTTAAAATGTTACCCTGTATGATAATAGAAGAAGCTCTGCAGACCCTGTGAGTGAGTGGAAAAGGTTTCATTACAAGTTCATGAACTAGAAATGTAATCAAACAAAGATCTTTTCATTCTTCATAGAGCTCAAGGCAGGAGTTCTGCCACACCTCTTCACCTAACTAGTGGAAGACTTCACTTAAATCACTCAGCAGGATTTGGAGAAGACAGCTCACTCATGCTAGAGTTACAAGATTTTTGCTTCAATTCTGTGTGTGTCTTTAGTTATGATGAGAACTCAGCAGTATTAAAGTAATATATAACCCAGACACCCCAATAGATTCACATCTACGGCCATAAAAGAACCACATAAAGGAAATCATTCCTTTCGGGTACAGGCACCACGTCATCAGTATCCTGCAGATACATTGCATCTCCAATAAGTCAATAAGAAACAGGTCGATGCAATGATACTTTACATGTGCTGTAGTACCCAGAGACCCAACCACAAGCCTCTCTGTGAATAAGAGTGCCCTTCCAGCTCCAGACCATTGGAGAGAGTCCAGCAGCAGTCAGGGAGAGTCTGTTCAGCACCGCGGTCAGCTCCTCTCTGCTCTACCCTACCATTATACAGCTACAGTAACCTTGCTGCTGGCCATTTTCAATCAAATCCTCAGCCATATCCACTTGTCAGCGCCAACACTAAGAGCCAAGAGACTCACCAGAAAGAGGAAGAGAGTTCGCTAAATTTCTGTGAGTCATAATGCTTGGCCTTGTGTCTCCTCCCAAAGATGTTGGGTTCAGAAGGACCATGGATGCCTTGACAAAAGGAGCAGACAGCAACTGGCAACCCATTGCCCTGGGAAGGAAAGGTTCCATGTTCTTGACTTGAGTTTCTGTTTATGTGGGGAAAGGTAGAAGATTTCTGTTGGGCCTGGATTGCAAGAAGACATTTTGGTTGGGTTGTTATCTCACATGTGCTGTTGACTCACATGCAACATGACAAATGCATATGGTACAAACATAAACCATTTTCTGCATGTGTGTCAGATACACACATTGATACAGTAAAATGATTCAAATGCTCAAAATTTGGTAGTATGCGTATACACTAAAAACAGCAGCCCTTCAGTTTGAAGTGGTATTTCACTGAGTTGATCCTCAGACAACACTACAGAACCAGTCTAGCCATAACATGCTGCTCTGCGCCACAGCCTACCCCATTGTTCTGTGCAAGACATTGTGGCACAGGTTAGCATGCTGCGAGACTGGTTAGCCTCTATGCTGTTTCTTGCAGGAGGCAGAGGCATGATACAGCAAAATTCAAAATCCCTCAAGTGAGTTAGACGACTGCAGCTGTAATCAGTTCCTTCAGTCTGTGTGCCCTTGGTCTGACCTCAACAGTAGAAATACACTTTTACACACACACACACACACACACACACATACACACAATTCTCTTTCAACACAGCACACACACACACGTTTGCTAAGGTGCTGCTGACTAAGTCAAAGAGAGGCTGTTCAGCAAATAAAGGGAGACACTGTCACACTCCCATGCTGCCATGTCCCCTGTCTGACTGTGCACAGTGGATTAAAGTCATCAGTGGCAAGCTAATCAACCAAATCAGCTGTTCAGCCTCTCTCTGCTTCACTCCCCCCAATCACTGGATTTAGGTTGCAATTAAATTCTGGGACTTGATTCTCTTTCTTCGTGTGTGTGTGTGTGTGTGTGTGTGTGTGTGTGTGTGTGTGTGTGTGTGTGTGTGTGTGTGTGTGTGTGTGTGTGTGTGAGAGAGGGTTAGGGAAAGCAATTTCTTTAGCAGTTAAGGCTAGTTAAGTGGGAAAGTAGATCCCATTTCCAGCATTAAACCAGAATTAAAAAGGACTGAATGCTCTGCTGTATCCTTGCGCCCAATGCCACCTTCTTTCCAATCAGCAAGACTAGAGGACTAGTGCACTAGAGGAATTAACAGCAGTATGAGAACAGGGAGCAATTAACTCCCTTTCCTTCAGTGCTGCTCTCGTACCCTTTATAACCGCTGGTGTAAAAGCGGTGGTCATATGGGACATTTGACACCGGTCAAAAATTGCAAGGACAATGTGGGTCGTACAGCTCTGGAAAGGCAGGGACCGCGGTAATAATCAGTTCCTCCATTTTTTTCCCTGCAGGGCATTGCAGAACCCACATGTGGACAGAGACCGCCTCTGTACAAATTTCATTGGCTGATGAAGTCTGATAGCGGATGATGTTTACCTCCGCTCCATCAAAAGTTCATCGGCAATTCATGTCATTCACCATGCATAGGTTTCATTAAAATACATAGAATATTGTCCATTTTTTTTCACGCTCACGTGAACGGGGCCTAACCCAACAGTGATCAGCCCCGGTGCAAACATTTTTATTACCCCCCCCCCCCCCACGTAGAAATTTGCAGGTATATCCATCACAAAGAGAGAGTGCCAAGTTACACAAACAGTAACCTCTGATCAGCACGACACACAGCGGTGGCTTCACACTGCAACAGCCTGATCTGTAAATCAAACACGCTTCCCTCATATACAGCGATGACAGGTAGACCAGATAAGGCAACACACATAACACAAATCCTATAGCCTGTAGCTCATTATTCCATGACAATCCCAAAAGAGTTTTGTTGAGTTAAGCCCACGACACCTCAAGTAGGCTCAGTATATTCCGGCGATCTGGAACCACCCCTCGCTATACTCAAGCCACGGCACCTCATTTCTAATGCAAACAGTAACACATAAAGCAGGCTGCTGTCTCAGAAATAGCCTTTACTGCCGGTTTTAAATATGGCCTGTGAATTCCAAATCCACTAAGTAGTGCTAAAGTAAGTCATTTACATGTTATTACGCTGACTCGCCCACAAAAAAAACCTACATACAGAAAAGGGATCTCTACTGGGAGGGATGGACTCAAGATCACTGCGATCTTTATTCAGTCTTCCACAGGGCATACAGTTCAAGTCAGTTCACCATTGCTGGCTGGTTTTCTGTCTCTCCTTTGTGTGTGTCATCAGTCCCAGCGTTTATACCTGAGTAATCACTAAGTCATTGCAGCTGTGTCTGCTGAGGCGGCAGATCCACCCCACCCCGCTGAGACAGTCAGTATGTTACATATGTTATATTATCATGCATGAGAGTGGGCAGAGATGAGTAATCTATCGCTATGTTGGACACTATATTTCCCAGCGCTCGTTGCAAAACAACAAATAATGTGTTGCTGGCAGAAATGATTTTTGAATCGGTGAAATGCAATTAAATAATAGCTACAAATATTAAATAATATTGGTTAATGGTGGATACATAACCATCACATCAAACTGTAGGTGTTATACATAGGTGTTATAGAGAATTAAGTACGTAAACATGTATCCCAAATTTGCCACCACCCGCCACCACGGCACACCGATTGCTTGGTCATTTTTTTCTTTGGATGTCGATGGACCCCTTGATGTCCTGGGCCTCAGTGTAAGTGCACCAGGCGCACCGGAAATAGTTACACGCCTACTAACATCTCAAATTTCAGAGATTCATTATGTAGCAGACTCGCTACAACCAGACAGACAGACAGACAGACAGACAGACAGAGACACAGGCAGGAGTAACAAGTTCACGAGCCCGCAGGCCGCTTTATTGACATCACAGCATAATAAAGCTCACCGGTCTCGACCACCGCTTCCCAACGTCGTATTCCCCGGCCGGCACACCGACAGGGCAGCCGCGGAGCACCGAAAGCCTTCAGTCCACCGGACGCTTTTCAAACTCCAAACCCGACTTGCTAGCCCTCTCTGGATGCCCACGGCCCTCTGGCACCGATTGGCTGCTGGTCCCGCTCTCTCTCTCTCCATACTGTCACACACACAGACGCACACACAGGTTAAAACGACCCGGCTGCAATCAGCCTCAATTGGCCGCAGCTGGTGCTGGATACAGGCCTGACCAGCCCACTGGCTTCATTCTCCCCTGCATCCAGCCGTGCCTCACCCACACATTATAAAACAAGAGCTACCATTTATAAAAATTGACACCTTTCAATAAATGATTGCTAGCATGAAAACAAAGTGAATTATGCATTATTGTTGAGTCATGTTATGAGTCATGTTAAAGTCTTTAATGATAGAAACATCTGTGTGTTTTCAGGCAGCTGTGGTTTTCCAACAAAACAGTGTTGCTACTTGAAGGTTGACGCAGTCCTTAACGGTTGAGTGGACTTGATTTTAAGTTCCTAGCAGTTGTGCCAAAGAAAGTGGAACTCGGTGTACCGCTGACTGACTGAAACCGCCAGGTGGAGTTGAAAGGCGTGACCTAGCGTGACCCAGTGTAATCAAGGCCTTGGGGGGGCTCCAGAGACTGGCACAACTTCACTAATGATGGGAGAAGTATTTCATCTCTTCATTACATCCCACCCACTTATCTCTCTCTCTTTCTCTGTCTCTCACTCTCTCCCTAACCATCCCCAATCGCTACCCCTGTCTCTCTCGCTTTTCTTTCTTTCTCACATTCTCTCCTCTTTCCCTCCATGCATGTCTGTGTTGGCAATAACCAAGTGCTTCAGGTAGAAAGTAAGGAGATCTGGTCTGCTTCTCCATTATCTGCTGCACCACCGTGTGTGTGTGTGTGTGTGTGTGTGTGTGTGTGTGTGTGTGTGGAGTTGTAGTTGACTGATATATTATCTGCCACACAGTGAGAGAGGAGACTCATTCTGGAGCTCTGTTCTATTTCTGTGTGTGTGTTAAGATTCTGCTGATGGGGATACTGCAGGACACGATGAAATGAGTGCCTGTGCTTGTGTACAAGCAAGCACCATGGGCCCGTGAGAGTACGTGTGTTCATGGGTGAGTGCATATTTGCATGTATGTGTACCAGCACTTACAGGCATGCACATCTGTATGTGCAAGAGCTCTCCTTCCTCCTGACAGGCTTTCAGTCATGAGTCACTGGTTAGCAACCTGCCCAATAATTGGATGATGAATGAGCCCGCTGGTAAGTGTTCTGCAGCGTGATTGGGTGATTTAATACCAGCTGGTCTGCAGGCTTCTGTGTTCAAATTATTCTGATGGTGGTGTGGCCCATTGGCTAGTGTGTGTTTGTTTGTGCTCACGTGTTCACGTGCTTGCCTATGTGCACATAGCAGGGGAAGAAGTACACAAGTTGTTTAGTTAAGTAAAAATAAAAGTCAAAATACCAACAACAATCTGCTCTGGTGAAAGACCTCTGTTCAACAATATACATGTTTTCATAGAAAATGCGCATGCCGTATCATGGGCTGTTACATCCCTTCTGTAGCTTGTGCTAAACTTCATTTATTACACTGGCCACATTTTCACTGTTATTTGCAACAGTTGTGAAATGAAAGAGACTAAAGAACAAGGGGATGGAAGAGAAAGAGAGGAAGCAATTAGAGATAACTAACCAAAAATGTGTGTTCATATTTTTCTATATCATTTCAATTATTGGGAACTGGAACACCTTTTTTTCAATTATTTGGAACTGAATTTATTCGACAAGCTGCAGTAAAATATATTTTCAGGCCACAGAGAGAATTAGGTCGATGCTCCTGAAAAAGCAGCCAGCAGTGCGCTGTTGTTGCCCTTGTGTATTACTCATAATCTCCAAATCCCTATTGGCTCTGGTATAAGATCTCCTACAGGTCAATCTGTCATGCTGCTCCTTAGGCTTAGGAAGCATTTCCACCAAGGACCTTTTGTTACAGCATTGCCTCTTTTTCTTTTACAATGGAGAGGATGAGCTGTTGACAGCGTGACTAGCATGTCCCCAAAAGCAACTGTTGAGCAGTGCTTGCTAAATCTAAATAAAATGATCAGTGGACTCAGGTCCCTAGAGTTTGCATTGCACCCAGCAGCTTGTTGCCTGTTGGGAAGCACATTAGTCATATCTCCTTTGTTATATCTCTGCATTAGTCATATCTCCTTTCCTGCTATTATATAATGCTCTTCAGATTATCTCGCTGTCCCCATAGTAGTGAAATCTTTTGGACTTTTTGATAATGCAGCCGGCAGCATGCTGTGCTGTTGGCATAGCTACATTGCTTATAATCTCCTTAAAACCAATGCATGTATTATAAAATATAGAGCATATCTGTGTTTCCCTTTTTACATTATATGCATGGTGAGCCAACCTGCCAACAGGTGCAGCAACTCTGCCAACATATATATATATATATATATATTTGTAGAGGTTGGCTTGTATTGTAAAATACTTGTTTACTCATTTTCCCTGATGTACAAGCTCTGCAGTCTACAGTGGGATTCGTAGACTCTCAGTCCAGGACCCCACTAAGAAAAAGTAGTCTCATCCATTGTGCTCGGCCTACTGATAAAATTGTTACTTTTATCAACGTATACATAATTGTTGTGTTATTGCTGCTCTTTAAACCAGAAGTAGGTAGATGACCAACTGGGTCCTGGTCCATACTTTGAGTAGCACTGGTCAAAAGTTCATATAGAGCTCAACAGTGAGGTTCCGGAAGTGAAAATCCCATTCATATTCTGCATAGAGATTTTGATTATTAGCCATAATGTCGTAACCATCCAATGTAGACTCACCACAAGCTAGTAGGTTGTGAAACGATGGTGTATGCTCCCGTAGAAGCCACAAGTCCGTATGATATCAACCTTGTTTTGAGAAAAACATGTTTTATTCTCGATGTCATGGAGAAGTACTACACTACCCACAATCCTGAAGTGTAACAGCGACGTCTCTGATTGGTGGAGCTCGCTGTTACCATGGACATGTTTACCGCACCCGCGAACGTCTTGTCAGCTAACGTTAACATTAGCTACTATTAATATCTATTTAATAAGCAGGTTCAAACATTAAGAATTATTTTCATATACTATTCAATCCAGGTCTGCCTACTTATGGTGGGTCCCCACTTGACTAGAGCACCAATATGCTTCATATTGAGAAAACAATTGGGCAAAAAGTGAAAGAATTTAGAGAAAGTATCCTGCTGATTTCTCTTTTGCACCTGCTGCTAAGTCAATATATTGAGATAAACACAGGAGCTTTGCTATTTCTGCCAAGACAATCGTATTTTTTTTTTGGGCTTCTGTACGTGTGTCTCTACAGAAAGAAATCTTCATTTGGGTCGTGGCAAAGCCTGCAAATTACAGCCACAAGTGTGTGCCAAATATATTTATCATGGATTATCACAATCTGCCTACCCATCAAAGATAACAGGCAAATCCATCTCACATGGCAAAACATCAAGGATGATACATGTTTTGATGACTGTGTCTTTCTCTGCTGTTTTATTGTGGGGGTTTACGTATCTGTAGAGATTAATCAGAGGTAAACACTGTAGTATTTTCCAGCTCTAACATATGTTTTTCCTTGCATGGTGCTGTAGACTGGCCTAATATTTTTACAGTTTCCTATATTGGGGGTAGAGCAGTTGGACTGCTACAATGGCTACAAACGTAAGCCTCAACAGCAACTTCTTATACTTCCTTTAAATGTAAGAACACATTCAGGAAGAGCAAACTGAGTTCACACTGATCTCATATGGACTCTGTATGTAGTAGTGGTGTATTTCTGGATTTAGCCACATCTGGATAGTGTCTGCTCTGTTACAGCCTGTCCCTGTGCACTGGAGCGTGCCAGAGGACACAGCTACACACACATCATGCACACATACACATAGACTTTGTGCGTCTCTCTCTCTCTCTCTGGAAACAGACACACAGACAGACACACACACACACACACACACACACACTTTCTCCACCATCCATAAGGAGACGATTCTGCCATTAAAATGAACATTGCCCCATTAGGTTTCAGTGTTTGATAGAATTTAAGTTACTTTTCCATGAAACAAATATTATTCCGGCCAATAAACATAGTTCTGGCTACTACTTAAAACGTATTTCTACACCTTAAAATCTGAATCACCTGAAGATCAAAACAATTCCAAGCCCACAGCTTTTATAGATAGAAATGTTTTCAGAATAAGCATGGCATATATCATACAACATAAACATGTGTCATATGCCATCAGGCTCAGGCCCTGATGGCATCAAGGAGATCCTAAACATTTACAGCTTGGGACCCAAATAGAGTAAATGAATGGTGCTTTCACACCTGCCTTGTTTGGTGTAGGATTGGTGTAGATTACCACCGCTACCGTCTTTACACTGAAGGAAATGGGGAGTGGACGCAAGTTACAGGTAAACGCCTGTGAGTTGTACAAAAGCACTGTTTGCTGATAGTACCATCATCATCATCACAGTCACAGGAACTGGTTAAAGTAAAGCATGGCAAGAAATGATTAATGGTGTCAACACTGTTTCAGCAGAAACATGCAGGAGGTAAAAAAAAAAAAAAAAGGTCTGACATGCAAATTAGATTGCAAAAAAATAATGAGGAGAAGTAGGATATTATCAACCACAGGAGGACGGCAGCGCACTGTGGCGCTATCCGACATGGATCAGAGGATCACTTCCATAATTGGAGAGACCTCACTGTCAGATGTCCCATAGTTTGAGGTCGGGCACAAACCATGGGACACGCAAAACTGGAGCTACTTCCACATTGCCCTACAGGCCTCCTCAGAAGTAAAGCCAAAAAAGACTAAAAAACTATACAGAGACATGATTTTGAGACTATAGTCTAGTCTACTAACTCTCACCTCTCTCTCTCCCTTTTACTCTCTCACTCTCCCACTCTGCTCTGCCCTACAGGGCTCCACAGTACTAGGAGAAGTACCATAAACACAGATATAATTTCTTTCTCTCTCTCTTTCTCCATTTTCCTCCCTCTATTCTGCCCTACAGGCCTTCATACTCTTTCTGTCTTTCTCTCTCTCTCACCCCCTCATACTGTAAAGTTGTCCAGAGCGTTTTAACCAAGCCCTCCTGTAGTAGTGAAGTAGTGTGTGACGCAACGAGAACATGAGCACTAAAAGAGGCATTGCATTATTTATCCTGCACCACCCAGAGACTAAACAAGTAGAGTCAGAGTGGTTTAAAAAGCTGGGCGGGGCTGTCGGGGAGATAGTATCAAGCGCTCCCCAAGGTCTCCTCAAGTATCATGCTGGTTTAGCAGGGGAGTTTTAGACGTCACTAACCTAAACATCCCGCAGAAATATTTTGGAATCAGCTCAAAAGTCTATTTCAGCATCGGTGCCAAATGGCCCAAAATATTCTGGACCAGCACTTGTCTTCCTTATGCCAAGTCTGAGAATTAGACACTTTTCACCCCTAAAATAGGTGTTTTTGTTTGAACAAGCTATGGAAATGTCTTGGGACCTGGATCGTTTTATTGCTCAACTACATAGCAGACAGTGGAAAAATGGTGCTCATGTAGCCTGGAGGAGAATGCTACTGTAAGAAAGCTGGAGGTCCATTTGAAACGACCTGAAATGTGTTTGTGAATTGTTAAGAAAATAAACGTATTGATCTTAGCTTTGCAGTCTGAGTACATTATGTGTTTTATTCTTTACCTGTACTGGTGGATTCAAAGAGCCACTGAGCACAGCAGTTGTGCAATCCTGTTACCTACATGGGCGTTTCTGGTAGCTCAAGTTAAATTAAAGTCGAAGGAAGAACAAGCTTTTGCCATGAGGAAATCAGGCTAGACAGGCTTTCTTTTATAAAGAATTTTTGAACTTGCTTACCTGATTTCATCCAACTATGGAAAACATTTTTAGATTAACTTTCACCTTGTGTCCCTACTGTCCAGCTTTAAATTACTTTTTCTTACATTTTGATTGTTTGACCTACCCTGGGCTAGAATGTTTTATAGTTATTTTTTGTATTTATGTTTGTATTTTATTATCATTTATTTTGTTGTATCTCTTTCTTCCTGTTCCTGTTTCTTTGTACTCCTGTGAAGCACTTACAGTAAGTCTGTTTTGATAAGTGCTATATAAAGGAAGCTCGTATTATTCTCTCTCTGTTGTCACACATATATGAACGCGCCCAAAATTGAGTCTGTCGCTTATCCTGCTCCCATGGGTCTGTTTGCAGCAGCAGCAGCAGCAGCAGCAGTGTACTGCACTGTATTTACTTAGTGAGCTCCTCTGGGGAGAGCAGTCACATCTCTATTACTGTCTAAAGGACCTGGCGAGATTAACTAGACACAGAGAGACAGACTACACACACACAAAGACAGACAATGAGAGAGAGAGGAAGAGAGTAAATGAGGGGGACAGAGAGGGAAACAAAGGGTAAGTGAGTATTTGTGCTTTCACAAGATTTGCGAGACAAGATGCTGAGAAAATCGGGTAGTGTGTGGTGTCATTAATGTGCACGCCTTTCAGACACAACCGCAAGGATTTACTCAAGACATGTAGCCTCAACTGTCCTTGTCAAGCATGATTTGAACAGTTGTGGTTTGACCTAAACTCAAGAGGGAAGAGAAGCAGGGAGGCAGAGAGAGAGCAGGAGAGAAAGGGAAGGTGGGATAGAGACTAACACAGGAGAGCCAGAGAGAAAGGTGGGTGTAGAGGTGCACAAAGTTTACTGAGAGTAGAAATACTGTGGTGGAATAGTATACTCTGACAGAAGTAAGTTCATTTAACATCCTATACAAGTATTCATTTATTTTACACTAAGAGTAAAAATCTATGTTCAACTTTGTGTGTTTGTAAAAAGCAAACTAATGCCAATGTGATGTGATTCTATGTTGTTTGTAAATTACATGTTGATCATATGCCTGTGACTGCAGTTAACAGTTACATTGAATATAGTGTTAACTGAAAATTTCCACTCATTCCAGTACTATATTGTTTTGTGGTTACATTTAATTATTATGACGTAAATGTATGATTTTTGATTTAAAAAATTCTATAAAATATATTTATTGAATGTTTGTATTCTTTTTGATTCTCTCTATACATGCTACAGTGTTACATCCATTTTATAAAAGCAATAAGCCATTTAAGGCTGTACTTCACAGTGATTTTAGAATAGCTAAGAGGGTTTCTTCTCCCTGCTGTGCCTAACAATGCCTCTTAGCTGTTCTAAAATTACTAGAAACCATGGACTCTTGTGGATTATTGCTTAAAAAATTTAAATAAATACTCTGAAATACAAAACACAAAACACATCCAAATTGGTACCACTCTGATCGGGAATGCCAATTTTTGAATGCGCCCATGATGTCCTCATAGGTCCGAGGAAGCATTCCATCTTCAATGTATTAAACCATTTATTCCCAGTCTGATAGCTTTCTTCTAAAGATGGCTATTCTAGTGTAAAAAATGCAGCATTTGGATGAGCAGATCACATTTATTTATGTATTTTCTTTTTTAATATATATTTTTTTGCATTATTTTATTATTTATTCAGACAGAGAGGGAGTCACAGGAGAGAAAGTTCTGGTTGGATTCAGTCCCTGTCCAGCAGCGGTACACATGTTTTTCTTGAATATATTTTGTCAGATAGTTTAGAGGAAGTTCCAAAGTTCTCAGAAGTACTTACGTAACGCAGTATCCGTCAGATCTGAAACATGTTTATGTGTTTAAACCCCCATAACCCTAATAACCATACTGTATGCAACTGTTTTACCATCTCGGAGAAGGGGTGCTCTGCTGCACAGTAAAAACCTTGTGGCTAATGTTAATTAGCACCGAAGGCTATGAGGCGTAGAAGATATACTGTACTTCTGGAACCGCCGAGGGACGGGCTTGTCTGCCCCCCCTTTTATTTCCACGGTAAATCATTCACTGTCCTCCTATTGTGTGTGTATGTGTATGTGTGTGTAAGTGTGTGTAAGTGTGTGTGTGCGTGAACCTCCCAGGCGCAAGCATTTCTCACTCCTTAATCCCATACCTCAACTTCTCCTTCAACTCCACAGCCTTTGCCATCCAACCGTGTTTCTTATTTCTACTTATATAGTAAGATAGGTGAAGAAGGAAGATCACACTTCCAATCATCCTCCAATTCTGAATCAATGTCACACAACATGCAACTTGAGTTTTCACTCATTTATTACTGAACACAACAAACATTAAAAATCCATAACATCAAATATTAAATCACAATTCATCAACATGTAGCATCTTTATAGCCAGAGATGTAGCGGTGTCTCTTAGAGAAGCAGTCTTCATCCTCCTCCTCCTCCTCCTCCTCCCTGCTCCTCTTACAGGAGACTCTGGCCAGTCCAGAGCAGATGCCTCTGCTGGATCCAAACATGGGACTGGGGGACTTCCAGCTCACAACATGGTTATGAGAGTCCAGATCAGAGACTCTGAGCCTCTTTTTGGGTCCAGTATTGGAGCAGGAGGGCCTCACCTCATCCTCGTCCTCATCCTCCTCTTCCTCCCTGCTTCTCTTACTGGAGACTCTGGCCAATTCAGAGCAGATGCCTCTGCTGGGTCCAGCCATGGGACTGGGAGACTTCCAGCTCACAACAGGGTTGTATGATGTGTCAGAGTCCAGATCAGACTCTAGGGGAGCTAGCTCCTCATCCTCATCTTCATCATCAGCATCATAGTTTTCAGAGGTGATGGTATGATGGCAACGTGATGGAGCAACAGCCCTTAGCACATCTTCCTCCTCCTCCTCACTGTCAGATGTTAAGATGATGACAGGTGGGGTCAAATGTTTCCCCACTAACTCCTCCTCCTCCTCCTCTTCACTATCAGATGTTAAGATGATGACAGGTGGGGTCAGATGCTTCTCCACTATCTCCTCCTCCTCTATTGATGTTGACTCTGATGAAGAGAACACTCCATCATCCTCATCCTCAGTCACCTCCGGAGATTCATCTTCTACCTCACTATCAGAGATTATGATCGGTAGTTGGGTCTCCCAGGGATGTACCAGACTAAAAGAAGAAAAAGAGAGTTAGCTAGATGGACCACACACACCCAGTTGTATTCTCATTTGTTTTGCCCCTTTTGTTGTTAGTTTATTAAACACGTATAAAAATGTTGAAAACTCACCATACACTGGATTTAATGAAAGGTTGTGCCTCATTTCTACAGTCAGAAAGAAGTATTTCTAGTCAAAGGTAGTTCAAGTGTCGCTGTTTCAGGTCAGGTCTGTCAGGTCTGTTTCAGGTTTTTTACAGTTTTTTACAGTCGCTAACATCCTTTTGTCCAATCTGTAGTCACATTTTCAAAACTCTAAACACAATTAGCACAACATCCATCAGTTGTGGACCGTACCATTAACACATTTTACATTTACATACAAGCTTACCAAAATGATGGATCTTTCTTGTCTTATTTACAAATGCTTACACACAGCATGCCAGAAATGAAAACCTAATGTTCAAAACCTTAAATACAGTATAAAGCCTCTACTTCTGCAACAACAGCAGCTGAAAATCTTAATTGAAACAGCTGATAAAATGTTTTCAATGAACAGATCACTGAATGGCGTCTATCCAAAATGTCTTGTTCTATAGTGAGTTTTACACTATGCTACTCTACATGTAAACATGGGTTACAGTACATACAGTAGGACATACTGAAAAGTATTTCCACATTCTGTGTTTACACATACTGTGCATGACAAGCGTTTCTATCCAAGGTGCATAGCGAGAGACGACACAAGTGATGTGGACGAGAACATGTGGACTGTGGATTTTGGTGTTTTTTCCCTTCTGTGCCTTTTTTACTGTATTTGTGTATTTTATTTTTACACATTTTGAACCAAATGCCATGTAAGTTGGATTTTTTGTTCATCACTGGCAGCAATTTCATGTTTCTACTAAAGCTTTTACTGCAGCAATTCTGTCACTTACTATTATTTTCTACTGTACATTCAATGAAGTAAAGATGACTCACTTTTAGATAATATGTTGCCAAAAATGCACACATTCAACACTCCACCAAAACAGTGGTTTACAGTAAAAGGAAACTGAATTCTAAAAAACAATGGATTTCATATTGTCTATTGTATGCAGGTAGAACTGAAACATGAAAAGTAATGCAGTTTTTGTAATGCCATCAACTGTTAGTATTTTGAAAGTCATTGTACTATGACTGATTATACGTTCCTCTTGGATATAAAACATGTGCTAGTGTTTTGAAAGAATGATTTGATATTGAGTCAGATTTGTCATGTTTTGATAGTTAGTGTATGTAGAGAATTTTTTTGCATTTTGAAATATAGAGTTGGTGTTTAATTAACAAAATGTGGTTTTGAGCAGAAAATTGGCTAATTGTGTGATGTAGGTGTATTGCTGTGTTAGGACTTTAGAAAAAGTATCTTAAGTATAGCTAAATGCTTGTTAGCGATTGTAAAAAACTGTGAGAACAATATTGAGGGACAAGATCCTTTTCATCCCTGAAAGAGAAAGAGAGTGAGGCAGAGAGACAGATAAACAAGAGAAAATAGAGACAACAAATCAAAACAACTATTAACACGCAGAAAAGTCAGCAGCTGTTTGAAATTGATTTTAGATTTAGTGCTAGTACTTCAGTATGTATGAACGTACTTCATACATCAAAAGTGTATCCACCAGCTTCAGATCACTGTGTATTTTATTTGAATGGGATCCATCATGATGCAACTTCTGCAGGTAAAACCTTAACTTTTGCAGTGCAGTAAAGTGTGTGTGTGTGTGTGTGTGTGTGTGTGAGAGAGAGAGAGAGAGAGAGAGAGAGAGAGAGAGAGAGAGAGAGAGAGAGAGAGAGAGAGAGAGAGAGAGAGAGAGAGACAGAAATATATTCCTCACACAATTATCTGGAAGTCAAACTGTTCTGATGCAGTGAACACACTCTGCAGCCCACACAACTATGGGGGAATAACATTCTTCTTTCAACGCACATCCCTGGAGATGTTGCATGTTGCATGTTCGTGTTTTGGTAAGGGCGATGTCTGTCTCTGGGTGTGTGTGTATGTTGGGTTGCTGTTTGTCCATGCATATGTGTAGAAAATGAATGTCATAAGCCCTTTGATGATATGGAAAATCCAACTTACGTGTGTGTGTGTGTCCGTGTGGGTATGTCTCTGTGCTTTTGTGCCTCAAGTGCTTTGCTATTATGTTTCTGTGAAAATAAAATCCTAAATTAGTCAGCCAGTGCATTTGTAATGCATATCCATCTGCCTGTGTGTGTGTATGTGTGTGAGTATGTGAGAACATGTTCCTCCTTGCCTTCATGCTTGCATGTGCATTTATGCATGTGTGAGCACTTTCATACATACATACACCCACAAGTGTTGGTATGTGTATCTGTGCTTTGCATTGTGTGTATGTGTGCATGTGTGTTTATGTGTATGCATTTGTCATTTGTGTCCTCTGTGTATCTGCCTTGTGTGTATCTGCCTTGTGTGTGTGCGTGTGTGTGTGTGTGTGTGTGTGTGTGTGTGTGTGTGTGTGTGTGTGTGTCAGGGCTGGGGCAGGGCAGAGACTCAGTGTACCATGTGAAACAACCTGGTGTGCAGCAGCTACCTGCCTGCCACTGTTGTTAACCGCATGACTGGTCACAGAGAGACAGAGGAGGAGAAAGAGGAAGAAGTAGAGGAGATGGTCAGGGGAAGAGAGGGGAGGTGGTGAAAATGGAGGACGGGGGCGATGTAGAGAGAAGTAAATAGGGAGAGGAAGAGAGGAGCGAAGAGAAGGAGAGGGTTGTTGTTGCTAGCCGCATGACTGGACACGCATTCGGGACAGAGAGAGAGGATGGAGGGAGACCAAGGAAAGGAGAGGAGGAGGAGAGGATGAGTGGAGCAGAGGAGGAGGAGAGGATGAGTGGAGCAGAGGACAAGGGAGAGTGATTAAGAGAAGGAGAGATGGAAGGAAAGAGACACTTTTGGTAGCTTTATTATTGGACACAGAGAAAGCCAGAGGGAAAGGAGAGATGAAAGAGGGCGGGGGGCGGGGGGGGAGCTGGCCAGAAAAATAGGGCAGGAGCAGGTGTGCTTCAACGCTGGTTCCCATGCTGCAAACCTGCATTATCAGTGGCTGTGGCTGGTGGAGGTACTATCATGCATGATTTAAGATGGAGTGTTTTTATAAAAGGTTAGAAATATGAATGGGGCGGTGACGTCACTGGGGGTGGAGGGTGGGTGGCTTTAAATGGTACATTTATACTACTTCTACTGCAGAGACAGAGAGAGAGATGGATACAGCGAGGTAAACAAAGAGAACGGGGCGAGAGAGAGAGAGAGAGAGAGAGAGAGAGAGAGAGAGAGAGAGAGAGAGGTCAGACAGACATGCAGAGAGGAACATACACAAATAGACAGAGGCAGAGAACTAAGTGTTTCACATAGATACAGACAGTCAGACAGAGAGCACAGCTCAGGCTAAGGACTGATCAGTGCTCCACTAATGGAGTTCTGTAGTGGCACAGCACTCCAGCACAGCACCGAGAAAGACACAGGCTAACAAAGAGAGAAACAGGGTGTAGCTCAGAGTAAGAGCTTGTTTCCACAGAGTTCTGCACAGACAGACAGAGAAACACACAAACAGGGAGACACGCCCCCCCAGGGAGTAACAGACAGAGCCAGTCGACCGCAGAGTAAAGCTTTGTCTAAGAGCTGATCACGGTGCCACTAATGGATTTTTGTGCACAGACAAAAACTCAGAGAGAGAGATAGAGAGAGAGAGAGAGAGAGAGAGAGAGAGAGAGAGAGAGAGAGAGAGAGAGAGAGATGCAGTCAGTCTAGGAGCTGATCAGTGCTCCACTAATGGAGTTCTGCAGAGTCGGAGCTCTCTGGTCTCCTAATTGACTTCCTGTCATCTGCATGTCGTCTGCATATCATTTACATACCGTTACCCTGGGCGATGAGGTGGAGGAGAGTCTGATGTGTCTGTCTGTGTGTGTATCTGTGTCTATTTAAGTGGAGATGAGTGCAGTGTAAACGTGTTAGATAGACCCATTAATCATGAGTTTAACCTCATGAAGAACTCACACACACACACATAAACACAAGCAAAAAAGGAGACAGAGAGAGAGGGGGGGGGGGGGGAATAGAGACAAAAAGAGAAAGGAACAAACACAATCAACAGTGACAGCTGTCAACATGGAACAGCTTTAGTCATTAAAAGACTTAAACACTGTTAAAACAGTTTGGTGGTGTAGTATTCCCGTGGAACGTAGACGACGTGGTGTCACTTTGAGATATTTCCAATGTGATAGCAGAAAGGTCAGAAACATCTAATTATCAATGGTAAATGTCAGGTTTTGGTGTCAGATCCTCAGAATTACAGAGCAAGCGCTTCTTCCTACACTCATCATTTTGCACTGACAATCAACAATCATGCAGGGAGAAATCCATGGCAGAAGAGGCACAGACAGTAGCCTGAATAGACCACAATGCAGCCACAAGATGTTTCTCAACTGGAAAAACTCTCTTGCACTTACAATGCTATTATCGATCTCTCCACCTACATATACGCAACAGCAAGTTCATGCCCATTCTGTGGCAGTTGCCAGAAGTCACTCTGGGAAATGTAGGAAATCACTGAGTGTCAGACATACAGTATATACAGTATAGTAATTATACTTGTGAGTGTTACTTAACAAGGACATGAGCTAGTGTCTGAGCTAGCATGTCTTGTGTCTGTGTACCATATGTGCATGTGCGTTATGTGTGTGTTAAATACATCATCTACACAAATAAGCCCTGTGATGGACTGGCGACCCATCCAGGGAGTCTCCCTGCCTTCTGCCTAATGTATGTATGTTGGGATACGCTCCAGCCCCCCATGACCCTGATTTAGGGAAGAAGCAGGTAAAGACAATGAATGAATCTACAAAAATAGGAGGAATTTAATCCATCCTCCCTCCTGTCGCATTTACAAAATACACTTTAATCCTAGAGAGCGCAAGGAAGATGGGGATTGGACAGGGAGTGGGAGACAGGGAGACTGGGAGAGAGGGGAGGACAAAGAAAGAGAAGACGTGATGAAGACTGAGAGGAGTGAAAAGGAATGAGCATCAAAGAGACAGAGAGAAAGAGAGGGAGAGAAGAGAGAAGGGCTAAGAGAGGTAAGGGAGGCAACATCGCAAAATGAGTGGAAGAACCTGCTCTCAGTGGCCTAAAAAGGAAACTAAATCCACCCTGATCCTATTCCTGTGTTAATCTGCCAACAAAACCAAGATGATGAAGGGAATAATGAGATTAATAGAAGGAAAGCAGTGTGAGCAACAGGACACACACCTAGAAATGCATACACACTAGACCCCGTTTCTCAACATGGAAACATCTCATAATTGCTGGCCATATTAGTGTATGTGGCCAAGGCCTTCCCAAGACAAGGGAAAAACTGAAAAACTACTGTAAAAAGAAAATTGTACTCCACTGAAATACCTTAATAAAAAACAAGCCAAAAATATGATGATGACGTATTAGCTTACGGATACCTGCAAAATCAATTCATCATGCTAGAAGAACTGAAAAAAACGAACCCTGAATTATTTACACGTGTATTTTTATTGCATGTCATTTGTTGCGGATGAGAGGATTACGTGTGCTTAGATTATCACTGGTCGCAGTGTCATGCAATATCATGAGGATTCTGTCTGTCAACCTTTGTCACACATGTCACAAATGTTCTTTCTTTCTTGCTCAATTTTTCCTGTCACTTGTCACAACACTGGACTGACACACACTTGTAAACGCATGGACAGCAGGATGATGTAGCAAGCAGGGCAAAAAGTCCTTTAACCCGAGATCCTGCCGGTCAATCCCCTGCCTGTGACAGCAAGCATCCATCCTGCTCAAGTGTCCTGCAGCAAGACACCGAATCCCTTCCAACTCCAGGCATGCTGTTCTGCAGCTGACCCTGTGCTTTGATGATTCATAGAGAATATCACACACTAGAAATATACAAAAAAATAATGGGACACGTTTCACATATGTATTGGTATACGTGTGTGTGGAAGCAACATAGGTACTTTTTTAAGTCTCTCTGCTCAAATCTCAAATCAAGTTACAAGCCTTTACCAGGAAGTTGCAAGTGGTGCAAGTTGCAAGTAGGAAGTTGCAAGTTGGAGGTGGTGTCTTTCAGGGATGCTGACCGCACCTATGACACATGGTAACAATTTTTGTATGACAATAATTCAAGACATTTTCTGGTGGATTTGAATACTATTTTCCTTGTCTTAATTCTCTTTCTTACAAACAAAGCTGGTACCAGGTACCTTCAATTAATGGGACTTTATAGGATTTAAGGGAAAAGTCTGAAATAGAATTACGCCTCCTCCTCGTGTCAAAGCGGGTGTCAAAGCGGGTGTCAATGTTTACAACTTCGATGAGCGGATGAAGTGGAACTATCCTTCTGGTGGCGAAAAGAGAAAAAAAAAAAACACCATGAGATTGAATATCGGGAACAGCAATCAGGTAAACTTGTGTTCTCTCCTCTCCAAGTTTGATGTCAGCAAATAACAGTAACGTTAAGTTGATGTGCTAGCTTGCAGGGCATCTCTCTCTAGTCAGTCTGTCTTGCTAACCTAGCTGGGCCGTGCATCTCTTGGTCTGTCTGTGTCTTGCTTGCTTGCCAACCACTTCCAGGGCTGTTCTGTGACTTTGTGCCTGACAAAAGTGAGAGTGAAATACAACTATTTATTACGTTTGATAAACTGCAGCTCGGAAAAGATAACCACGTCGCACGTGAACATGCATTCAAATGCGCGTGCACAAAATCAAACTCGCGCTTTCCAGGAGCAACCTGATGGCACTCTTCATAGGTGCACATCATTTTAAAACTAGACAATGATTATCTAGTCTCTCAGTCAAGATTTAGTTACAACTCTGGAGTAATGCAAGATGGAAAGCAATGGATTGACATTGAGTATTGATTAAATATTGAATTTAAACTGTTGAATAGCTGGGCATACTGGGCAATATGGATGCACATCTCTCAGTAAATAATAACCAGCAAGTATTCAGCCAAGCCATAGTATAAATAGTATTTTATATTTGAAAATGTACACCCAAAGTGAGAGCTATGTTCGGGTAGGGTGGAGCTTATTTTCTAAGTTGCTAAAAATTTCCTTCTTACCCCCTAATTCTGTTCCTATATACAAAAAAATAATTCAGGTGAAATTTGGGTTAAATTGGAGAAATTTTACTGGTAGCTCAATCACAGGTAAGTTTAGCAGTATTTTAGTAAAATGCCGCAGTCCCAGACTTTTTCCGTTTCACTTAAAGTTACACAGAAACTTGTAAACATTTCAATTTCTTGAATAAAATTGGCCAGCAAAGTGATCACAGAGCAGCTCTGATGCAGTGATGTAGTGCTGCATGACCAACTGATCCCTTCTCCTGGAGAAGAGGAGCTTACTGCGAGGGAATTCAGCATTGCATTTCACTGCCACTGAATACACAAAGAATAATATCTGGTAAATATCACAGATTCACAATATTATGTAATTTTTACAATTACCACTAGGGATGCACCAAAGTGAAAATTCTTGGCCGAAGCCGAAGCATAATGGAACACTTCGAATACCGAATACCGAATATTTTTTGCAATTTTCATTTATTTTTCCATTTTTTCCAACATTGCATAACACAGCACAATAGCCTATAACTTAAAATAATAAATTAGTAAAATAAAATATTTTATCTGGCTATCTTTGACAACCCCCCCCCCCCCCCACACACACACACACACACCCAATAGCCTATTAGCCCTTTAACTGACTGCTGAAAGAATGTAACGTAGTAGGCTATATCTACGTCCGAGCACCATATATCTGTGGTGAAGCTGAGGGCTGTAATATCTGTAGCTAAGAGCTCGTGGATGTGAGCTGAGACAACGTTATACAGCTCAGGCGTAGTTCATGCCATGAAAGTCGTAAATGATCACGCAGAACGTAGGTGTTGCTCTCATTCAGGAGTACTGTGGTCTCATAACAAAGGATGAGTCACAACTGCAATACCTGTTACAAATTGTTGAGAAGCACCGCAAGGATTTCCCAGACAGCCGCAAAGAGACTCTGGTCGGTGCACTGATTTGACTAATTATTGACAAATATATAATGTTTTATGTAACTGTAGTTGTTTTTTTTGCTAGTGTTTTTAGCAGAAGTGAAACATTTCCAGGATGTAAGATCCAGGAAAATCAGAAAATTTAATTTTTTTGTCATTTAAGCTCCACCCTAATGTTCGGGTTCTCGGTAGTAAGTCGGACTCTTCCGGTTGGGGTTGGCCTCCGCCAGGGCTGCGCCTTATCACCAATCCTGTTTGTGATCTTCATGGACAGGATATCGAGGCGTAGCCATGTGGGGAGAGGGTTGCAGTACGGTGAGCTGGGGATCACATCACTGCTTTTTGCAGATGATGTGGTCCTGATGGCACCATTGGTCTGTGACCTCCAGCACTCACTGGATAGGTTCGCAGGGATGAGGATCAGCACCTCCAAGTCTGAGGCCATGGTTCTCAGCAGGAAACCGGTGGACTGCCCACTCCGGGTAGGGAATGAGTCCTTACCCCAAGTGAAGGAGTTTAAGTATCTGGGGGTCTTGTTCACGAGTGAGGGGACTATAGAGCGGGAGATTGGCCGGAGAATCGGAGTGGCAGGAGCGGTTTTGAGGTCACTCTACCGCACTGTCGTGACGAAGAGAGAGCTGAGCCAGAAGGCGAAGCTCTCGATCTACCGGTCAATCTTTGTCCCGACCCTAACCTATGGTCACGAGGGATGGGTCATGACCGAAAGAACGAGATCCAGGATACAAGCGGCTGAAATGAGTTTCCTCAGGAGGGTGGCTGGCATCTCCCTTAGGGATAAGGTGAGAAGTTCAGTCATCCGGGAGAGACTCGGAGTAGAGCCGCTGCTCCTTTGCGTCGAAAGGAGTCAGTTGAGGTGGTTCGGGCATCTGGTAAGGATGCCTGCTGGGGCCCTCCCTAGAGAGGTGTTCCAGGCATGTCCAACGGGGAGGAGGCCCCGGGGCAGACCAAGGACCAGGTGGCGTGATTACATCTACGCATTGGCCTTGGAACGTCTTGGGATCCCCAGGGCAGAGCTGGCGGATGTGGCCAGGGAAAGGGAAGTCTGGGGCTCTCTGCTGGAACTGCTGCCTCCGCGACCCGACCCCGGATAAGCGGAGGAAGATGATGATGATGATGATTTGAAAATGTATAAAAGGAAACGTGGGGGAGCCAGTTTGAATGGGCCTGATGCAGCTGATAAAATTAGTATTGTTATATTCTATTCAATAAATATTGTTTGTTTATACCTCATTCTGTTCTGTATAGGTCTACTTATTCTTAGACCGACAGATGGAGCAATCTGTTTTAAAGGAGGGAGGATTGTAGTGGGAGCAGTGGGGTGTCAGGTGTGACTGTGGCAATGGCAAATGATTTACATGGCTCTCGGGTCAGGTAGGAGGCCCCCTTAGCAGAATTTTGCTTCGGGCCCCAGGGAGGTCAGGACCGGCTCTGACTGCCAGTGAATGGAAGAGTGACTTTATAGCCACAGTGACAGTTCCCAGGGGAGTTTTAGAGGGAGATTGACACATTTTCTGCTTCACAATTATTAGCACTACAGTGAAATAAAGCTCATTTGGATGGAAAACTTTAATGAGTCCCTAAACTCTGTCTCCAGTTCATTGTCAATGGAGCAGGTCCAAGTTTTGTCCCCTGATGGCATCACAGATTAGAACCTCGATTCTCTGGTAACACGCTCACTATGGATTAAACTGTTTCAACTGTTTCAAATCACAGGAATGACATTTGTGACTTCTGTTTCAGGGGTGGATTTTAGCTTGGAGGCTGGGCTCTCCATCAGAATACACAAGCACAGTGAGTTTTTCCCAATCCAATTTGAACACGGGATGATTGAACAGACGATTCAGAGGTTTGCATGATTAAAGGTACAATACACACACTAAGAGGCCTCAGTAATCATGTTAAATATTTATAGAAATGAAAAAAACACCTATCAATAACGAAAAGCCAACCTAGGCATCTAAAGAATTTAGGTGCACCGGGGGAACGCTGCCAAGTTTATTGGAGGAACCTACTTACCTAACTTTTTGTCGTCTGTGCATCAGAGAATGTGAGCGATGAGTGAGTTCATGAGAGAAAATGAGTAGCTAAACAGTTTTTCTTTCTTTTTTATTGTTCAGCATGTTTGTGGATGTTATTTGTGCCGCAGCAGCGTGACGTCCTGACAGGAGGAGTTAGCCTAGATATAGGCTTCAGCGTATTTTTGCTTGGTTAGCCATAGCAAACTCAAAATGTATTTATTCATTGTTTCCATCACTTAGGGTAGCACATCGTTACCCATCCCCAACATCCATTAGAAAGGTAGAACAGTGCGCAAAGCAGTGAACTGGGTTTATGATTGGGAAAATACACTATCTACATTGTTTTCTGAATAAAAGGCTATTGCTTGGGGTTTGATCTTCAAGTCAAGTCTTTAGCAGTCAAGTTGCAAGTAAGTCGAGTCACAGCAGAGTCCAAGTAAAGTCACAAGTCCTGATTTCCGAGACTCGTGTCCAAGTTGAAGTCTTGAGTCTCCAGCGCTCGGACGCATTGTAGTTATTTGGAGTATTTCTGTATGTATCTGACTGGGGTTTCAGCTCCAAACCCAGTCGCAATCAGGTATCATGTCAGCGTGCGTATTATTTGTTTGTGGTGTGTATGTGTTGTATTGATGCTGTGTGTGTAGTCCGCATGTGTTATTTTGAAGCCGTAGCGGATAGAATGTGTTTTTAGTGTGTAATGACAGATGATTGCTGAACACGAGCACAGCAGGAGGTAGAGAGCGAGACAGAGGGTGAGAGTCAGAGTGGGCAGGAGTGAAATGGAAAGAAAGAGAGAAGGTGCAGAGGGGGAAAGGTAAACAGTAAGGGGAGGTAATGACAGCCTGGCAAAGTATGTAACTGCTCAGTCCATTTATCATGGTTAGAGGTAGCCCGCTGTCTGTCTGTCTGTCTTTTGGCTTGTCTGTCGATTACTCTAATTGTCTGCTTGTTAATATTTGTGTTTCTGTGTGTATGTGTGTGTGTGTGTGTGTGTGTGTGTGTGTGTGTGTGTGTGTGTGTGTGTGTGTGTGCATGTGTTTGTATGGTTTTCTGTCTTCTTGTCTGCCTCTCTGTCTTTAGGGGTCACTTCCTTCAAACACAATAGACAACATGAAGTTGTTAGCTTGATGTGCAATTTGTGTGTGTGTGTGTGTGTGTGAGAGAGAGAGAGAGAGAGAGAGAGAGAGAGAGAGAGAGAGAGAGTATTCTAATGTGGGTACGGAAGCTGTGACAGAATCAAAGTGCTGAGAGGGAGGGTTGATTGAATGTCTTGGAATCAAACCCACCCACACACCCACATATAAATACACACACACATACACACATACACAATTGCACATTGAAAGCAAGCCTGATTGAATTTCTTGGTATCTAACACATTCATGCGCATGCATACACACACACACACACACACACACACACACAAACACAGAGTGAGGCTGATTAAATGTCTCCATATCAAAAGCACACAGCTCTTATACTTCAAAGAGGAGCAGAGACCTGAGGCGTAGACAACATAACACAGAACTCAGTATCTCAACTTACACACACACACACACACACACATACACATTCCTCATGTTGGTCTGAGGACATTCTGTTGACATACACTCATTACACCATTACATGCCTACCCTCAACCTTTACCTTTAGTCTCATCTTAACATGACTACTTATAATACTAAGCCCAATGCCAAACTTCAAAATAGTGAATTTTGGAAAGCAATCCTCACTAGTGACCACGTTTCCAGGTCTTCTATTGGTGTAGGGACATTACAACAAATAGTACAATCTCATCACACACATACACAATGAGCATCAGCATTAAATATGCACACACACACAAACACACAAACATACACAGACAGACACATCATACTCGTCTTTATAACCGTTCAGCAGTTCAATAGCTTCCAACACTGAGAAGAAAGGAGAGGAGAGCAGAGTCTCTCATTCACCAGAACGATTCCCTGCAGGTGCTAAAGGGACAGTACGCTGATAATTGATAGGTCAAATCACACAGCATTTCCGTCACGCATTTTCGTCACGCTGAGTGAGCTACAGATGCCAGTCTATAGTTCCCTGTCAGATACACTTAAGTTACTGTGCTCTTACGATCTCTCTAGAAAGAGAAAATATCCCACTATAACAAGAAATCATTTTGATATAACGAGGTCTTGTTATAGAGGCAAGATAACTCAAAGTATTTCAATATGACAAGAAAAGAGATGTTGTTATGATGAGAAAAAAACATCTACATATACTGAGAAAAAGAGTCTTGATGTAAAGGTCATAGTAATAGTAGTAGGGAGTTACTTAACAGTTTAGGTTATTTAGATATAGTGGTATCATAATGCAGACTGGACAAAGATAGGTCTGTTGGCTGTAATATTTTATGTTACGTTACTTTATGTTACTTTATGTTACTTTATGTTTTTGTTCCTTAAACTGGTTACGAGGCTTGGTTAGAAGGCTAAATACTGGAACAGCTCAATAGGCATACTTAGGCTACCACCTCCAGGCTTTAAATTCTGAATGGACTTATCTGTATTTGCTTTGATGTCAGTGATGTATTGGCATTTTAAAAACATGAAACTGACTCAAAAGCCCAAAACACAAAAGGCCAGTCAACTCTCTGCTCAAGTCTGCTCTCAGGTCTGTGCTGAGCACCACAGACAGCTCCCTACTGCTGCGGCCTCATTACACTCATCAAATGCAGCAAGAGCACAGAACAGATTTGATCTTTAACCACTTGTCAAGAACCTTTTTCAGAGATATTTTCTCATTATAACAAGATCTTTCTTCTCATTATATCGATATAATTCTTGTTGTAATGAGATAATCAGGAGGAAATTACTCCCTGGTGGCAGAAATGCACTTCTGTACAAAATGGATGGAGCACATCTTTATAATTATTCTCTTATTATAAAGTATCAAAATATAATAGCTTTAATTTTGCACTAAAATCAGGACTAAAACAGGCATAGCCATGGAGCCAAAATATGGGCACATTGTTGTTGTGCGGTATTAAGCTACCTACCATAAAGGAAATCATTTTATTGAGCCATACTACTGCCGCTGTAGTGATATTGTCATGAATGAACAGTATGCAGCATCCATAAAATAGCCTTCCTAAAGAATGCCTGTTTGACTATGTTGCTGCGTCAGTAAGAAGTAGTTCACAAAGTCAAGTCAAACTTAAATCTGATTAAATCTTGATTTAGTTCACATCTCAGTCTACAAACTTAGAACAGCTCATTCTTATCATTCGAAATCTTCTTGCAAATAACTAGTTTAACAGAATGGGTTTACAGAATAACCCAGGTTGTTGTGTACAACTGATGGACCTGTGTTCTTTTGTTGAGTAAATTCAACAAATGTTGACCTGGCTTTTAATTGACCGAGCTTTGTTGCTCCTGATTCAGAATTGGTTGTTTGAGTCTGATTGAGCTTGATACTTGAACTCAGTTTTCCAGTCCTTCACTACAAGCCAGCACCCACATACAGAAACATTTTTTCTCATTAAAACATGGTTATTATAATTGCGACTACTGGGGCTGGTATCTCAAATGTGATGCTCATACTAAACAATAGTTTCTTCTTGACTTTGAATGAATGAAAGAGTTTTAACGTAGTTGTTTACCATGAAGCAAACTATTTGCCTCTACAAATGAATACATTTAATATGATGTAATGATAAAATGTAACAAAGTGTGCCAATGTGAGGAATCAAACTGCTTTCATATTGCCCTGAGTTGGAGTTAAGGATGCTTGGGAAAACATACTCAAGAGGATCATATGGCATAGAGCGGAAAATGACTGATGAGGGACATACAGATGAGGGAATGAAATGAGGGACATACAGTATGTCTGTAATGATTTCAGAGTTACATTATTGTACTTTTTTATCTTCTATTGTATTATCTTTTTTTTTCTTCATATTTTTGGGGAGAGATTTGGCTTTAACTAGTTATGATGATGGTAACTAAATGGTAACTAGGTCTGGCTATGCAAGATCAAGCTAATGTTGACCTTTTGATGTCAGGTAACATTAGCACATTGTCTGATTAAAGCAGTACACATTCCCAAATACTTGTAGCTATTGCTGGTTATGGTTGTGTTGGACACAGTATCTCATCTCTTGCATTTATGTTTCACATCTCACACCAACTTGGTGTTTCTTTTCACTTGCCCCCTTCACAGGCAGGTCAAAGCATAGGGTCAGTTAGAGAACAGCCTCCTGGAGATGGATTTTCTGTCTTGCTAAAACCTTCAGCAGGGCAGATCCTTGCTGTAATGGAGCTTGGACCTTTGGTTTAAAGTCTCCCTACTCACAATGCCACTGCCCTGGAAATTGGACATTGGAAAAGTCGTACCAAGTAGAAACATGCACCATGACGTAGTGTTTTGTCGAGTTGGGTTTCATCTGGTCAGAAATGTCATCTGGCAGTAGCTTTTCACGTATGTTGTTGCGTTGCTAATCATAAGCAAAGCAAAAGCTGAAACACCAAATTATAGTGATTGATAGAATGATATGAATGAATGATAGGATGATAGAAGAGTGGCAAGATAATTTATTTATCCAATGTTTTGATTTATTTCTGTGAGAAATAAAGTAATGAAAGTTGGAACCAAATGTTACAATTTTGGATTCTCTGATTTGGTCATTAGCCACAGTTTCAGCCCTAGCTACTTAATATGAAGAGTTTCATTCCAAAATGATTGTCCAATTGCTCAAAATTAAAAAGATAGTAGTCAAGGCTGATGAAATGATAAACCTTTTGCAGACTGGATCCTCTATGTTGAATGATGAACCTCAGGTAATGATTTTTTTTTCTATCCAAAATGGATCTATAGTGGTTTGGAAATGAGCTCAATCATCAAAACACATTAGTACTAGTCTCATCACAGGGACCCACTAAAGGTCCATTTTGAGATCTGACCCTGCTCTTCTCTAATCTGTTATTAATGACTTTTTATATATTAACCGATAATTGGTTTCTTAACAGATAAACAAAAGAAAACTATGTGGAATCTGAACAGATGGGAATTATTATTTTCTGTTTGTTGCAAGTGGAGAATAGCAGAATGAAAACAGACACCATAAGATTCTGTTCCCAGAGTGGAAGAGAGCAGCTTGACTGACAGGTAGCTGAACCAATCACCCAGAGGTTTCCTCTGGAGGCCTGCTCCATCCCCGTCTGTCAATCAGACTGCCCCGACTGCCTCAACAGGCTGCCAGGCTGCAGACACACCAATCAAGGGCAAGAGTACCAGAACTGCTGCAGGGGTTGTAAACAAACTCATTCACACATAGACAGACATCACAGACGCACACACATGTGCACACAAACACAAACACATTTTCTCACACAACTACATAGATACAAGTTACACACACACATGCACACAACAGTACTACAATTATTTTTTCACTTTGACATACTGTCAACATATTAGATCCAAAACACACAAAACAAATAAAATCGGATTTGGAAAATGATGGGTATTTTTACTATAAAAAACACATGCCCAATGAAGCATTTTAGAGTTTGCAAATGTAAACACAAGTTGCAAATGTGAACATATATAGGTACAATTGAGATGAAATCAAGCTACATACAACTATTTACAACAAAGGTTTAGGGTTAGTTGAATTGGCATTTGGCATTTTTTCCCCATTTCGTCATATGACAAAAAACGACAGAGAAACTACAACGCCTGCCCCATCCCATCTTGCATACTTTTACGTTTACGTTTACGCACACGTGACTCCTGAGGGTTAAGCTACCTTACTCTCCTTATCAAAGGCACATCACTCACAAACACTTCCAAAGTTTTTTTTTGTCATTGGTCATCCAAACATTTTGCTGGGAAAACAGGTATGTAATCATTCAATACTGTAATTCTTCATGCTATTCCAATTACAGTAATGCTACAGTACAGTACAATAGATGTAATATGCTCCATTTGTGAATTTCAATGTACAGGACTACACGACAACCTCATGGGGGTGGCAGAAGAGCACTCTTTACGCCTCAGCAGGAACAGGAGATCTGCAACACGGTCATTGCAAATAATGCCATAAGACTCAGAGAGATCCAGACGGCAATTTTAGAGGACAACCGCATCTTTGCAGATACCAACTGTGTCAGCCTGTCTACGATAGATAGAGAGCTGAAGAGACACCAGCTGACAATGAAGCAACTCTACAAAGTACCATTTGAGAGGAACTCTGACAGAGTGAAGGAGCTGCGGTACCAGTATGTACAGGTAAAGCATTGTTGTGCTCTACACACATTACCTACTATATTGTTCAGTGTCATGTCTTTCCCTTTCATGATGGCCTATATACTTAGTTGAAGTTTGCTATAATTGTAAGTCTGCTGCTCATGTTTATTGTAGAGAACAATGCACCTGGTAGGAAATTAAATCCCTCACGCTCTTGTATTTGTCGATGAGGCTGTTTTCAATCTGGCAAAAGGCAGGAGATGTGGCCGAAACATCATAGGCCAGCGAGCCACGGTGCATGTGCCAGGCCAGCGCGGTGGGAATATAACGATGTGTGCCGCAATTTCTGAAAATGGTGTACATATATTCCCATCATTGGGCCATACAACTCCCAACACCTGCTGACTATCCTGGACACCCTCTACATGGATCTCATCCCTGAGAATGACAGAGGTTTGGTGAGAAATGGCTTGCCAATTTCTGTCATTGTCTGGGATAATGTCAGCTTCCACCGCCGTAATGTCATCAGAGAATGGCTTGGGGCCCATCCAAGAATGTTGATGGAGTTCCTTCCACCATGCTCTCCATTCTTGAATCCTATTGAGGAATTATTTTCTGCATGGAGGTGGAAAGTGTACGATCATCGACCACAAAATCAGATGCCTTTGCTTGCTGCGATGGACTCTGCTTGTGATGACATAACAGCAGTAGCGTGCAGAGGATGGTTGTGGCGTACACGGTGATTCTTCCCCCGTTGCATTGCAAGGGAGAGCATTAGGTGTGAGGTCGATGAGAATCTGTGGCCAAACAGACAGGAGCGACAGGATGTCCAGTGATTCCCAGTACTGTAACCTTATTTTGTTACTGTAGTATACTACTGCATATAGTAGGCCTGATTTGTTTCCACAGTACATGTTTTTTGGTATTGATAAGGCTACAAGTTTTTGTTCTGTGCAGTGCTGTGTACATTTTCAGTTTTTTCCATTGCAGGAAAAATATTTTTTCTTCTCCTCACATAACATGCAAATCTAAGAGCTCTTTTGCTACAAAGTGGAATGTGAAACCTTGGACTCTTGAAATCAGCATCTGAAGAGTATTCACTTACAATTGGTTACAAGCTGTCTCAATGCTAGACTGACTTTTTGAAAACTCTTCACACTGTTAGCATAACAGAAGTCTATGCGGACCAAACTGACTGACTGACTCTTGCCTTGCTTTAACACAAAATGCATTGCTTTAACACAAAAGACATTCAATGACCACAGCTTTTAAAATGCTTGAGTTCTTTTCTCTCTCAAAGTCAACCACCAGCAAAACCATTTGTATCTACAGCCCATTTGGCAAATGCTCACATACTCTTTACTCTTCAAAACTGTAAGACGATATTTGAACCTAAAAATCTTCCCTAATGCATCTTTAATGTTGTTGGGTATACAGGCATTCAGCTCATATTGGAACTTAGGCTGGTCACATTGAAATGGTACCCAATATATCAGTTAGGATACAGGCTATTGAGGGTAGCTTGATACCAGGAGGGTTAGCAAACATTAACATGCTGAACCATGCCTGGGTTGTGCATCGATTTTGAGATAGTGTGAGGACAAAGTTGCCAGCTTAGGGAAATTGTTTAGTTTGTTTAGTTTGGATAATTCAGTCACTTTTCAACTTTACATTTTTCAAATAATGTGCTCTTCCCTACAGCTAATAATTTTGATAACTGACAGTGAGAAAAGTATTATTCAAATTAATACGCTCAGCAGGCACAATAAACTTTGCACATATATATACTTTATTATATGTATAAGATATATACATTGTTTAGGCTGGGCTTTGCACCAATAAGTGAACTTAAAGGGACACTGCCTTTACAACATCACAGCCATGCA
The DNA here is from genome assembly GCA_034670385.1 of Hoplostethus mediterraneus. Classification (NCBI taxonomy): domain Eukaryota; kingdom Metazoa; phylum Chordata; class Actinopteri; order Trachichthyiformes; family Trachichthyidae; genus Hoplostethus; species Hoplostethus mediterraneus. The sequence continues at coordinate 156,096 of JAXDDW010000227.1, read as the reverse complement.
AGGATAATGTCCTGTGGTTCATGTAAAAGGTGCATTAAAGGAATATTTCATCCTAGATCGTTATTATCTACTCACCTCCTCAGTGAATTTTTAGGGTTCAAACCCTGAAGGGAAACACGTCTACCACAATCATGTAAGACAAAGATAACCCACAGGTTATTTGGTGTTTGGTCAATAATGATGAACGGTCTACTCTGCAAACCACCATGATCTGTGTCTTTATATAACCTGGTCTCTCTGGTTGAAGCCGTGGCACCGTGATTGTTCTGGCTCACTGATGGAGAAACTACGAGGATATTTATGGGAGGTTGTGAACTAATTCACAAAAAGTGCCATTACAGTCTGGTGATAGCTAAGGCTACGTGAGACTTAAACCCACAACTCTGAGACTGAGCGTCTCATGCTCTACTGACTGAAGGTCTAGTAGTAAGTCTAGTAGACTACTCAAATCTGTATACTGAGATTTATTTTGCCCTTACTGCAAAATTCTGGCAAGGGCGAACGGGCCATATTTCAAACAAATGGGTCCCATGTCCCTACCCCTTCAGACAGAGCAGAAGATTCCTGTTCAGAGGAGGTAAAGAGTTTATTCCAAAAAGCATGACTCAGTACATTGTTGTGTTATAGAGGAAATGGGCAGTCCTTTATTCATGCCTGAAATGTAACAGAAACAATGTGATACAAATTATAAACTAACTAACAGAAAAATAAAAACACTCCTCGGTCAGAGAGGACCACGTGAGGGCGCATGAAGGCGCTCTCGCAGACTTTTTGAGCCCTTTATGAACACTTTCTGTAAGTCCGCATCGATGCAGACTTTGCCTGAGGGAATTACCCACAGTTCATAGCGTTGTGACGATAAATACAGGGTTACCAGGGGAAGCCCAGAAGGACAAATGTTTATTCATCAACCATTTATTTAAATTTTTGCTTGACGATGCTGTCTCGTCCACTCTGTAAGGCAAGAGCCTGGGTGAAGAAAGTAAAAAACGTAAAATAAAAAGTCCCAAAACCCACAATCGTACATACATTTTTTTTGGTATCGTCAAGGTAACGTGATATGTCGCAAAGTGCTGTCCCATTCCTATTTATACAATTTCGAGCCCTTGCAGCCTCTCGCATTCAAGCACTTACCAGGTGACGTCAGTTAAGTCTGTGAGGGTTCAGGGCTTAGGCCTTAGGGGGGACATTGGGATTGGGCCCAAATATCACATTCTCTATCTTTGAGCAGTTGAAAATGTAAGGGAGGTCGTAAACGTTGAGTTGTTGATCTTGCATTTTCAACTGCTCAAAGATAGAGGTCGGCCCACTAACACATTATGGTGATTTTGTGCTATGAGACAGGAAAATCTTCTTAATGTAACAGGTGTGAAGGAGCAAATGACCCAAAAACTTTTATCCTTTAAGGTTGGTTAGTTTGTCTCTTCTTCATAATTATTCTCTCTACAAATTCAGAAAACCTCTTCATGGTGCAGACTTTATCTACTCAGAATCAGATTCCATGTGGTTTATGCCAGTTGCGACGGCCATAGAAAGATCAGACACGTGTCGTTATGATGAAAAAGACCCAATCATTTGTTCCAGTGTAAATCCTGCCTTATAAGTCTTTTCAAAGTGGCTGGCTGCCGGCTAACTATTGGACTGAATCTGAAATTAAGAGGCTTCGCAAATGTAAGCCTTTGTTACATTCTAAGTGAGTTCAATGATGTGTTGATAATATGCAAAAGCTGCATCTTATTGAAGTGGCAGACTGCCAGCTAACTGCCCAGCTGTATTAACAAATTAAGGCTTTCTAATCTTTAGTGTTTTGTTGTGATGTTGGTGTCTCTGAATTCCTAATGATATGATGATCATATCTGTGTTGTGAGCATTCCAGGGGAGGCACAATGTCGGCTAAATATCCAGCTGGAGAAATGTCTCTCTCTCTCTCTCTCTATCTCTCTCTCTCTCTCTCTCCCCCTTTCTTCACTGACTGAAAAAGAAAACCGAAGCCCAAGTCAGACTACGAGGCCGTTCAGATACAAACACTAAACGACTGGTCTTGAGTAAATGCTGTGTGCTTTGTGGTCGGACAAAAACGGAGACGTGTAGATGTGAGTGAAATTTCTTTGATGTCAGTGGTGTGAGTGGTTGCGTGTAAGTGTGGTGAGGGGATGTTGAAAGGTGTCAAACAAAAGAACATTTACTATGCCAAACAAAACCAAACAATAGGTGCATGTGGAGAGAGAGAGAGAGAGAGAGAGAGAGAGAGAGAGAGAGAGGGGGGGGACTGGACAGAGCAGCTTTTATGGAGGAGACAACCCGGGCCCCGGTGTGTCTCATCAGCTCAGTCCACCAATCACCTGCAACAGACAAGCACAACATACTACAGGAGCAGTCACACACATGAAGACAAGGGATTGTACCCAACCAGATACTGTCATTCAACAACATTTTCCCCTTCATCCAGAGCAGTGTACTGTAAAAACAGTTGCTTCCTGCTCCGTGGTGCCGAAGATACCGTCTACATTTACATTACAAAGGTATTTTGAAGTTACCAATTACGTTGATGAAGAGTTTTGTACGAGACTTCTTCCACTTCTTTCACACTTGATTTTGATTAATAGAGCTTTTTGATGCCAGAGTCCATCTTTTATTGATTGCTAATGGTAAGGAGCATTAAGGGGCGGAGAGGGACAGGAGCTTTGGAAATTACTTGCTATCCACCGTAGTCCTCTAAAAACAGGGAAAGACGGTAAACCACTCACAAATGATCGCTCTGACAGAGGTTTGGTGATAGCACGGGCATGATTCAACAACTGCTACAATACATTACTTGCTATCAGTAAATATGCATTTGGTGAAAAATAAACTGGCGAATTCTATTTCTCATATTTAGATTAGTACATGCTGGTTGCTTCATGGAAACGTCTAGACTGCTCTACTGTGTTCGAAAGGCCCTGTTGCTCACCAACTGCAGTGGCAACAGTACAAAAAAAGAGAGGACTCACAGGAGAAGAGAGAAGGACAGTAAAAGTTTGACAAGTCATCAGTCTAGTTAGAGGACAGCCTTATCGAAATGATTCTATCAAAGATATGGAATCCGGTCAGCCAATCAGAAGAGAGATTAGAGCTGGTGGAAGGACTTGATTGAGATGTTACCGCCTGTGGCTGGAGTCATCCCAGTCCGTTGTGTGTGTGTGTGTATGTGTGTGTGTGTGTGTGTGTGTGTGTGTGTGTCACAGACCATCATCTCTTATCTGTCATCACCACTCAATCTCTCTATCTTTATATAAAGGACCATATCTGGTCTCCGCCATCCTCATAACTATCTCACCACTTCACTAGATTTCACCATGGAAAGTCAATTTACTTCCTAAGACCTTTGAAGAGGATACCCTAGGAATCAAATCTTCTATTTTATCTCCAAGTAATAAAGTGATTTAAATAAGTTTTGGGATTTTATTTGAGGAAGTTTGGTTATCTTGAGGGTGTGATCCATGTTGTCCTTTTCTTCTTTAGTACATGTCTGTTATCAAGAAGGAGTAGCTTTCACTCAAGCACAAAATGGGTTGAACAGTTACTGGAAGGGCAATTAAACAAAAATAGAAAAACTTATTCATGGGTACATAGATCTATTATGTAAAGGCACATAGGCGTATATTTCGGGGGGGACGCAGGGGATACGTCCCCCTCAATATTTACAACACGCGCATTTGTCCCTCCCAATAAAAACATGAAAGACACAAAAGAGGACAGAAGACATGCCTATATGTGTGTTGACTCAGCAGGGATAATATTAAATGAGAATATCTACAGGAGAATAAATATTTGAAAGCAATAGAGAATGCCGGAATGCAAAGGTACAACAATGTCCAAAAGCAATGTCTTGTTAGCCAAGGGTTCACACAGAAGGCAGAGCTCTGGCCATAAGGATTGTCTGGGATTTGAACCTTGCAAAGTGAGACTCATTTCCCTAGACCAATGAGCCCTGTTGTTACTTCCTGCAAGTAGTTATTTCTTTGATTGTTCACACTCATCCTATTTTGTGCCCCTACATGAATTACATGAAGTGCCTACAAGGAGAAATGCAAAATGACCACTGGGAAATGGTTGATAGGAGTTGTGACATCAAATGTCAGCAAAAGAACCTCAGGTGTGAAAAGCCAGACTGGTTTCACCCAAGCCCAAGACAGTATTAAGGCTGTACTTACACAACAAGGCCAAATGACAAAATCATATTTGATAGCAACTAGACAGAGGCATGATGAAATGGCTGGCATGTCCAATTATTTCCATCTTGAATTCTATTCATAACAGTGCAATTAGATTTGATGTTATAATGCTCATTAAAGCTTTTGCAAGCTATAAGACATCCTCTCTGATGCTATAAAAATGACAATGCAACAGAGATATTTCCAAAGCTCCAATATACGGGTGGCAGAAAATTAATTTCATGCAAAAAGAATAAGTCGCAGATTTGAAACATTATAAAAGCCTCACAATGCAAATGTCATCTGTTTAAAAAGTAGTCAAAGATCAGATGAGGAAGGAGGAGGATTGTTGTTGTTTTTTTATATCTGTTCTTTGAATTAATCATGAGAATGTATAAAATACCTCTGGGGTGGCTCAGTGGTTAGCACTGTGCCTCACAGCGAGAAGGTCCTGGGTGGAGTTTGCCTGTTCTCCTTGTGTTTGTGTGGGTTTCCTCCTGGTTCTCCGGTGTCCTCCTATGAATGTGGTTGTCTGTCCGTCTGTGTGTTCGCCCAATGCATGCGTTAGCATTACCGATTCAAACGGTGCACGTCAGTGCAAAAAAAGTAGCTAATAATAAGCCAAAATAGTTTTACATGTCAAATAAATTACAATTCACCATCTATTGTGCAGAATTGTTTTTAAAAATACAAATCCAGGACTGTCTTCAGCATGGGTGGTTCGTTCAGCTTGCATCTTGCTGAGGTGGATTGTTGCTCTACAGTAGCACACTTCTGACACTCCAATGTGTGGTTCAAACGTTTGTCCCAGAATGCACTGTTGTATTAAGGCAGTGCAGTATTAAGGGAAACTGCTGGGCATGCAAATCAACACAAGGTCAAATATAAAGTGAACCAAAGTAAAGGCTGCCACATGAAAAGTCTGGGTTCCCGGGAGGATGACCGATGAACCATCATTAATGAGAAGGTCCAAGGTCTATGTGAATTACTTAATATCTGTGTTTAGAGCAGAGTCTGTCTGTATTATCATGCATGGCCATTAGGCTACTCAGGTAGTTTTTCAATATGGGCTTAGCAAAAAACACAAATGACAACAAATCAAAAACAACAACAACTCAAATTGGTGTACTTTATGATTAAATATGAAATGGCTTTTGTATTCAGAGGTCCTTCAACAGGGTGGCAGAAGGTGAGAATGGGAGATGGAAAACTGAAGTGGCGCAGTCTGTTAATTATGAAATATTCTAAACTATTGGGTCTCCCCGAGCTCAAGGTGAGCATGCATGGTGGTGTTTTCTCCACAAAGCAATTACAAATGTAAGTAATAATCGGCAACATATGCATATAAACCTTGCTACTGCCTATTGCCATTTGATCAAATTAACTCACAAATTATCATTTGAATGCAATAAAGCACTTTTATGCAATTTTCAACAGTCAAAACATCCCAAGCCTAACATTGTTATTGTTTCCTGCAATTCTAAACTGATATTTATTCCAGCTGGGTTATTATTTCTTGGCCTATTAAAAAAAAAAATTGGAGTCGTTTCCTGACACTCTTTGGTGATGCAATCACTGAGCTACAAACAAGCTTGCCTGTGCACAAAGTTTTGAGATACACTTTTCCCAGTCCTATAGCGTGCACAATTAACAGAAAACTGCATGCCTGTGGCGCTGATAAATTACTTCCACTGCCAGTTTCCATATTTTCCTCCCTCTGTTTTGCGCTCCAGCATTGGAACACCCACAAATGCAGATATCTGACATTTGAGTATTCCAACTATCTTAATCAGAATCAGTTTTACTGCCAAGTATGTTTTCACATACAAGGAATGTGACTTGGTGTTTGGTGCATAACAAGAAAAAAGAAAAAAGAAAAGAATAAAAGCAAGGTACTATGAAAGACAAATCACATTACTTCATAATAAGTTTGTTTTTTTTAGTAAGGGTTTACTGGTGTTATCTTTTGCCTGTGTTATTTTATGATACACATTTTGAGAAGCTTTTGCATTGTTTTGTTTCAACTCTATTATTTCACAGTGAATAAATGTTGACTCTGTTGTAATTAACAGTAGGTATGTGTACCTCGGCAGGGGACAGAAAGATGCGGTTGTGTGCCAGCTTGAAAATGACAAGACAAATAAAAATGAAACAAGCGAAATGTCCTAATGAATTCACAGCACCTCAAGATGAAATGTTTCTGTGATTAAACACAGAAGAAAAACAGTGTCTAATATTAAAATATATCTTTGCCACACAAACAAAATGTAATATCCTGAAGATCTCTCTGGAGAGCAACAAGAGAAAGAGGTGGAGAGAAAAAAGAAAGGTGGATGATGAGTAGTTTAGAGAGAGGGGAAACAAATAGAAAGAGAAGGAGGGAGAAAAGGGAGGGGGTGAAGAGATATGACAAAAATAGGTAAGTGGTTTTGAAATAGGGAGGGAGAGTGAAGAATACAAGGTAGAGAAAAGGTGAGAGTGAGAGACAGAAGCCTTGAATTCAAGGACACTTAACCAGATTGAACAGAAAACAGGAATTATGCATTAAAGAAAAACATGTTGGTAACTGAATAACTCTCCTCATGCAGAGAGAGAGAGGGCTATATTGCACAAGGCATTTCAATCTATAGTCTAGATATTTAACTAACCTCCAACATTACAACCAAGGAGCAGATCAGAGCAACAGCACCCTGACCATAGATGTAACAATAGATGTGACCCTAGAGTGGGGGATTAGACATAGAGAAATAGGTGCTGAGGAAAAAAGGTGCAAAGTATTTTTTCACTTCAAGACAGGAGCACATTAAAGCACATAGAGGAGGAAGATACTGAGGAGAGAGGTGTAATTCACAGGTGGAGAGGGGAACACAAAGTATTTCTTGAAGAGACAAATTTTCAAGTTACAACAGAAAATAGGTGAATGACTCTGCTGTCTCCTGACTGGAGTAAGATGAGACCGCCATCGCTGAGGCAGGACGGAAAAGAGTCAAGGTCGGGTGGAGAGATGACCAGGTCACTTCGCTAAAGGGACAGCTAAGCGCCCAGCAGTGGCAGAGTGCAGAGCTCGGTCTGGGGTGTAGCGCTGGGTCAAGGCCTACAGTCATGGGGATGCAGTTCCCTTAACAACTTTGCATGCCAGCACCAGGGTTTTGAAGCAGCCGGGGGTTGCAGGGTAATATAAGGAGCTTTTTCAGATGAAAGTCTGCTGGTGACAACTGGGCCCCAGATCGGCCCTGTTGGTGTCTGAATTCTCATAAGGATATGTGGACTAAAACGTGCCTACACAAGAGAAGTGAACTGACAGTTTACCTGCCATTTACCATCACCTCCAAATGTTGGTGGAGGTGTTGGAGTTCCATATCAGACCCACCAGACATTGACAAAACTGGATTTGAACACGGCAGACAGTGGGACCAGCTGAAGTATGTTTGATCTATTTTTTTGTGAAAACAGGGAAAATAGTCGGATATTTATATTTGCACACACTCGATGTAGTGGCATGCATTTTAGAATAAAAATGTTCTTCTTTTTACTATTTATTCATTACAAAATTTCAATTGTGTGCATCCTGCTGGGTCTGTGCCCTTTTGTTTACACTGCTTGACGGCCATGTTTGTGTGAGGGTGTCCACATGATCAGAGCATCTCATCGAATGTAATCTTTTTGAATGTATTTTGTCTCCCCATTGTTGTAACAGTTGAAACACAAGTGCTATACCATGAGATTGGTGCTGATCTGTGACCACAGCAGCTTCAATATCATGGTGTAGAGCACTCCAGTCCAGATCCACTGGAACAGGCCACACAGTCAGGTTAGTTGATATGATGAAGGGATGATGAGGAAGCATCAATAAATAACTGCTACTAACGCCATGAATGTAATATGCCTTCTGGCTATCATGTTAATACAATGGCTGTGGGGCTTTGTGACTTGAGGAAGAGTTGTTTTCACTGTGGTGGAGTGGCAGCGTTCTGGCTAGGAAGTTTAGCCGGTTAGCTTGACAGCATTGGCTGCAGTTATAAACTTTCCAATAGTCTGCAGCCCAAAGTGGCTCTGAATACATTTAGACGATGAAGCTGTATATATGTTACGGTAAATGTGGGAAAATTGGGAAAACACATGCACATTTACCAGCAGTTAAGGTGCGTTATCTGCATCTGCTGCACGCAAGTCCCACGGATTCAGCCCACTCATTTTATAACAGAAACTTGGCATCATCCAATTATAAGACAAGGCTTCTCTCCAAATAGGGACACTGCTTTTGTGATCTTCATTAAGTCCCAAAAGGTAAAGACAACACAACTCTAGTTGCCTGTGGCTTTAAGTTGTTTTGAAAATCAACATGAAAGTACAGCTCCTCCAGTCAGCTGGTTCTGACATAAAAACACCAACATTAATAAACAAAGAAGCCTCACTAGCTAAAGGAATGGAGATATTGTTGCCCAAGGTTTGGTAGAGATGCAGTTACCCTACCCTTATTGGTTGGCATAGCAACCAATTTTTTTATCATGATCTCTGTATGTGTGTGTTTGTGTGTGTGAGATGTCTGTGTATATGTCTCCATGCCAACATGTCTGGGTGTGTATACCTGTGTGTGTGTGTGTGTGTGTGTGTACACGCACACGCTGTTGGTGATGTGAAGATCAGAGTAGACAGAGTCCCCACAGGGAATCAAACCTGCGAATGACCCAAGGCTGGCATAGTAAATGCCGTCCCCGAGGACCTGGCCTCTTCTTGTGTGTGTGAGAGAGAGAGAGAGAGAGAGGCCATTATTTGGTGCATATACTTACATGTATCTGCTTGTGAGTGTTTCTGTTCCTGTGTATGTACAGTGTTTGTGTTTGTGTGTGTATGTGTGTGTGATAGCCAGGAGTACACCCATGGCCTCTGTGGCCTCTGTGGTGATCGGATTCAAACTTCAGACTGGCAGGTAAACCAATCTCCCAATGGGGCTGGCCGCTCTTTGTGTGTGTGTGTGTGTGTGTGTGTGTGTGTGTGTGTGTGTGTGTGTGTGTGTGTGTGTGTGTTACGCCCCTGTGTGGTGGCTGCCTGTGCTGGTGCTCTTTGTCTCTCTCTCCCAGGTGCATTGCTGACAAGTGTGTGAGGTGGGGCTGATTGGCTTCGGGAGTGAGGACCTGCAGCATAAAAGGAGTTGGCTGCCTGGTGTGTGTCCCTTCCTCCCTCGGCCCCCAGCAGCTGTTTTTAGTTTTCCATTGCACAGTCCAGGTTGCACGACACTTATGCTTTAGAAAGCCATCTATACTGAAACCTTCATCTCTGCTGAGTCTTATTTTGCAATAAATACATTGGTTTATTGTTTTCCATGTGTGGTCTCCCCTTTGTTACATGACACAAGTATACAAGTATTAAATATTATATTATATTATTATTCCTCTATTGCGGTTGAACTATTAGACTTCATCACATGATAAAACACATACATCACATCACTTCTGTTATCTATTGAGGAGTATCTGATTAATATGAGCTGTATTAATTTGAGAAATATTAACATTAACTTTCAATCTTCACACCTTAGCTGCAAAATTTCACCACCCACAATCCTCTTCTCATATTCAAAAATAACAATACCTTATCACCACATACTATAGAAATGACTTCCAACCTGGAAGCAAGGGAAAGGAAAGGAGCAGTTGAGTGGTTAATGGCAGGTCGAATTCAGTGGTCATGTGTATATAGAGCCCTTTTCAGTTAGTAAACATGATGATGCTTTTTTTGTGGGCGGAGCTTAGCTGGAGGCAGAAGCCGGCCGGAACACGTTAGCCAACAACGCTGGCTAGCAAGTTTCGTTGGCTTGTTTTTAGCATGGCTGAAGAAAATAACGCTATATCTGAATATTTACGGTCACTCACTCTCCAGGACCACGAGTGTTACAAGTTAACATTAACCGACGGGACCAGATTAACCGATCCGATGATCTGACAGGACTAACTACTGTGGAATGGCCAGACATTTACACCGACCTGATAGAGAAACCAAGCGTGTATAGTAAAGAGAAACTGAGGGCGTATAAATCTTTAGATGCCTATAACTATGTCCTGAATGGTCATGTACAAGACTTAAAACACAAAGATTTACCAGATGAGTGCAATCCGAACACACACACACACACACACCTGACACACATAACGTTACAACTAAAAGTTAGCGAATGCGCTAAGAGAGTTACGAGAGAAATCACCTCACGTTATTCCTCCTAGTTCCCCAATTTGCGATTATCTTTAGACACATATCCATACCTAAAACAGACAATACTTTATTTAACTAATGAAGTGTGCGCTGCAAACACGAGCATTTTTGATGATTGCCTCAGTCCAATCCTTTCGTTTTATTGCGTTTAACCATAGTTGTCTTCGATTTTTTTTTACTGGCAGTAGCAGCTGGTATACGATAACGTTTCAAGTTGGAGCCTCTCGTTCGATTCTGGCATCCAACAACACAGCAAGATAACATTTTCAGTGAACGGTAGCCTCTTACTCTGCTGCTCTGAGGTGAGGTGATGCCTCCAATTTTGCTTTGTTTTGCCTCCAGCTAACACCGTGACGTAGGCGCTAAAAGGGTCTATTGACAGGACAAAGGTGTTGTTGTTATTGTCAGAACACAGGAAAGGATGTGACATCTTCATCAGGAAGAGACAGAAAATCTTAATTGTATACATTAATGTTAACTTTATTTTACCTGAATTGGGGTTAATGGGGAATCTTCTTATATAATGTCTGACTTCCTCTTCTTTCCAGCTGCATCCTTCCCCTCGGTTTCCATACCTGTCTGTACTGTAGATTTTTTGTGGCAGTATAGAGTGAGCCTCCACCAATTTTATCCTGTTCATAATAATACGAAGCTAGGCTAAATGTCTCTGCTATTGCATAGTTTAACATCTTATTTGTTTTGTATTAATTATTATTATACATAACACTTATTAACACTTTATCAATCACTTTTCTAATCCTTGGGTGTAATTTTCACTCTTTTTCCGCAGAGACATGTTTATGACTTGCTGCTGTACGTGATGACTTCGCTCTTCTCTGTTCAAAACATGACAGACTGGGCTGAGTTCACGATCAAAACATTGCCATACTAGTTCATTATGCAACCGCTGATGTTTCAAAGAGCAACACAATCTCTTTTCAACAACAGATGAAACGCAGAGGAGATGAAAGAGGGGATGAAAGAAAGCAGGAGGGGCGGAGTAAAGGAGAGGAGGGGGAAAGGCGAAGGAGGAGGGCAAAAATGATGGTAATCACATGTAATAACTGCCTCACACAGCCTTAGTGATGGTATGCAGGGGCACCGCCAGGGACTTTGGTCCCCATGAAAATGCATCACATTGGGCCCCAGGTCATCCCTGAACAATCGCTGTAACCACTGATCCAGAACCTAATGAGAGCTTTACATAACTCCACATTTACAACTCTAATACTTTAAGTCTTATTGTGTTACATGCATGCAACATTCGGCACACAGTGGAGCTCACTACCTGATTCACCACGATCATTCACTATCATTCCCACAACAGAAAAAAAAGAGGACAGCCTTTTTCCAACATGTGATTTTTTGTTGTCTTATAGTAACAGACTGTCATTCAACACAGTGCTTCTCACCCCCTCCTTCTTCATTGGGTGGGATATGTATTGGGTGATGAATCTGCTGGGCCTGGTGCCATGGACATTTGATTTTTATGTGAGGAGATATGATGAAGTATGCTAGGTGGCTAGCATTTCACAGTCCAAGGAGTTAGCAGGTTAGTTAGCTAACTCTGATAAACTCACCTTTCTTTTACATTACATTACAGTCATTTAGCGACGCTTTTATCCAAAGTGACTTACAATAAGTGCATTCAACAAAGGTAGGTAAGAAAACTACTAGTCACCACAAATCGTAAGTGCATTTCCTTCCTAAACAAGCAACTAAGAGCATAACTAGTGTTAATGTAAGAGTGCAATAAGTTAGCAACCTACTTATCTTAAACAAATGAGACAAATTGAGAATTGAATAAAACAAGAGCTAAGACAAATAAGTGAACCCAATAAACAAGAGCTAAGACAAGAGCTAAGACAAATAAGTGTATCCAAGAGCCAATAAACAAGAGTTCAGGCACATAAATGACGACAAGTAGTCAAGGCTAGGAGGAAGGGTCAGGGTAGTGTTTCTTGAAGAGGTGGGTTTTCAGCCTGCGGCGAAAGATGGGCAGCGACTCTGCTGTCCTGACATCAGTGGGGAGTTCATTCCACCACTGCGGGGCCAGGACAGAGAAAAGCCGTGACCGTGTAGATCGGCCGCAGGGCCCTCTGAGCGACGGGGCAACCAGTCGTCTTGAGGCAGCAGAGCGAAGTGGTCGGGCGGGGGGGGGTAAGGCTTGACCATGGCCTGGAGGTAAGACGGAGCAGTTCCTTTCACTGCCCTGTAGGCTAGCTCCAGGGTCTTGAACTGGATGCGAGCTGCTACAGGGAGCCAGTGTATAGAACGGAGAAGGGTTGTTGTATGGGAGAACTTGGGGCGGTTGAACACAAGTCGAGCTGCAGCTTTCTGAACAATCTCCAGAGGTCTGATGGCCGACGCCGGGGCACCAGCAAGGAGGGAGTTGCAGTAGTCCAGGCGGGAGATAACAAGAGCCTGGATGAGCACCTGCGCTGCCTTGTCAGTGAGGAAGGGGCGAATCCTCCTGATGTTGTAGAGGAGGAATCTGCAGGAGCGTGTCACTGATGTGATGTTTGCTGAGAACGACAGTTGGTCGTCCAGGGTCACACCCAGATTCCTCGCAGTCCGAGTTGACGTCACCACAACATGATCAATGGTGATGGCCAGGTCTCGGTGCGGACAGCCCTTCCGCGGGAGGAACACCAGCTCAGTCTTGTCCAGGTTGAGCTTCAGGTGGTGCATCGACATCCACTCCGAGATGTCTGCCAGACATGCAGCAATGCGTGCCTCCACTTGTGTGTCCGAAGGGGGAAATGACAGGATCAGCTGGGTGTCATCTGCATAGCAATGGTAGGAAAAGTCGTGGGAATGGATAACAGAACCAAGAGATGTTGTGTAGAGGGAAAAGAGGAGAGGACCTAGAACCGAGCCTTGCGGGACCCCAGTAGTGAGCCTACGTGGTTCTGACACAGACCCTCTCCGTCAGGTAGGATGCAAACATGGAGAGTGCAGAGCCTGAGACACCCATCCCCTCAAGGGTGGAGAGGAGGATCTGGTGGTTCACCATGTCAAACGCTGCAGACAGGTCCAGGAGTATCAAGACAGAGGAGAGAGAGTTCACTCTAGCGGCATGGAGCGACTCTGTCACTGCCAGGAGGGCAGTCTCGGTCGAGTGACCCACTTTGAACCCAGACTGGTGGGGATCCAAGAGGTTGTTCTGGTGGAGGTACAAGGACAGTTGATTAAAGACAGCACGTTCAAGGGTTTTTGATAGGAAGGGTAGAAGGGAAACCGGTCTGTAGTTCTTCACCTCAGAGGGGTCAAGTGTTGGTTTCTTCAGAAGGGGGATGACTCTGGCAGTCTTGAAAGCAGAGGGAAAGCATCCAGACACCAGAGATGAGTGTTGATGAGGTGGGTCAGGAAGGGAAGAAGCTCAGGTGCAGAAGACTGGAGCAGAGTGGATGGGACCGGGTCAAGGGAGCATGTGGTGGGGCGGCTAGATGTATTTGAGAAAAGTTGTACTGTCACCCTCTCTCCTCTTTTTTCTTTCACTTTTATGAAACCGTGACTTTGCTTTTGTTTTAGGAGACCTGATGCCACATTGCATGTCATTACTGTTAGTAACTCCAAATTCCCTGACTAGCAAGTGCCGTTCGCGAGGAGGCGGGACTAAACTGTAGATGCTGTCTAGATGTTTACTAGCAAGCAAGTAAAATAAATTGTTAGTTTTGTTAATACACATATTCTAAGTTAAATATTATACAGTATACAGTATATAGTTTTTAACCCTATTTACCAATATCTTTGAGGGCCCCTGCTCAGGATTTTTGCCCCGTTTATCATTTATCCACATACAGTATATTCCGTTCACATCTTGTCTCTCTCACATCTCCCTCCCTGTCTCTCCCATTTGTCTCCATCTTTCTGTCTCCCTTCTCTCCATCTCCGTCTCTCTTATTCTCTAGGTGTGTGTCCTATTAACCACAGTGTGTTAAGGACAAGCAGTAGTGGCATAAAAGAGGAATGCCTCGCTTCTCCTCTCGTCTTTCCTCCTTGGCCCCCTATATCGGCTTGACATCCCATCCGTTATTTCCCTCTTTACCTTCTTTGTCTCTCCACAACCTTTCCTTTTATTCCTTAACTATCTCTCCTTCCTCCCTGAGTTGACCCCTCCCTCCCTCCATCTCCTCGTCCTGCCTCTCTGTCTTACCTCGTTCCATCTCACACTGCCTCTGTCTCCATCCATTTTCCCCATCCTCCTCCATTTTGACACCCAGGTGTCAATATGGATATGAAAAGGTATCAATCTGTCTCTCCATCCATCCATCCCTGACCCTGCTTCCCACGCCTCTCCTCTTCCCCTTATCCCCTTTATTCTTCTTCACCTTAGTCTCTTCTATGCCCTCCCTCTTTCCCACTTTCACCCTTTTCATTTCCCCTTAAGACAATCCTCCTTTCTTCCCTTCCTCCCCCTCTACCTCTCATTAATCCCTTTCATCTTCTCTTCCCTCTCTCCTCTTACTCCCTTGCCCTCTCATTACTCACCTGCCTATTCTCCCCTCTCCTCTTCTGCCTGTTGTGTGTGTGCGTGTACTTGTGTCTGTGTGTTACCCTATCACAATGAGGCGTGTTTTTTCTTTAATGGTCTTTTAGCCCTCCTGCGTCCAAATTGTTCCTTCACATGGCTGAACACGTAGAGAAATGAAAAAATGAAAAATAAAATCCTTCTCTTTCCACCCTCCCTATTCTTTGCCTCTTCTTTCCCTATGCCCTTTTCCTCAAAACAAACAAACAAACAAACATTGACAGGAAAAGAGAGCTATATAGTAGATTGAGAAAGAAAGGGAAGTAAACTGTAAGGGAGAGAAAGAGAGAAAATAGAGGCAGAAGAGGGAAACAGGAAACAGGAAGTGATGGGCACATGTTTCTGCTTCATGACCCGTGGTCCATGATCCATTCGGCATTATGAGTAGCTTCAAATGTAAAAACACAATTATATTTGTGTCCAGGCTCAGTTCCACGCTCGCTTTCATCGGCAGATCCTAACGTCCAGGTTCTCGCTAGCACGGCATATTTGATATTTATCAAAATTGCTTCTTTAATCTAAAACTGTAGAGGCTTATCATAGTGCCTGTATTAAACATGGGTTTATCCAATAACCGTATTTGTTTAATATACAACAGATAAAGCTCTCAAAATCCTTTTTCGGTGGAGGTGGAATAGCCTTCCCCATCATGTAAGATCTGCAAACAGCTGTTTTAAGCTCCGTCCTAAAACTAATTTGTAATTTGCTTTTGATTAATACGTTCTGTAATTTCTGTTGTTTGTGTTTCATATGTTTTGGTGAAGCACTTTGTTACTCTGTTTTGTAAAAGTGCTACATAAATAAAGATTTACTTAATTACTTATTTTGGCTACTAGCTACTGCAGAGCTGCACGGAGAAACTCAGTGGATCCAGAGATCTGATAGCTTTCAGCAGTGTGTTTTCAGTACACGAAGACAGATGAACTTGATTGAAAAGGGTATTGCAAGAGGCAAAGTAAATATTTTAGCAAGAGTGAAGCGGGCATGTCTAGGAGTGGGAATATGAGCCACATCACTACCATTAAAAATCAAGAGATAAGATGATAGCCTCTTAGTAACTCTCTCCCTCTCACACACAGATAAACACACACATTAACACAATCTCATAATGATTTTCCGTCCTAATGATGTATGTTTTTACGTGATAAACTACTGTCAAGCTGTGAAATGAAATAATAAACACATAATGGTGTGGCACAAATCAGCATGTTGTCGTACTGGTCTGACAGGTGTGTGTGTTTTCCTTTAGATGCAAAAAAACCCATTTATTTTTTTGATGACTGCACATTGCTAATTCTTGCTAAGGGTGGACAAACACTACAGACTTTTGACAAGATTTAGCCCCAATTAAGCAGTCTCACATACAAACTCTGAAAATAATTTTCAAAATCAACCGTCATAGTGTTTTTTTCCCTCAGCGGCATTCTCACAGCAGTTACCTCATCTGGAAAATTTGGGCTGGGATAGGACAGTAACTTTGGGTTTAATTAGTTGAACAAAACTTGATGAGATCTTGTGGTGTGCATCCAACCTAAGATAAAACCAGGGTAGAGCAGTGTTTTTCAGTTAGCTCTCACTGTGAGCTGTCCTCATTAAAGCACGTCTGGGACGGTTGTCTGCAGAAGATTAAATGAAAAACACTATGAGGTCCCCTTATTATAAAACACTGAGCCCCTCTGATTAAAAACAATTGACTTCATCACCCCTGCTTCCTGTACTCGCCAAGCTGGTTGTCTGAAAGAAGTTACACTGTAGAGAAGCCTCCCTACCCTGCAGTGCTGGGGAGCTCTTCAAAGAAATCCTCTCGTGGTGAAGCATCGAGGCAGCAGCAGTGCAGCAAGCATGTACACATTTGACCTTTTATGCGGCTTCATCTGTAGCCATTCAATAATTTAGCAGTCAGTAAAAAACAGACGGTCAAGAGAGACAGCGACAGAAAATGTGGCAGTCCTTCATTCATTCAGTTATTCACGAGTCATTAAGCAATGACTTGGCAAGAATTCACCAATTCAATATTCATTCATTCAGTAAATAAACCACTAGACTCCTTTCCTTTGTTAATTCACACACTCAGTCAGTTGGCCACTAGGAACAAGTCAAGACTATGAGAAAAATAGAACATATAGAAAACAGTTAGTCAGTGAGTACGAAACAGGCAGGAAACTAAATAAACAAATTAAATTGTATTAAAGACAGAAAAAGCAGCGGCAAGCAGAAACAAACAATCAGAAAGTCAGCCATGTAAAAATAACAATCAGCGAGACAGGCAGCTACAAACACGTCGATAACGCAACAGTAAGTCGGTCACATCAGCCCACTCCTGAGTGAGTGTTCAACTTCCCCAACCTTTAAAACCTAATTGAATCTCTCTTGTTGTAGACCTCTTGGAGGGAGACAATGAACCTGTGTGTGTGTGTGTGTGTGTGTGTGTGTATGTGTGTGTGTGTGTGTGTGTGTGTGTGTGTGTGGGTGTGTGGGTGTGCATGTTCTTGCGTTGCAGCGCTTTACTTTATTTTAAAAATATTTGTAGGTATTTTATATGGTGAAGTATTAGTGAAGTAGCATGAATCACTATGAGGGGGGATACATTTTGTCCCCACCGGGAT
This sequence comes from Hoplostethus mediterraneus, assembly GCA_034670385.1. NCBI lineage: Eukaryota > Metazoa > Chordata > Actinopteri > Trachichthyiformes > Trachichthyidae > Hoplostethus > Hoplostethus mediterraneus. Next base: position 138,553 of record JAXDDW010000227.1, on the reverse strand, counting down.
TAAAAATAATTCAGCAGAGGCATGGACATATAGACCAGAAACCCCCCCCATGCGCCCCGACAAATCGCACCATGCCCGCATGTCTGCATGTGGTTTGGCTGTGTGTATGCGCATCATCGCTAGTTTCCAAGGCTTTTTGCTGAAGGCTACCAGATTCTGCCTGTCCCATCCACCCAATCAGTGATGAGCGTTCTATGGCCTTGATACTCCTGACCAATCAGAATTAACTGTTACTCTACTACCGTTCAACGTCTGGATTTAACAAGCTGAAGATCCAGGTTTTTCTTGGGGGTTGGGGAGGACGTTGGTTGGTTGGTTGGTAGGTAGGTAGGTAGGTAGAAAGAGAGATAGATGGGGGCAAAATGGGGGCAAGAGAGAGATGGAGGCAGGGAAAGATGGAGGGAGAGAGTATGGAGTATGTGGTTGAGGTAAAGCTCCGCAAGTTACTGCTGCAATCTTTCTTGTATGCTCCTGTTTTTTTTTCTTATGTACAAGTAGTACTTTGCAGAAACCTTTTGGTGACCTTTTTATTAAAAAACCAAAACATAATACTCCTGAGGATGCTCTTTATGCCGCTACTCGTACCTAGTGCACCATTGTACCAATAATCACAGTGAGGAACACCCTCTCAGGTGTAACTGCTACACTGAACCATCATTGTTAATGGGCACATTTTCTTAATGGGTGTAATCAAGTTTAATAGAAAGACCTTTCTTCAAATAAGAGGTACCAGCACTCCATTTTCTACAGCTGTTGATTCAGCTCTATAACTGATAGGATGACTAACTTTCTTCTCCTCCTTTCATTCCTTCTTCTCTCTTTGTTCTGGCAGCGCTAGAGCAGCGCTTCCATTTTTCCACCCCTGTTCCTTTATCTGTCACTACACCCCGCCCATCCTGACTCTCTCTGTTTCATATGGTGTACCTATTTAGATATAATGGAGAAACAGCGAGATAGAGGACATAGACTTAACAGGTGGTGAGAGTAAAGGAGAACGAGGAGGAGGTGAGAAAAGAGGAGGTAGACTGAAGTGATGGGGATCTGGGGCTGGCTGGCTGCCTGCCAAGAACTACGGAGCAAACGAATGGAGGAGATCTGGGGAGCAGAATGGAGCTGTGTAGAGCAGATTGGGTATTAAAGTTGAGAGGAAAAAACAGAGCACGAGATATAGAGAGAGAGAGAGAGAGAGAGAGAGAGGTGAGGGGATTGGGGGATAGGAGAGGTAGGAGGGAGGATGGGGGGAAAAGCAGAGGGGGATGAGTGGGGGAGGAGACCCGGACAGATTTAGGTTATGTTCACAGGGAGCATTAGCACCTGGGAGGACGACACAAGAGGGACACCCGTGACCCTCACATGTTGCATGGACCATGTGACAAAATACAACCTTCAGATTATATAACTGAATGTTTGGCCGGGCTGCATATACAGTACTCTGAAAAACACATCAAAGAGGTGTGTTGAAACAGCTGGGATGCACAACAACCCGGCCACAAGCAATGCATTTCAAAGTTGAAATTCAGTTCACCGAAGGGGTAGCGTGATGTTATATTACATCTCTCCTGCTTACAGAGTGCTCACCCTTACCAAATATTGTTGACCTCGGTTGTGTCTTGAGCACTACAATTATTTTGCGACAGCATTATTATTAGGTGGACTGAGAGATAGAATAAAAGCAAAAGAAGTCACTGTAGGGGGAATTCATCCATTTTTGTTTTATTTTATTAGAAAATATCCACACACCATAAAAATTACATGTACAAAACTATAAGATTTGAAATTGCTTTATGTACACATACAAAAGATAAAGCCCAAAGAAAAAGTGAGAAGAACGCAGAGGGGAAAGTGAGCAACCAAGTGTGTGTGTGTGTGTGTGTGTGTGTGTGTGTGTGTGTGTGTGTGTGTGTGTGTCTTTCTGCTTGGATGGGTCAGAAGGTTTAAGGTTCTCAGTCCATTTGCTCTTGTACCAAGTTACATCTCAGCAGGGAACCACAATGATGACGATGACGATGATGATGATGATGATGATGATCATGGTGACAGTAATGATGACAGTGAGTGCATTTACTTGCACACCAACATAATATTTGCAATGTTACTTATAAACAACATATCCCCTTTACAACAACCTGGACAAACTAGATACCTAATATACACCCATATGATCCAGATAGTGAAGAATCCATAGTGAGGCACCAGGGATACTGAGGTAACAATTTATCGTTTACTTGTGTGGTACAGGCTCCAATAGTCTGATGATTGATACATGGGGGTGTGTGTGAGTGGGATATGAAGATGCACCTCATCCCAAATAGGACGCCAATTGGGATATGACATATTATCCGGTATGCTGTGTGCATGTAAACACGCTGATGGTGATGATGATAATAATGATGATGCTGCCAGTGTAAATGAAGACAAGGATGAGGGCAATAATGATGCGGAAATGAATGACTACAACCATGATGATGATAATACTGGTGGTGGTTATCTTGAGTGAACTGATAATCTGATTCTGAGTGCAAGACCATGAGGATATGAGCAACTGTCCGAAATACTGTTTGCTTGTCAACTTACTCAGTGAGGATGGTGATAACGGTGATGATGACGAATTTGATGAGCATGATGATGATGATGATGATGATGATGATGACGACAACAGAGAAAGAGATGCCAACTGATGCCCGATGTCTTTATTTTTCTCTTTCTAATTTGTCCGTTTTTTTTCCTTCCACTCCGTCTGTCTGACTTTTTGATGTTTGTCCAAGATGTGTATCGGATCTCTTCCTGATCACTGAAAGAGAGAAAGAAAGAAAGAAAGAGAAAACATGAAACGGTATAATTAGTATGTTACACCCATTATGAAATGATTACGTAACTGTGCTGTGTCTCCTATAGTCACTACCAGTGCTTCTTAAACTATGGGTTCAAACCCAAAATGGGTCACAACCTAGGGAAGGTCTTCATATGACAAGAGTAAGAATAATGTGTTAATGAGCCTTCGCCCCAGGATGAGAACATACATTTGATTCCCAGGCTGTAAAAGTGAAAACCCGTTCGCTACCATATTTATGTAAAAGCACTAAAACTATTGAAAAGTAACTTCTAACTATGTTCCTGTGTCTCCTGCCTCTGGCCAAAAGATGCCCTCTTTATCTGGGAGGACTAATCTAGGACTGTGTTGGAGCACATTTGTGCTTTGCGTGTGTGTGTGTGTGTCTGTGTGTGAAGTCTAGTCAAGTCAAGTGAAGTTTATTTATGTAGCCCTTAATCACTGATACAGTCTCAAAGGGCTTTGCTAATGCCCACATTATGAAACCAAAATGTGTGTGTGTGTATGTGTGTGTGTGATATATTTCTCTAAATAAATCCAAAGGGCTCTTTTTTATTCCTCCAGCTGTTTTCTCTGTCAGCTCCATCTGTGTGGAACAGACCTAGACAAATCAACAGCGGATTCAACTTCAAATGTATGTAAGTGCTTGATCTACCTTGACTTGCAAGTTTCCTGTCCACCTGTATTTCACATAAATGTTTGCCCAGGTATGGCATGTAAATCCTGCCAATTTGATACACAAAACTTTTTGTCAACTGTGACGGCAACAATCCCAAACCCACATTATTGTAGTCACATTTAAGGGGAAATACTTGGTGGGGAAATACTTGGTAGGGAATACTTGAAAGGATTTTGGTTCATGTAGAAATGGACAGCCAATCTCAAGATTTCATTACAAATATTAGATAGTTGCTAGCAGAAGCCATGCTGGGAAGCACTGAATCCAGAAACACCAACACTACTAGATGAAGTGGGATTTCAATTACTTTGTTAACAAAAATTATTAACTGCAACCTGCTAAGTGACTATAGATTTATAGGAAAATGTGAGGAAAAGCACTTGGCCTGCCCACCATCCTCCTTGTTAAATCTGAAGACGTCTCCCACTACTGGCCTCATTAGTCGTGCAACGTGAGCATGTCAGAATGATTAGCTGTCACATTATAGGTGGTCCTGTTGGAGGGGGAAACCTGGCGCAACTCATATTGTTCATCGGGTCGTTAGCATTATAACCAAACACTATGGCAGAAACGTTTTTCAAAGAACGTTTTTCAAATTACTTGGTTAAAAGAAACGCCTGGAAACATAAATAAAACAAATGCCTCCAGCATGCCCCACAACGTTACACTAGAAAGGCAAACAAAGTATTGATTTCTTGCCCTGCTTTGAAATACAGAGAAATAATTAACCTTATTAGAGTTAGAACACTTGACAGAAAAGGGAATGACAGAAGTCAATGAATGACTTGACGTAACAGAAATTATTTGACAGTTATCATTTTTTTTAAAAGGCCAGTGTAATTAATATTTGCTGTAAATTCAAATAATGAAAACACTGAATAATCACTGCAATCCCAAACTGATGCATTACAACACGCATGATTGCATTTAAGAGGTGGTGGGCAGGTCAAATGTCCTTTTCCCTAGTGACAAGCCGAGAACAACGTAATACTACTACTACTACTACTACTACTACTACTACTACCACCAATAATAATAATAATAATAATAATAATAATTTGTGTCAACAAGACACAATCATCCCTCTTCCCTCAAATCATCTCCCTGATTACAAGACAATCTACACTTTAGTGTGAGCCAGAATTTAACGCAACTCAACCTTTAAATAGAACACAAATCTTCATCACACCTAAAACCTCACCTTACTATATGACACACCACTTAATGACACTTTGCATTTCACTACTAAATAAATAAATTTAAAAAAACCTATGACAATACAAAGATTTCAAATCTAACATTTTAATACAAAATAAACCTTCATCACATGTAACAGTGACCCTAACTTTCCAGTCCAATGCAATCCTTTAATAAACTGAGCATTTAACAGCAACACAAGGCCTCAGAGCCCACTAAAATACAAGGCTTTATTCAATCTGACGCTTTAATATAAAAGCTAGTCTCTCAGTACAAAACTTCGCTCCATTATTCCCGACACCATTATTTCTGTAAAGCTTTGAATCTACCAATAAACCAATGGGGCACTAACAGCACTTGCTGTGTCTAAGACCTAGATGCCTCCAATCTCCAATTTTAACACAAGGAAATCTCACCATAATCTCATTCTTTCCCAATATAAATATACTGCATCAGCACTTTCTGCGTGAAGCAGCTAATATAGCAATGTAACACCAAAGGGGCCTAGTCCAAAGCTAAAACCTAAAAGCTGCTCACGATTTTAATCCAACAACAGTGTAATTTCCTCTCCCCCCTGCAGTGGGAAATGAGATTCTGCTGAGAGGGAGGTGGAGCGGTGCTAACTCAAACCCTCTAGTCGATAGGTGAGTGAACATTTGCTCTGCCAACTGTTAATGTGCATTTCATTAATGCTTTATTTTAAGTGTCACTCTCATGACATTATGAGGCACCGCAAGCACATTACGAGTAGGGTGTAATAATAACAAAAAGCATTATAATGCATTATAGTGCATCTGATTGAAGTGATTATATATTGTAATTCACTTACAATGTGCTTATGATACTTAACAATACAAAGTGCTGCCACATTTTCATCTATAGAGCTCTGAACATTTTCAAATAATGATCTGAGCATTACAGCTATTAACATTTTGACGTGACCCACAAACCAATAGTACAATCCTTCATACTTGATTAAAGATGTTGCTGTTGTGTGAGATAAATGTGTTGATAGTTTTTGTGTATTCCTACTGTGTGCCAGTAGTGTAGTAGCAGACCCTAGTTGTCTCTTCCTGCCCTCCTCCGTTTTCCCTTCTCTTTACCTCCTCCACTGCCTTCCTCCTCCTTTTCTCCATTATTATTCTCCCTCTCTCTTTACCATCTTCCTCTCCTCACTTTCCAATCTCTGCTGCTGTTCCTCAACTCTTCTCTCATCCCTCCTTCTCTTTCTCTCTCTTTCCCCTCTGTGCCTCCTTCCCCTCCCAACCTCTCGATCTCAACAATAGGCTATTGTATTATACTTGGTACTACACTACTGTACTACTATACTACACTGGGTATTAGGAAAATACTTCACATAGAAGCAGCCATTTAAGGTATTTCCGGTTTTGCTGCATTCCTCAACCTGCTGATTTGTTTTTCCTTGTGTCTGCATCAGTATCCTGAAGTTGCATTCATGAATCAAAGACTTGCAAAGTGCTGTGTTGTTGATGAGATTCAGTTAAAGGTTAAGTGGTGCAGAGAGAAAGAGATAGAGAGAGAGAGAGGGACTTTTATAGATGAACTTTATATATCAGCTAATACTGAGTGGGGAAACAGCAGCCTCAAATTATAGATTCTCATTCTGAAGCCACTGCTGTCACACGCACATGCACGCGCACACGCACGCACACACACACACACACACGCATGGACATCCTACTCTGATACGAATACTGGTTTTTACAGGTCAATAAATCATTAAAAGTAGTTGATGAAATGTCAACTAATCAAGGGATTATAGTGTTTAAATTTTAACAAGCTAATAAATATGATTTCAGCTCCCTCATTTGCATCAGAGACTTTTACAGCCAATTACTGATTGTTCTGCTGTCACAAACCAGAGGTGCACGTCAGCGACAGCAGTTTGCCTTGTATGTATCTGACAGATTTGGACAAAAGAAACAGCCCGTAACAAAACTATCCAATAAATTCAGCACTAATTCAACTTTTTGAATTATGGTTGCGGTTGTTGAGAAATGGAGCAAATGTATTGAGATCAATGTTAATGCATTGGTAGCCTACAGTAAGGTTTCACAATGGGGGTCGATGAGGGAATTGATAAAACCACTCTTCATGTACTTTGTCCTCAAATTCATATCACAGAATCAGACTATGTAACATAATAAGCGCAGTATGTTGTAGAGGATCTTTGGATACACAAATCTGCAGCAAAGTATCTTTTCAATAATCTGAAGAGGCTATTGGCCCTCACAATGTGACGCTGGAAAACAGAGTATGATCTCGAGCAGCGCAAACCCCAATGGCACTCAGACTCATGCCGGCAGAGAAACAGTGGCTTTGAGAATTATACAATATTGAAAGTTATTTGATTTCTAAACCTTGCCCAGAAAACTGCATTATCCAAGGATACTTTCATCTAGGGTAGGTGAGTATTCACAGCTTTACAGACACTTTTCCTGTGTAGGCGACTAGCAGAAATACCGTCAATGTCTCAGTGCAACCCCTAGCAGACACAGATCCACACCCACACCCACAGAATAGCTCACAGACATGCACACACACACGCAATGACACAAACTACTTGAAATCGGCACATACAAAAAAACAGACACACGTGCAAACAGACAAACATATACAAGAGACACATACAATACATGCATATACAAACATCAGCCTGTTCTTATCACGTTCGCACTTATAGTTGCAAAAAGTGATGCACCCTAATTCCATATTATATTCTATGAATCAAGTGTTTTATTCTTGCACTTGTGTTGTGTGTTTTTTCTTTTTCATTTCCTTGTTTTACATTTCTAAGCACCTTGATTTAATTTATTGTACTGGATTCTGTACTGACATTTTGCCTTTTTCACGCTGTAAAGCACTTTGTCAGGTGCGTGAACTTTAAATATCACACGACCATTGTTGCAAGAACACATTGACATACACACAGGCGTGCAGAGAAAGAGACACACGAACACACACACAATCATGTTGCAATTTTCATGTTCATATTGTCCTCAAAGGACACACAAACATACGCGTGTTTCCTATGAGAACAATATGAATGTGAGGAGAGGATTTTGCCGTGAATATCTGCTCTGATTCGCAGCGTGTGGGTGGGTGCTGTTGTTTAACTGAGCACATCATCTGCGTCACTTTCAACATAACCTCTGAAAAGGGGAAAATGAGTAACACAATCAATACACACAAAAATAAGCATGCATTGTACGCATGTGTGTGTGTGTGCGTGTGTGTATAGATTGTTGCGTCATCTGTTTCTCATGCTACTGTGTTTTCTTTTTGAGGGACCACATACACTCCACAGCACAATACAGCTGGAACTGAACACACTGAGTAATCCTCCACACATCCCACTCGCTCTCCTTGTGTCCCCCCCCCCCCCCCTCTAATCTAACTCTCTTCCTTTTCTTCTATTCTCCTCTTGCTCCTCTTCCTCTCATCAAGTACCCTCTTCTTTCTCCTCCTCATCCCTTTATGTTCCTCTTGTCCCTTTCTCCTCTTTCGCCTCTCATTCCTTATGAAGCTCCTCATCTGTTATAAACCTAACCTTGTCCCGGCCCTCGAAAGCACTAGCGACTAAATTCATCATTCCTCGGTTTCGCTTGTTGTTGTTTTTCGCTCGTTCACCATGCCTATTGTATTTTAATGTTTTAGTGCCTGGCTAGGTCTCCCCTTTAGAGGGGGGCGGTCAGAACATGTGGATATTCTGGCATTTTGATTGGGTTATTCACTTTGTGGGCAGGGCCTTGGTGACTCAGGAGGTAGAGCGGGTCGTCCTTCTAATCAGAAAGTTGGTGGTTCGATCCCCGGCTCCTCCAGTCTGCATGTCGAAGTGTCCTTGGGCAAGATACTGAACCCCAAATTGCTCCCGAAGTTGCGTCTTCGGTGTGTGTGAGTGTGTGTGTGTGTGTATGAATGATTAGATTCCCCTGATGTGCAGGTTGGCGTCTTACATGGTAGCCCCCTGCCACCAGTGAATGAATGGGGTGAAGGTGAATGTAATGTAAAGCGCTTTGAGTGGTCGGAAAGACTAGAAAGGCGCTATATACAGTAAGTGCAGTCCATTTACGAAGGAAGAAACTCCAGAAGCAATGGCGGATGAAGATATAAACATTGATCTTGCGATGAAACGCTGAATGTATCTGCTCTGAAACCCAAGCAGTATACGCTTTTAAAAGCTTTTATTCAGGGTTTCGGTGTCGTGTCAACAGGTTTTGGTAAAAGCTTAATCTGTCACCTAGCCGCCCCGAAACTCGGCTGCTGAACGACGTAAAGGAGGCGTAAATGAGTGTGTGGTAATTGGTCTCTTTTGATAGGGGCTGACAAATTGGGCGAATTCAATGCTTGAGACTAACTTAACATTATAGCTAAATAACGAATGAGCCCGTTGAATGACATGGAGGCTATTCTGTGAGCTAGCTGGATTCAGCCTAGTAGCATACACTGTAGTATAACATGTTTGTGATGAGAATCGTTGAGCCAGCATGATCGGTGATGTCACCCTCGTCTCTTTCTCGTTTTGGGGTTGCAGAATGTAAACGCTGGTGCTTCAGAAGGCTGTCACCAGGCTATTAAAACCCCTCTCCTTCCTTCCTATCAATTCAATTCAAGAAGCTTTAGGGCCACGATAAGATCATTCTTACATTGCCAAAGCATCGGCACAAAACGGAACATCAATACATTTCAACGTAAAGTAAAATATCCTTCTCTTTCTCCCCCTCTTATCTGTTTTCAACAGTTCTTCCCCGTATTCTCACTTTATTCCTCTTTTCTCCTCTCAATCCTCCCATTTACATTCGATCACCCTGCTGTCCGTCCCTCCCTCCCTCACCCTCTCTTCTTCCTATTCTCTTCCTCTTTTCTCATTGCTCCTTCTCTTGCCTCTCCTCGTCTTCTCTCCCTCTCCCTCCTTCTCTTCCTCTTTCCCTTCCTCTCCCCTCTCTTGTCTCTTTCGGCATCCCTTCCAGTCTCCTTTTTTTCCTCCCCCCCCTCTCTCTCTCTCTCTCACCCCCCTCCCTCCATCTATCATCTTTCCCTCTGTGTCCCTCCTGGCCTCCTTCTCTCTCTTCTTCTCCTCTTTACTGCAGGCGCTGTTCACCTTGTCATACTCTTGTAGGACACCGGCGTTACATCATTATGGGTTAGGCTGCACTGCACACACACACACACACACACGCACACGCACACGCACACACACACACACACACACACATGTCTCTCATTCATAGACACACACACTATATTTATCTGTAACCCATGAACACATACACAGAACGCACATGCACTTTTTCTTTCACTTTCTCTCCCTCACACACACACACACACACACACACACACACACACACACAAAGGGAAGTAGTGTGAAATCAGTTGGAATGAGGGCCAGATCAAACAGTGATGCGTCGGGGTCTGTGTGTGTGTGTGTGTGTGTGTGTGCATTTCTGTGTTTATGAGACAACTTGTATATGTGTCTTGTAAGTCCAATCTTTTTCCACTTCATTACTATGTGTATGTGTGTGTGTGTGTGTGTGTGTGTGTGTGTGTGTGTGTGTGTGTGTGTGTGTGCGTGAAAGAGATCAGACAGTATTTTCCCAAGTAATGTATGCATGACCACGTTGAGCTATATCAGCCACCAGCCATATGAGATGCTGCCTAGCCTGGCTTATCAACCAAAATGCAGTGAACCTTCACTACATCTATCCTATATTATTATAGTCTATGGGTTTCTTCAGGTTCCCATAATGGCTGCAGGCCACAGGTGGAAGCCACATCAGGCAAAGCACAGTGTGTTCCACCAGCAGTGCTGACTCGAAGACCAACAAATGAAATGAAATGAAATGAAATCTCACAGGCTCCAATTGGAGATATGGTACTCAGAAACATTCTGTTAACCAATTGGAGCCAAGAGCTGGCAGACATTCCCAACTAAAACTGTCTGCGTCAGTGCCCGGAACTTTTTCTATTCCTGTTTTTTGACTTGCAATAGAGCAAAAAAAAGTATATTCCTCTCACACTGCAAACTTACCAAGTTTGACAATTAGTCCCTGTCAATGACAACCGGCCTTGGGGCCTGTCACCAACACCATAAAACTAGCTCTGTTCAATGTCTGATCAATGATCTTATTATTACCCGTGCACTTGATTTTATGTTTTTAACTGGAACATGGTTAAACAGTAGCAGCAGTGCAGCTTTACTTATTGAGTCAGCCCCCGCACACTTTAATTTGTTGCATGTTTGTAGAACTGGAAAGAGAGGTGGAGGGGTTGCTGTTATAATTAATAATGCATTCCAGTGCAAGCAGACATCATTTGGAGATTTTCCATCTTTTGATTACCTTTCTGCTGTATTGAAAGTTTCTCCCTGAGTTCTGCTATTAATTATTTACAGGCCACCAAAATATTGTTCCACCTTCTTGACGACTCCAGTGAACTTTTGTCCAATGTTTCCACTGACTTTACTGTCTAGTTATAACTGGTGACTTTAACGTTCATATTGATAATTCCAACGACAATGATACTAAAGAACTGTTTACAGTTTTGGACACTTTTGAACTGTCTCAACATGTGAAAGGGCCCACCCATAGTCGGGGGCACACCTTGGACTTGATTATCACTAAGGGTCTCAATATTTCAAATGTTGATGTAATTGATCCTGCCTTATCTGACCATTTCTGTATTTTCTATGACTGTCATTCCTGATACACATATAACATCAAATACTGTTAAAAAGCGGCATTTTAATGAGAATACAAATACACTGTTTACAGAGGCCATCTCTACCAATGTGCACTTGTAGATAACTTTAATGCTAAAATTGTTATTATTGATGCCATTGCACCTGCTAAGGTCAAAACATTCTCTGGTAAACAAAGTTCACTATGGAGAAATACTCCCTCTTTAAGAACCTTGAAAACAGAGTGCCGTAAGACTGAACGTAAATGGCGGAAAACAAAACTTCACCATGACAACTACAGAGAGAACCTCCATGCTTACAACATAGAATTGAAAAATATCAGACAATATCATAAATAACAACATTAATAATGCAAAAACTTTATTTGCAACCGTAAACAGGCTGACAAACCTTTGCATTCTTCTTTACTGATAAAATTGAAAGCATCAGAAAAGCCTTCAATACTTCTATAACAAGCAAAATATTAGGTCACCACTACATTTGAAAAACAGAAATATACTCAGGATGACAGTTTTATCATTGACTGCAATACTCTTGAGAAAACTGTGAGACAACTCAAGTCGTCCACCTGCTGCCTTGATGCTCTGCCTACAAGCTGTCTTAAAAATGTTTTTGACTGCCTGGCAACAGACATACTGCAAACAGCTCTCTCTTATCAGGAAACTTTCCAAAGTCCCTGGAAACTGCAGTCATTAAACCACTGCTAAAAAAGAGGAGCCTTGATGCTTCTATTATTAACAACTACAGACCTATATCAAAACTACCTTTTATAAGTAAAATTATCGAAAAAGTTGTCTTCCAACAACTTAATAATTTCTTAGTCTCAGCTGGCTGCTGGCTGCTGAGACTCCAATCAGCATTCCGACCCCTACACAAAACTGAAACTGCTCTTGTTAGTTTTTAATGACCTTTGTCATAATACCGACAAAATTACCGACAAAGTGCAGGAGTAAGTTTTGTCTACATAACTGCAGTGCCTTGTCTCCAGAGCCTCAGAATATATAGGAGGAGGCCTCCTAATTTTAACTTTCTTGAATAGAAGTTCAACTTGCAAAGGCTGCCATCAAATGTTGTCAATGTTCCAACTTTCTGAGAATCACGACTGTCTCCTTTCTACAATCATGAAATAATTAAATTTCCAAGTGCCCTTTCCACCCATTCTCCCGTCCCCATTGACTCTTCTCATCTCAGCTGTGTGACAAATTGTGCTGTTGTTTTGTGTTGAAGCATAATATAAATAGCTATGAGACTACAGAGTCAAATATATTGATTACCTCTATCCCATAGCACCTACCCACCAACCAATCAGCTTGCTTAAAAAGGAATATCATTTAATTTAAGACTTAATATATGTTATTCCTATGGTCCATCTAAGAACAACTTTCTCCCTCACACAGAAAACAGTGACATCACCAAGATTTATGAGTTCTTACACATGCAAAGTCTAGAAAAGTCTGGAAACTGAATGCAGTCCCTTCCAGGTCTTTTGGGATTACACAATACTCAATAATGTCTGGAAAAGTACATACAGCTATGGTTTTAGACCTCTGTCATCTTACATATACTGAGAAGTAGAGCGATAATGCATAGTCAGTAGGGGCGAGATAACTATTGGTGTAAATCATACTGAACACCAACAAAATGAATAAATTAATGGAATTTTGAAATTAAAACTGTAGGAACTAAGTGAAGATTTCTAAGGTAGATTCTCCTTTAACACTTGAACACACCTGAGTGCACTTCATAACGTGCACTTCACAGAGACCCGTTTCATATGGAATCTATTTTTATACCATGCTTTTAGTTTGTGTGTGTGTATTTGTGTGTCCTCTCAGAACAATATGAATGTGATTGCGGATGTCATACACCAGAAGCTGTTTACATGAACAAACATTTCCGTTCCCTGTCCTACCCGCTGTGTGTTTTGTATGTGATTCTTTACTTGAACATCTCCTCCACGTCCTTCGCCCCCACACACACACCTGCAGTAACATTGAACCTCATGAAGAAGGTTGATTTTGACAAAAGCAAATGCATTTCTTATATTTTGCAATACGCTTTCCATTACCCCCAAGATGAGGCAACCTTTTTGACACACACGTTTGTCAAGTACATTAAAAAAGACAAAATTGTAGATAGATTTCTGTCAAACGCTGATGATCTGCTGATGATTTGGGGATGAAACCAGAACACCGACCGTGTTTGTATGTCAAAATTGAACAATTCTATCTGGTCAAATCTACAACACAACTGCTCTTCTATACTCTTCCTCCCCTTCGTGTCCTTCTTGCCCCCCCCCCCCCCCGCTCCTCCTCTGATAACGTGTGGTCCTCCTTTTCTTTTTGTACACCTCGTCTTCCTGTTATCTGTTATCAGCTTTCGTCCCCTTCGCCTCCTCTCTTCACCTCTGTCTCTCCTGCATTTTCAACCTTTTCATCTCTCCCTTCTTTCCATTTCAGAAGACATCCTCTAACAGTTTGTGTGTGGGTGTGTGTGCATGAGTGATAGATCTGAGGTATTTCTCACCATACTGAAAGTATATTTTGTTTGGAATATAGTTGAGTAAAAAGTGCAGTCTTCTACAATAGAAATACTCATAATGTAATAAGTACAGTACACACAAAATGTATCTACACGCAAAGCTGTGAATGTACGTCATTCTCCGATCTTAGTCTGCGAACAGTGTATCTGTTTTAAAGTCTCTGTATTCTCTCTATGATCAAGCCTCAATCTGACTGTGTGGCAGCCAGATTTAGAAATAAGGAGACACATATCACACATAAAGGATTACAGTAATTCATGACTGAAAATGGGAACTGTAGTCTGAAAGAAAAACAATTGTCAGATTAAAAGTAGTTGGACTACTCAAAACATGTCTGATGGGGTAAAGGGTACTTTGTGAGATCGTCGTGGATGCTCATATGGCAAATTGTTGAGGCAATGTTTGCACTAATACTGAACAATGATTGAAAAATTGTTACATTACTGAAAATAAATTAATGTAATCCATTACTTTACTAATCAATTATATGCAGGTAATCAGTAATGTGCAATTAATCTATAGTTACATTTTGATAGACTTGTAATCTTCCCAGCCTGGGTATTGGATGTGTTCAACCACCCATCAGACCTCACCCGTTTCCATGACTAAAGAGATATTGAAAAGTCAACGTGACCCTGTTTGTACAAGCAAAGTCCATCCCTGAGGCTGTGAGTTAACCCATAACCATCTCCCCTACCAGCCTATTATATTCTCCACTAGTATATAACTGCCCTCAGGCAAAACAAAAACATGAGAGTGACACGCAGTGTGAGAGATGGGAGTGTGAGAGAAAGACTGACTCAGAAAGACAGCAAGAAAGTGAGCGGAAAAAAAATAACCGGGGGAGGAGGGCAGGTGGGCATCCTCTGCCTCCTGCTGTGATATTGTGAATGGAGAGTAGAAACAAGGCAGATCGTTTAGCCAGGGTGGCTCTCTAATAGTCTAGCTGACAGCAATTAGCCGGCACTCGTTAGACCAGGGCCTGCATTAGTTTAGAGGCCACTCATGGCAAGAGGGGAGACTGGTAGACTAGATGTGTGTCTTAAAGTACGGGTCAGGACTCAGGACCCAGAATGTGTGGAGGGCCAAGCTGATTGCCAGCGGGTTACCACATGGCACAATAATTAATGAGCCTGGGTGAGAGGGTGAGAGAACTTCTTATTCTCAAGGTGTTACTGCTGTTTGATTGGGTTAATAGGCTAATATGGAGCATGCTCACCTGTTGAAGTGGGCTTGGGGAGATGAGAAAGAGGCTGGCAAAGAAGGTCCACAAGGTCCAGACCAGTCCATTCCAGTCCAGAGCAGCAGACCAGTAGACACGTGTGCAGACTAGGCTGGTAGATAACAGACCTGTCTAGTCTAGTCCAGTTTAGTCCACACCAGACCTGTAATCCAACAGCAGCACAATCCGATTCCGTGTCGAGTCTGTGTCGAGTCCCCATCTCCAACTACCAGGCTCCACTGGATCCAGGTCAAACCAGTTCAGTTGAGTTGTAGGGAGATTTACCTCACTTATGCGCCTCACAGAGAGAAGCTTCTGATCAATACACATCAGCGTCCAGTTAAGTTTAGTTCTAGTTCCAATTTAGTCCAGGTAGATCTGGCTCAATTCAGACATGATCAGTACAGTTCAGCTCAGCAGTTCAGTTCAGCATAATTCTGTTATTCCACAGGGATTAGTAGAGTCGATCCATTTGGAGCCAGCCATGTTCAGAGTTCTTTGTTTAGTTACCGATCCAGAAAGACTGAGATTCCTTTATTGTTTGTGTGTGTAACATATGTTCATATCCAAACCCAGACCCATCCAGATGATTTTTGGGTGTGATTTTATTAACTTTCTCTTTTTATAATCCACCTCATTGTATATCCAGGTTGAGTTTTATTTTCTATTAACCTTATTTTTACTGTCCAGTCTTTTCATTGTCTGTTCATCTGTTTCTATTTCCCATTCAATTTTTCAGCTGTCTTTGCATGTTGATGCTACTCCAGATGGTAGTACATTTATTCAGATTTTCTCTCCATATTTATTTCAAGACATTTCCAGATGCCTTTTTGTGTTTTTCTTTTATATATCTACCCACGCTGTATCCATTTCCACACTGATCCAGATGTTTTAAAGAAGATAATGTATTTATTCAGAATTGAATGAATGCAGTTCCATAATACTGATTAAAAATGATCACATTGGCAACCGGACCCTGCTGTTACTGGCCAATCAATAGCCAAACAGACACCAGACCTTGATATGGTCATCCAATCTAGACAAGAGAACCAGGTTCAACCAGTTAAAACAACAACTGGCTAAACCAGACAGTACATATCTATAACCCCTTGGTATTCATGGAAACAAAGTGATGGGTACAGTAAACAGGAGATACGGGGGAGGGGCGAGGGCTTTAGTTCTTCAGGGTTTTCACCAGCTGTCCTTGGTGGTGACGTCCATTCTCCATGTCTCCCCCCTCAGAACTTCAGGGTTCTAGAGAGTAGAAGACCAAGAACATCAGGGTTTGGAATTGGAACATATAGAACATTATGGCAAGAGCAATGGTATAAGAGGGTTCTAAAACAACTGAACAACTGAAAGGGGAGTTAAAACAATTAGAACAGCAATCTAGAATAGAACATTTAGAACATTCATTAAAATGTTGCAACATAACATTACAACATCTGGGTTCTAGAATAGACCAATCAGGACATCAGAATGCTGATGTTCTAGTTCAGAACATTTAGAACACCAGGGTTTCCCAGTAGAACTCCAGGATTTGAAATGAGAACATTAAGAATATTCATTTAGAATATCGCTGTACAAACAGAGGATCAGCAAATACAAAACACTGATTTCACTCTTGGAACAATTCAAATGTACTACAGTAGTTACAGAAGTGGCTTTAACTTCTGCTGGTTGAATCACCTGATCCTGATCCCTTGTCATAGACCTGATTTACTTCTAAGGAAAAATGTTCCATAAGGTCTTTTTTCATATCTTCTGCCCTAAGTAGCGTCACACAAGGCTCATGATTCAATATTAAAACTATTAGTTTAACTGAACGTTTCGATGTTTAGCCTTGTACCTATTGTTAGATAAAAGCTTGTAATTCGTGTTATATAGTCACTTTTTCAAGTTTAGGAGATGTGATGACTGGTCTGGCTTCTTGCCCCGTTGCTATTGGAAGCAAAAGCCTGTAGGCTAGTAGACACAATGAAATGGTCCACAATGGTCAGAAAAAACTGCGGTCATATAAGGAGTGACATGAATAGATAATAGCTATTAACTTCTTAAGTTGCTTAAAGTTCTTGTTCCTTAGAAAATGGTGAGTTTGTCAGACAACAATTAATAAATATATTCAAGGAGCTTCTTCAAAACATCTCAACCTTTTTACTTTATGTTGTATTTTAAGACAATGTTTGGATCTAGCCCTCCACAAAATGTCTGCATGAGCAAGATTTGGTGTCAAGTGAAAGTAAAGGATTGCAATGGAACGGAGAATGATGAATTTGTGCTTGCTATGGCAGTACAAGTCTACGGCTGTTATTTGTAATGTGTGGACTTGTCAGGAGAAAATATTTCTTAACTGTGTTTGTCAGGGGAAATATTTCTTAACTGCATTTATGTACAACCAAAGTTTATTGTGTCAGTTAAAGAATGAAGCAGAGTCTTCTTAATGGCTCAGTCTGTACTCATCCATCCCAACCAATCCACACCTCCACTGTACTCTCCTCCATCATCCTCCACTCCTCTCCTCTCTTCTCCTCCATCACTCTTTGTACTAGGCAGATGGATGGAAGAGATGGGCGGGGAGGGGGGGAGATAAGATGATAAGACAGAGAGCTAGTGGCTAGGAGACAGAGAGGAAGAGAATAAAATAAGAAAGACAAGGGTATTGGAAATTGGAAAAAAAATAGAAAGGGCGGTAATACAGGAATAAGAACGAAGAGGTATATATGCAAAGAGAGCAGAAGAGAAAGAGGACATGCAAGCAGAAGGAGAGGAGACGAAGAAGAGAAAAGGAAAGAGGGAATGAGATTAGGAGAGAGAGGGTATGGAAACGAAAGAAGAAGGACATCAAGAGAATCAAGGAAAGGGAAGAGAGAAAGAAGGAAGGAAAATAATACAGGATACGAGGTTAGGATGAGATCATTGAAAAGCAAAGGGGAGGAAAGGGAACGTAAAATAGACGAAAGAGGAGACGGGAGGGAGAGAAGTAAGAGATAAAAGATAAGAAGAGAGAGACAGGAAAGATACACAAAGATACACAAATGAGAGGGAAGGTAGAGAGAGGGAGTAGTGAATAAAGAGGGAGAAGAGAGTTTAAAGAGAGGGAGGATTACAGTTAAACTTAAGAAAAAGGGGGGAGACTAAAAGGGAATGAGAAGGAGACGCAGGAGAAGGACAGGAACAAACCGATGTGAGAGTGCGCTAGCGTGAAGCAGGAAGGAGGAGAAACAGACGGGAGAAAAGTGGAAGAAATTAAGGGAGTGTTAAAGTTTTAAGTGGCAGTCATTACTGTTTGGGTGTAGTGTTGGCGCTCTGTCTTTGTGAGGCCAAGAGACCTTCAGATCTTAAAGGCGCTCCATTCGACAGTACGAGGCCACCTGTCATCTGCTGCTGGGGGCGGTGAAGAGACAGAGAGAGAGAGACAGGGGGAGAGAGAGAGAGAGAGAGACTGAGAAACAGAGAGAACAACATGGATGCAGATGCACAGAAAAAGAGCAGGGAGAATGGGGCATAGATGGAGGTTGAGAGAGTTCAGAGACAAAAGTAGAGAGAGCAAGTAAGAAAGAAAGATGAGAGAATGATAGAGAGGTAGAGAGAGAGGCAGAGAGAGAGAGACCTTTAGATGAAGAATGAGGCAGGGTGCAAGAGATGACATTGAGAGGAGTGATGATAGATTAAAACACATGGAGGACAGACAGGCTACAGGGTCATGGACGGGCCATGAGGAGAACACACACACACACACACACACACACATGCACGTACAAGTGTGCACTCAGACAGACACACACACACACACACACACATCCCTGGATGGTTATACTTGACCATTTTGCTATGCTGCCTTTCCCTGTGGGGACATATTTAGTCCCAGTTAAAGACCTAGTACATAATAACACACAAGTGCTTGCAAAGTCCTACAGGGCTCTACCATAAACACACTTATATACACACACACACTCACACACATTCAATAAGTGGCTAACTGGTAGTAACTACTTGTTGTATTGGAACCCAATCTTTGTGTCCCTCGTATGATTACTGCTACTTAAGTTAAAGGGCCATTCTGACAATGATGGACTCATCCTGGTGTTACTTCTACCTCCAGCTGCAGCGGGACACGGTTAAGGCCAAAATGTTATCTAGTCTATTTTATTGAAGAGCATTGATCGTTGTAAGGTACAGAGCCAATTCTCCAGCTTTCGTTAAAGGTTATCAACTCACCTAGGCTTCTAGGCTTTGCTGCAACATCTCTCTGTCTTAATGTATTTGTGATCAAATGAAACCCGGACTCGTTTTACAGCAAAAGTTCAGGATAAAAATGCATATTTTTTATTTAACAATTACTATTTAAGAATTCAAATGACAATTTATTTACTTTTTATATGTAATAAATAAAGATTTTAGAAGTACATAGTTCAAATGTTTATGTCAAAATGTCATTTTGTCTGTGTGGCTCAGCAGGTGAGTTTGGTGGCGTCCCGGAGCTTTGTATTGATTGATTTCCTGTGTCCTTATTGATCTGTGTTCCTGTAGACTAGGGCTGGTTTTAGGCTTTCTTATTGTGTAACTTTTATTGGATAGTAGTTTTCATGACGTGTTGTGTCGTGTTGGTTGTCTTTTCAGACTCTTTCGGTTGCAGTGGGTTTTAGTCACATGTGTTGTGTCCTTTTTAAACTGAAATGTATTTGTCTTGTGTTTACTACCCCATCTTAGTCCCTTTTGGAACCAGTGCCTCCCAGACTACTAGTAATTGTGTATGGTCTACATATTTTACATGTTACTTGTTTGGCCTCCTTGCTTTTATCCAGTTGCTCCATCAAAGAAGAACCTGTGCTTTTAGTATCTGTTGTTTGTATGCCAGAGGACGATAGCTCTTTTACAAAAGGTGGAGTAGCTGGTTTAAATGAGCTTGAGTGTCCCACGTCACATATGGAAATGGCAAACAAAAACAATCTCCCACAATGTGCCTGTTTTTCCGTGTTGGGTCACAATCTCCACAACCGTGGGCCTTTAATGGGTCTCTCTGTGTCTGTCAGTTGCACTGTTCCTCAGGCACTCTGACTCACTGCAGCTCTCTCTCTGATCAGATCAATGTTTCCTTTCTCTGCAATGCAGCAGCCAGTGAAACACATCACAGACACGGCTACAGCCCGAGAAGCCCCAGTAGCCTCTACAAACACATTAGTCTTTTTCCCCATTGCAAACACAGTACCAGGCTTTCTTTTAAGAATTTTGTTCCAAAATGAGATATCCACCATTTTGTAAAACACTGACTCCTACAGAATCAATGCTGGCCTGAAAGAAAGGCTGACTGAGGAGTATTATCAGATTCGGATATTATCAAAGTAATCAGACATCATAAGACCTTTGCAAATAGAAACATCTCTGTCTTTGTATTCATTGGTGAACTGCTGGCAGCATTTTAGTGGAAGAATACATTATTTTGAGACAGTGTAGAAGCGTCTTGGACTGGGACTGCTATGCTTCCTTTCTCAGCCCTGACCTATGCCAAGGAGTGAGGTTAGGTGTACCTTGAGTTTTTTAGTTACAGGAATTATTGTCAAACAATATTAAATTGATGTTGACATTTACTCACATGTAACAACGGGGATGGTGGGAAGATTTTGTGTTCTCCTTTTTGGTATTAAACATTCTCTCAACATTTTATAGAAGCACATAAGAGGATTGACGAGCACTTAACTATGGTAACAATGGTAGGTTAGGGATTCAGCTCTTGCTGAGGCTATCCAAAATACAAATGTATGCCCTCAAAGTGGTATAAACCATTGGAATCAAAGCTACAAAAAACAGTTTGGCCATCAACCCTTTGAACAGTGGCTAAACATAGACTTCAATGGTGAGAAAAACAACTTGTTTTCTGTAGTATGAGGATCTAAAGCCCATTAGTATCCATAGTACCCTTGTTAACTAATATGACATTGAATACGATCTAAAACATTTGAGCATTTCCTTCCATACGATGACTGATGGCTATGTGAACAAAGTCCTGCTCAAATAGTTGTGTTGGAAATGTCAGAGCCACTACAGGTGCAGTAGTTTATAAAGGTTAAAATGTTCCCTGAGCTCATTAACTGCTGCGCTCTGCACATATCTTTGCTTCCTACTTGCTATCAGTCTCCATAACATCTCATTTCAACCCATTCAGAAAGGCCAATTGAATGACACATGAGCCACTGATAAAGAATTTTGACTCAGCTGTTTAAGCTGCTCATGTGAAATGCTGTCTCCATTTATCTACTCTAATGAAACCCCCATTTCCTGATTGGACTGGTGTTGAAGTGCAATGGAGTGGCTTAGTGAATCTACCCTAAAATAGAATCTGCATGTTCTTGTGGACAGGGGCGGACCTAGTGATTTTGGGGCCCTAGGCAAAGGCAAGAAGCCCAACCTTCCCTCTTCCACATTACATACATTACCTTCAAGCTGGGGCTGAAGTCTACATGTAAGACTAGGGCTTACTAGAGCTTGTTGAGCTGGGAGGCAGTGGTAATATTGCTAGCAACAAACACTAGCAGCAGTTGATTCTTTCATGAGAAAAATGTTTTTTCTGTTTGTCTGCATCATTTGCTTTATGTTTTTAGTTCTTACAGCAACTGTGGGACAGAAAATGAGCTTAGTCCACTGTAGCCTGACTGAGTAGGGGGGTGGTCATGACTCAAGATCGAATTTGAATTTAAATTCTCCTTTTCTTATAACAAGAGCAGGGGTGGTTTTCACTAATTAAATTTCATTTTAAACTGATAAAGAATAAGCTTATAGTACTTGATATTCCTGTCTTGTGTGGGGCCCTCTGGCTGCCGGGGCCCAAGGCAATCACCTACTTAATCACCTAAGTAAGTTTTATCTCTAAACCTTTCCTTGATGATAACCTCATCCTTGATTGAATTGCATAAAAGTCATTTTTTCCATCCATATCTTACAGGATTTTTTTTTTATCATATTATTATCATTTTGTATTGCATAAAGCACCTTCATGCTATTTCCTTTACTTAAAGATTAGTTGAATGTGCAATTATGTCATTGCTAAAATTTCCAAATAAATAAATGCAATTTTAAAAGAGAAGAATGTTTTGTGAGTGTTCGAAGGGTTCATGCCAGCTCACCAGATAACACCTTGCTTGCTATTTTTCAAGTGCTACCCGTCCCCCAGCTGTCTGACAGCCTTTTCCTGTTAGTGAGCCAGTAGCCACTGCTGTAGATGCTACTAGCCAAGAACAAAGAAAGGCATGGAGCAAATCAGTATGGATGACATCAAATAAAAAATAAATTTAAAAAATGAATTCATAATTCACTGCAACTTAAGGTTCAAATGTTTTTTACCTATACCGGGTTTCCATGGTAACTAGGGACTTAATTTGAGGCTAAAATTATTCTAAGGCACTCAATATCAACCTATGAACAAACACCATTTGATAACCAGTAACACTCCTACTGTAAATAGATCCCAAATGTTAGGAAAATAAAATACATTCCACCTTAGGCTCCGTCTGCAAAGGTTCACTAAATAATGTAGTTGAAAGATACTTGACAAAAGCTGCTGTCTATTTCTAGAAATAGTTTTCCATATCCAAAACAGGAACATTGTATGTTATTATGACATTTTATGTTCCTAGTTTCAAGTTTGATATGGGGAGGGGAGTGTCCCCCTTCTAGTTCCAATTCTAGTTTCCTAGAATAGTTTTTATCTGATGGCTGTAGCTGTGCGTATCCCCTCAGATGATTACATGGGTGAGTACAACTGTGGTCAGTTATTATTGGAAGCAGATGTACAGCTGTATGTGTTGGAGCCTGCCAACCAACCTCTACCTGCTGCTGCTGATGATCCAGCTCAAGAACCACCACAAGCCAACAGGGACTGGTGCTGTCTGTGTGGAAATTGCCTACCTATAGCCACAGAGGAAGAAAGTGTCTGAGTGAGTGGGACCGCACAGCCTTTTTTGTCAGCCATGGATAACAGGAGTGGAGACGAGCACTCGACACTATTGTTGTGTAAAATTATGCTACGGGTCTCTTGCGTGTCTGTTGTGAACCATAGCTAACTAGACATCAGACCTGGGGCCTTTTATATGGACCACAGAGTCCTGGAACTGGAGCCGACAGCCGAGACAAACACTGTCAGAAGTCATCTTATGTAGGCCTATGCAATCTACGAAATCCATATCAATGTTTTTATGGATTTTATGGAGAGCTAGCAGAGCACTCTATATAGAAATAGTTGCAGGATAAAATCAGTCATCTTTTATGTTGTGATTCGTGATACTTATTCCAACCTGTACTGGTGTTGGAACCCAGCTGTGCAGAAACGGAGCCATGAACTATAGGGGCCTATAAACTATGAAAAATGACTCACTCTGATTTAGGAAGAGCATGACTATTACAGGCAAGTACAATGCAACAGGATGACATGATCATTCCCAAATCTACAGGCTTTGCTCAAGACAGTTGTTGCAGTACAACACAATTCTAGGTAGCGCAGGCTGTCAAGAGATTCCAGCTCTCACCTTTGTTTCATCAAACTCAGCGGGCATAACTGTGGCTCCCCGGAGGATGTATGATCAATTGTGGAATGTTTCTTTAAGTGAGACAGAAACTGAATCTGATATTTTATGCAACTGGGCATGAGAGTTTCATCTGTGACCAAGAGACAATGAAGACATGCTGGCAGTTGTGAAATGAGCCAACGTCAGTGCAACACACTAGGTAGTGACACAGTTCCCACCTTCAGCCTGTCATTCATTGTCGCTGGAACATCTCCAGAAATATTTTTTGATGACATCACAGATCAGCGTCTCAGCTTTCTTATTTCTAGGTTTGAGAGAAATGTGTTTTTCTTTTCAAATCAAGGCTACACTGTCCCAGGTGAAAGGAATAACGTCTGTGAGCTCCATGATCCTGCTCCATAGCTGTCAGGGTTAGGGTTAGTCGTGGCATTGGAGGGAAATTGCCCAGAACTCAGTATTGAATGCAGTCATTTGATTTGAGTTGAATGGCTTTTGGAGAGTGCAACCACTTCGTGACCGTGTAAACTGACCAATTTCCACCCGCACCCCCTTACTGTCTTTAACCTGTCTAGAAGCACAACTAAGTCAGAGTGAAGATGAAGGCTACAGTAATGCGTTGACATACACCACCCCAGCCCTCTAACCGTTTCCCTCCCAGAAGGCCCATTCCACCAATCTTATGTAGGAAGAAAGGCCTTGGACCGCCCGATCCTCTAAATGTAGTTACAGAAATAACAATAATCATTTTAGTACAAGGTGGAGTGAACTAATATTAATCACCTCATTCTATTTCCTCTAATAATTGATAATGTGAGGATTCACATTATCAATAGTAATGGATAATAGATAATGCTACACGTTAACTATTCATACCAACGAGCAAGAACATGAGAGATGGTTTTTAAATTTCCTTGTGGGTCTGCTACTGCATTAAAGACATTTTAACTTTTTATAAAGGGAAAAAGCGTGTCTTGGATTTCTTCCTGCCTGATATTGAATTTCAGCCAACCCTCAAATGAGCCCCACTTTTGCACTCTTTACAACTCTCCTTTTTTTAATATTAAGCCCTCTGGTTGTGTCATTTTTCACAGAAAACAAGCTTTTTCAGGGTGCTGAAAGTCTAACCGTTTCTAGCATTATAATGGGAGCTATACAAAGAACACTAACCTGAGTCATGTTTGCTATAGTGAGGTGTGTGATCCCACCTACACGTACACATCGGTCTCTGCTAACCTCAGCTCTCAGGGGTTACCTCTGGCACAAACAAGCAACTAATGCGAAATGAGAAATGAGAAAAGCCCAAAAAGTGCGACTGACACCAACAAGGCCACAATGTCATGGAGTTTGGCTGTGTCTGTTCTGTTAATATTTCTATAATCTAAAAAACATTTGAGCGAACAAACCCACTTGGGCGAACATAAAACTCTCTGGGTTTGGGGATGTTTTATTATTGGGTTGTTTCATTAGAGAAGCTTAATGTACGATTTTGGTTTCAATTTTGTTTTGATTTGTGAAAAATCCCAAGGCTCTCTATGTGGCGTAAATGCAATACTGCTCAATGAAAAAAAAGCAAAACCTGAAAAGCATGATTAACCTCAGTGAGGGAAAACAAGCTTCAGCCCGGCCTTAATTATATATAAAGAACCCTAACCTTTGTAATGCAGAGTCAGAGATGCTGTAATGTGAGTCAGTGTCACCCCTTCCCCTCTCTCACCTGTAACCCTCCAAGCATCTAACCAGCCATCATCAACAAGACAACTACAGCTCCACATGCTGCAGACACTGAGAGCCTCTCCATCTCTCTCACTATCTTCCAGTCCATAAGGAAGGCATCTCTCCTCTTCATTCTCTCTTTCACACTCACTCAGTTTCTCACTCTTCCACTCTCAGTCATTATCTTGCTTAATTTCACGCCATTAATTGCACATTGTCTATTTCTCATTGTCCATCTCTTTCTGTTTGACCGTTTTTTTTAATCTCTCTCTCTCTCTCTCTCTCTCTCTCTGTGTCTCAGCAACCCTTTACATGTCTCTCTGAACTACTTCTTTCTTGCTCGGCTGCTTGACTCCTCTCTTTGTCTTTCCTTCACTCTAGCTTTCTCTCTACCTGCCAGCTCCTTGGGGGAGGTGAGCTCTTTGGCGACAGATGGCGGCCTGCTTTTCATTTCAATGGCGACCCTGGAGGAGAGGCGGGCCTTGTTGGGTGACAGCAACTCCTCATTGGCGAAGGAGTCAGTCCTTGTCATTATGCCGTGTCCACTGCTCTCCTCCTCCACCAATGCCACAGTGTCTCTCAAGGTGTTGCTAGGTGACATGGCCCTGGACGGTCCCAGCAGCTGGTCTTCCTGACTGTCAGTCATTTTGGAGGCGGAGCGAGGGAGGACTTGGACCTGTCCCCCGCCTCCTCCTCCTTGTCCATTGCTTTGAGGTCTTGGCGCAGTCGCCCCGATGACTGCTTTTCCGGGCCCCGCCCCTTGGTGGCTGTAAACCTTATATCGTATCATTAAGATGATAATAAAAACCAGCACAGAAGCCACAATAATCCCACCAATGATGATTATCATTGTCCCACCCAGGAAGTGGCTGTGCAAGGCCTGACACTGGCTGAACTCTGTGTCTGTGGTGAATGACAAGCAGCCCAGAGGACGGGTGGCAGTCAGCGACGTGATGACATCATCAAACACGGCCAGGACACAAAGATCGTAGGTGCGGCCAGCAGCCAGGTCACGAACCAGGAAGTCGTTGCTGCTGGATGGAATCATCCTGCCAAAGCAGACAAGAGGAAAGGAAGTTAGTATCAGAGAATGTGAATACTAATGAATACATCTGAACATTGAGTAGATCTTCAGTCAGAGGAGGATACCTGTAATACAGATTAATTTAACTGTTAGTGTAATACACACACACATACACACACACACACACACACACACACACACACACACACACACACACACACAAACAATGTATCTGGATAGCCAAATGTCAACGAGGAGAGAGGATGCAGGTCAGTTCAACTATTTGCATTATTCTACTTCATGAATGAGAAATATATTAGACTGAAGAAACAAAAGTTTACATTTCATTTGCTCTGAAACGTCTGCACATATTAAATGCTAAATCTTTCCTATGCCCTTTACTCTATGCCTTTTATTACTTCTTTTGACATGCTGCGTCATTATTCCTCTACAAATGAACCGTGCAACAAAGTCTTTTGTCTCAGTAAAATCCATTTTCAACAGTGCTGAAAGATGGAAACTGAATAAACAGAGTTTAAAGGGAAAAAAAAAATGTATGCAATTTACTTAACAAATAACAAAAGTCAAGGATACACAGAAATTTGCATCATAAATGGTACAAGACTCTGGGCAATATGCGCAACAATATCAGTAGAGATATTGGATTATTACACCAGCAGTGTAATAGTGACTCTAGGCAACATTATGCCTCCTCTCTAAAAGTATTGGCTGCAAATTATGTAACAATATCCTGTAGCAACCTTCTCAATGACATTGCAATGGTGAGACGCTATCATCAGCTGGCACTGAAACCCAGGTTGCTTAACAACTAAGGAGCAGGATCATGGAGCCAACTTGGCTGCCACTGCCAACCGCTCTCTGCCCAACTCTGTCTACCCATCACTCCACATTGTACCAATCAAACGAGGGACAAGGAGTCATCCAACAAGGAATCCTTTGCCAGAATGAATTATTATCCCATTTCTGCTTGTCTTGTGTTGTGTGTTATTACACGAAAGCGGCAATGATGATACATGTGCTATCATTATATATTTCCATGCAGCGCTGCCTGTGGCACCACAACCACCTCATCTCCCTTTATTTCCCCACAGAGTGAGAATTCATAAGCCTGTGATTTGACAAACATTCACACAGATTTCTATCGCCCGCAGCGATAGAAATCATCGTTCTTTGATTAAACCGATTCCTGATTCTTCCCACTGTCATTTTCTCTCTCTGTCTTTCCGTAGGTAAATAGCTGTTGCTTTTTCTTACCATCACTCTCCCAGGAAGACGCAGAAAAAATCTCCTAATTCTCACAGGTAAATAGTAGCACTGACTTTTTTCTATGGTTAACTCAGTTTCTGAGCCTCTCTCTCTCTATGAGTATGAGAATTTTCATTTTCATATTGCATTTCTACATTTCATCTAAAGCATATTTCTCTCTTCCTCCCTATTTATTTGACAATTTCTCCTATAAAACTTTCTGCCTGTCCCCATCCCTGCACCATAAATGTATTTCCAGCTCTGCAGGGAGACAGAAACAGGCTCTACAATATAGTCAGAGTGAAATAGAACTGAGCGGAAGCTAGATTTATGTGCGTGTGTGTGTGTGTGTGTGTGTGTGTGTGTGTGTGAGTGAACCAGTGGGCAGCAGTGTATTGGCTGGCCCAGTCACAGTGCCAAGCTCATCGATGGCATTGAACTGGCAGGCAGGAGGTATATCTTGGCAGCTAGTTCTCTTTCTCTCTATCTCTGTGTGTGTGTGTCTGTGTGTGTGTGTGTGTGTGTGCGTGCGCAAGTGAAATATGTGTGGGACATAGTGTGGTTGGGACGTCTGGTGTGAAAGGATCCCTGGACTGATCTAAGTGCTGAGTTCTTAATAGGAATCGAACCAGGAAACTTTCACAGCCCTGCTGTCTTGCCAAAGGGCAACGCCACATGAACGGAGGACTGAGTCGGCTTGAGGTGGGCTGGGGGTCCAGGTGGCCGATTTAGGGGCCTACTTTAATAAAAGTGAGGGAAAACAGCACCACCATTTCCTTTGGTAAACTAGAACAAATTATTATGAGGTCTCTTAGAGGTTTTCACCAGAATAATAGCTAGTTGTTTGTCTTTGCAATAAAACAAACTAAGCCATTGTTTAATGATTAACAAACTTACAGGAAGTGGGCTGGTGGTTGCAGGAAACTGTGGCGCTAATTAATCATCTTAACAATGAAACCACAACAACAACTAATTTATAAAACTGCCCATTAATATCAGAATCCAATGTGTGCACTCGAGAACACAATTATACAACCTTTATCAGTGTCCTTCAGTGAAATGTACCTAGTTTCACACACGGTTTTCTATAGTAACAACTAGACATTTGCACCATCCATTTGCAGTTTGTGGAATCACAAGCTGTGATTCCCATTACTCAAAGCGAGGTAACTAAAAGTGCACTCACCAACAAAACAAACTGATTTAAAGGGAATTATAGCATACGCTTGATTGAGTCTATAATTAAATTGGCATGGAAACAGAAGAAGCAAATTTCAATATTTGTAAGAATGTGTGTGGTATTGTGCATCGCTGTATCAGCTTTCATGCCTAGCTGAGCATGCAAGTGCGTACAGTGTAGCATCCTTTCACATGCATGCAGTTGTTTTCAGTGAAAAGATTGGCTTGGGGTGGGCTGGGGTTTGAAGGCACTTTTATGGGGTGATTTTAGTAATGAATGAGGGAAAATAGTACCACCAGCTGCCTTGTTAAAGCTGAACAAACTGCAGACTGGGACATCCTCTAAATGTTTTGGACAGAATAATAGCTGGCTATTTGTCTCTCTTTTCATGTTTGCAATAAGACAAACTAAGTCATTGTTTAATGGTGAAGGAACTTAAACAAAGTCGGCTGCTGGCTGTAGGAAACTGTGGCCCCAATTACTCATCACTACAAATTCAAGCTTTGAAAAGATCTTAAAAAGAGTATCCTCCTACAGGTGCTCTGGAGTGCTGGGATACAAAGAATACAATAAACACAAACAAATGAATGGTAATATATCTTGACTTCATAAACTTTCCACTGTATTAACCTGTGTGTTAACCTATGGGAAGGTATTGTGAGTACACAGACACCAAGGACATTTTGTCTCTTGCGCTTGCACAGACTTGCATGTCTGTCTGTGTGAGTGAGTCTGTCTGCTGTATGTATGGGTGTGTCTCCTATCTGTTTGCAGACTGTGGCTGGGCAGTGTTGACGTCCTCATGGATCCCCACTCCCACGATGCTGACTGAGCTATTTCCCCCAAGTGTCCTTACTGTGTTACTATTCTGTGTTCAATTTCAATCTTTGCTTGCCCAACCTTGGCACTCATTGCACGCCTGATCATCCTGGTACGGGGATCCCTCTCTGAGTAGCCCCCTTCCATTTTTTTCCTAACAGGTTTTTGTAGGAGTTGTTCCTTGTCCTCAGCGAGGGTGCAAGGTTAGGGAGTGTTGTGTGTCGTCATTTATTGTTTTCATAAAGTGGGCGCCGTGAAGCCCTTTGAGACTGTAACTGTGATTGAGGGCTTTGCAAATAAACTTGACTTGACTCCATTACTAGGGTGATTTTAATCAAGCACAGTATTACTGTGTACTTGCAATACCTTCCCATAGGTCAATATACAGGTTAATACACTGGAATACAATATTGTGAAGTAAAATGTTACCATTTATCTTAGTAAACCCGCATCGTAGATTTGGGGTTTTGGGCTTTCCCCCCTCCACAGGGACGTCAGAGCACAACAGCTACAGAACAACACCCCTGGAGCTGTGAACACACAGGAGCTTGAACCTGGGCCTTCTGGTTGAAGGACAGTCTCCCAAAAATATCACATTAAAGTCAATGAAATACACTGAAATGATCATAGGGCTTTTTATTTGCTCTTTGGCCAGCAACTGTTCATGTTTTTACATTTTTGCATCTTCCCTTATACAGATGTGCTGAGATTGACGTGACATTTCCAAACAATCAATAATTGGGCGTGGCTTGGAATTCGGGGTCTTGTGTAAGTGTGCCATGACATTAAAAAGGGGAAGAACTGTTGGTGGGAGCAGTCACCGCTTCAGCAAACCCAGTCGACTGCAATCATCCTGGGTGGTTTACTCAGTTAATGGGTTCAAACACACACACATACACACACATAGCTAAACAGCCCTAATGGAATCCTTTCCTTCACCATTTAGATTCCCACACATACAGTCTGACCCAAATACTAAACGAGGCTAATGGGTTGTACATCTCTGCTGCCCTCACTCACACCCCCACACATATGAACAGACCATCCAGATCAAAAGTCAGTAAAGCTTTTTACTCCACTGCTTACCCTCACACACACGCACATACACATTACATACTTGTGATACCTAGGAGCGAAAAAGCTCCTCGACTCAAATAAACAAACAACATATATAATACATAAATAATATATATATGAGAGGTTGGTTCATGTGGAAGTGGGGTCAGTAGTCATATGAGCAGATTAATATGACTAACCTTGTATGATTAACCTTGTAAATATGTATATAGCCATAGCAATATATTATAGGCCTACAGTCTCTCCCATAATACACTTTTTGTTATTTAAGCTGCATACAGTCTTTTAATATTTAATATTAAATTTTTTAATACTCCTTGTTTATTTTTTGCTTTTTCTTATGGCACTCTATTGTTTGCACACTTGTTTTTTGCACTATATTGTCTATTCTATTCTGTTTTCTATTGTTGTGAGCTGCCATAACACGTGAATTTCCCCTACGGCGGGATCAATAAAGTTTATCTTATCTTATCTTATCTTATCTTAACAGGCTACATGTAAACATAGTCACTGTGAAGTCCTCCTTAAGCCATCATTCTCACGTTTGGATACATTTCTAAATCATCAGGCCACTTTTATTGATGTGTCACCACATTTCAACACTCAGACTTCTGCTGACATGTTTCCCTCCCCATTTATCAGCTTCCTTGTCATCTTCTTTTCATCCCTAACCACTGCTTTCAGCACCACCACCTTTGCAGACCTATCATTACCAGAGATTGCTGCCATTTCCTAAGTTTGTTCATTCTTACTCTGCATAGATAGTTTACGCTGCTGCTTATTATGTTAAAATTGATTAACAACACAAAATGTCCCCCAATCGTAACAGGAGGAACGCATTTTTAATCCCCGGTAAGAACCTACAGAAATTTCACCTTGAACACTTAAGAAATAGGGGGTGAAACACATGGTCAGAGCAAGTTTGCAAGGGACTGCAATCTGTCAGCACATGTATCTTACCCTGAATGCTGTGATAATATTGCCCTCTCCTGCATATTCTCTCTAAGTGTTCAGAGAAAATCGTCAGAGCCATCATCCTTATGTTTTAATGTGTTCTAAACCATCAGGCCTATTTTCTCATCTACATTACAAGATATTTTATTGACATGTTTTCCTCCCCGTTCACCGGCTTTCTATTCTTGCCTTTTCAGCTCTAACTGCTTTCATTGCATTGTAATCTAACACTAGTAATTATCGTAGATTGCTGTCATTTTCCCAGGTTGTTCCTTGCCTCGGTACTGCAAAGCACAACTAATCAAACAGCCCAATCCACCGCCTGACAACA
The DNA here is from genome assembly GCA_034670385.1 of Hoplostethus mediterraneus. NCBI lineage: Eukaryota > Metazoa > Chordata > Actinopteri > Trachichthyiformes > Trachichthyidae > Hoplostethus > Hoplostethus mediterraneus. The sequence continues at coordinate 106,482 of JAXDDW010000227.1, read as the reverse complement.
AACCGACTGCAATGGAAAATCCAACTATAGAAGAGAGTTTACATATTTTTACCATGACTTTAGATCTAGCTCTAGATCTTTACATGTCTAGAATCCCATCAGAGAAACTATAGGCACTAACCTGTGATGTTATCAAGAGACATAATCAGAAGTTGCACCATTGACAAGGAATTGGAGGCTTACTTTACTTTGGGGACTCACTTCTCATGTGGTCTCATTATCGGCTGTTTCAGGAATCCATAACGATGACATGCACTTGTTTTCCCACAGCCTTTTTTCCAATTCCATGTCACTTTTTTTGTAAAGAAACTCTAATTCTGTGAATATTTGAAAACATACAACCAGGATATTGCACCCCTTCTTGCTCCAGAGCCACTGTTCCTAGCTGACCCTGTACTCTTTATAGAGATGATCAAATATGTATTAGTACACCCACAACTCCAGCATGCATACCCTTAATCTCATTTTATTTCCAAGTAATCCACCCTCAGTGGTGACTTTGGCAATGTTCGCAAAGTTCTTGAGAAATCACAAATGTTATCAAACAGAACGTGCGAAAGCATGGAACTGTTAAATTATTAGGACTAATTCAGCCAGTACTCAGTATTTAGTTTGTTGTTCTTTTGTTTGGATTTCTCTTTCATAAATAAAACACCACACATTAAATGCCTGATCTCAGATGCACTGGTTGTGTCATTTCTTAAGAAATATAGTGATTAAATGTGAGTGTTAAATGTATGTTGTGTCTCAGGATAATATGTATGTGCAGATGTGGTGCTCTACATCCCACTGCATTTCTACACTAAATTCCCCCCAAATAAGATACCACAAACTAGACATTCAAAAAAAAAAATATTCACACATTCACACACACAATGTAAACTTAGACAGACAGAGACTGATACACATTATGTGAGCGTGCCTGCAAATGCCCACGTGTTGTGTGCTTATGAAAACAGTGGGTGATAGTTTCATAGTGCATAGGTCATAGTCAGAAACCCAAAACACACACACACACCCACACATAACAAACACATGCATATGCACCCACGTGCACACACACACACACACAGACACACCATTGTGACTGTATAGCAGATGTGTAGTCAGTTTGAGACTGAGAACTGCCTCAGTGTCTGTGGTCGCAGACGGCAGTAGTAGCCGCTAATAGACTCGTTATCAGCAGCTTTAACTCGTTAGCGTGTCATTATTGTCTTGTTAAGGCCAGAACAGTGACAGGTTCGTTAGAGGTGCTTGTTATAAGAGCAGACTGACCAAGAGCACTGGACTGCCAACCTGACACCCCTGTGTGTGTGTGTGTGTGTATGTGTGTATGTGCACGTGCCTGTGTGCTCGATTGCATGAGTGTCATTCCCAGCCTAAGTGTGGCTGACATTTCCATGTTCCAATATGGATGTGTATACACACTTGCACGTCTGTGTCTCTGCATGAGGCTGACATTTCCATGCCGTCTGCATTCAGTCATGTTGACTGACGGGAGGAAATTTTGTTTGTAAACACTGTCCATCAATCTGCCCTTGGGCCCTCAAAATGCATATGCACACGCACACACACACACACACACGCACAATAACTGTCACAGTCACACTCACAGCCCTGGGTCTTGACTGTTGATCTAAGCAGAACGCCAAGTGAATATTTATGATAATGTGCCCTGGCTGTTTTTAAATAATTTAATGTGCCAATTATTCCTCCAGTGCCGGCAGAACAGAACAGAGCAGGGTAAAGCGTTGACAGCAAAATCCCGCCAGCACACAAAGCCCTGTCCGTAGAGCTAGACACACTGCAAAAAATAACACAAAAGTGTCAGTGAACTGAGCTTGGACTGAACTGAGATGGATGGATGGAAAACATGTTATGTTAAACATGTTAAACTGCTATGAAACAGGATTTCTCGAACCTAGCAAAAGCATCTGTCTGAATCTGAATTGAAGTTTGAATACATGATAAAATCACTTTCCTAGCTTGTCATTTTTTACAGAGTAGGGCAGCTGTAAGTATTCTCAGGACCCAGGGGACAAAATTTGACGTTCTGAGCCCTAATTATGAAAATAACTGCCACATAATTAATCATTCAGTGTGGACTCCCCCGTGGGACACTGTGGGCTCAGGGCCCTGTCCTGTTGCCCCCCCTTAGGCGGTGGACTGTTCCCCTAGGGGACCCCTGGGGAAATGAGTCAGGATTTTTAAGGTTCCACTGAGTCCCTGGGTCCTTTAGATTTTCACTCAGGCATAATGTTTCGACATAGCCTTTCCCTCATGCTCTATTATACCCTTTATCTCCCTTCCTCCACCCTTTGCATAGTATAATGTCTTTCCTCTTCATTCCCTCTCTATTTTTTCCCTTTACTAGCCATTCTATCCCGATACCCCTCTCCCCTCTCCCAGCCCTCCTCCCTTTCTCCCACTCAGTTTCTCCCACCATACATCTCTCTCTCTCTGGCTCTTTGCATTTAAATTAATTTCCCTCTCTCTCTTTTTTGCTCACACATGCACACGCACACACACACAGTTATTCTACAGTTTGACAGATCTCAGACTTTTTCTCAACCCAGTGGGAACATTTGCACTTTTTCTATCAGACATACTGTAACTAGTGATACAACCATCACACACATTCCCTCTTAGCAATGACAATAACCCAGGGGCCAGTTACATAAACTTAGTTTAAGACTAATTCAAGCCTTAAGCACACCACACACACTGACAGGGATAATAACTCCACAACAGTCATAAAGCAATGTAGCCATTACTCCTATGGGATAACTATACTTGGTTTCTGGCTGGGTGGAAATCACAGAGACTTACTCTGAGTAAAGACTGTTTCACACCCTTATGATGCAAATTGTGTGGCAAGAACATGTGAATATTCAAATACAAGGATTATTAAAGGACTCCTTCCAAATTTTTCAAATAAATTTAAAAACACTTTGAGAATTAGTTATTCTGACCTTAGCAGAAAGACCACAATACATGTGAATTGAACGCAAAAAAGCACAACGCACTTGAACTGAACTAATGTTCTAGTTTGGTCTGGTCCCAAGATAGCGATTGAACGATTTACATCAAGCTGCACTTTCCTACCACAGAGATGTGCTTTATTTGAAACCAAATACTAAACCCAGCAAGCCTCCAAAGTTACTAGAGGTACTAAGATACCAGATAATACATTGCTGGTGTGTAACCTCCTTCGTTCTGTCTCACTTTCAGCTCTGTAACAACGGACAATAACGTGCCTGGTGCTGGCAATACTTTGATTTTAAATTACTATAAATATAAGTAGATACTATTTATTTCACTAATGAGACTTAAATGTCATCAAATATTATTAAAATGCTCATAATGAATTCACAATAAATATATTGCTGTTGAAAATGCATTTAAAGATATTCTAGGGGGCTGCAAGCTTGGTAGGCTGCTTGTGGAAATATACACAGACACATTAAAGAGGGGGGACGGGGGGGGCACATTATGCAAAACGGTAATGACTAATGGTACACCACACTCTTGGTGAGGCTGGTATTCTGCTGTATTGCTTCCTATGTAAATTAACAGCATTGCGCAACAGGGATAATATGTATTTAATCAGGAACTGATAGCAATGAAATGCCAAATGTATTACATGATTATAAGTACAATATATGCTAATACAATGGAGCTAAAATAATTAAGGATTTAAATAATAAAACGATGATGTTATCAAATTATAAACTTTTTTTTTTTTTTTTTTTGTCGAAAAATTTGCTAATTCTGATTCAACTGTGTTGTTTTGGCCTGGTTAGTTAATGCACTGTTTGAGTATACTTCAGTCTGAAACATCCACTGTAATAGTAGGCTATACTTAATCAACTCTTGAGTGCACAATATGCAGTACACACATATTATCAATGTTAATATCTGCTTTTAAATACTGCTCATAGTCTAGCATCATAGGTGTAAGACAGAGTAAGGCCTCTCCTCTGTGCTCTTCATCCTTGTTCCACCTCATCTCATCTATCTCCTTATTATCATACTATATCATACTACTATACTGTTTTTGCCTCTTCACCCTCCTCACCCCTGCGTCACTCACTCACTCACTCCTCCATTTCTTCCTCTTATTTTTCTCCTTTCTCCAAACGACTCCAGTGCACATTAGAGACCACACTCCAATGAAGCCACAAGGACAACATCATCTGCAAACAGCAGAAATGCCACACCAATGTCACTGAACCAGACCTCGGCTGCGCCTTCATACCCTGTCCATGGATATAACAAACAGGAGAGGGGACAAGGCACACCCTTGTCAGATTTTTTTTCAACATTGATCCCAGGGTCACTGAGGCACTCAAACCCCTCCACCACGATAAAGTTGCGATTCTTCAGTGGCAAGGTGTTTGGGGGCAGACGAGATTTGTAATGAAATGCTGCAGGCTCTGGATATATGGATAAATCTCCATCTTAATCTTGAAACCATAACCTTTTAATGTCAGAGTGGATCCTGATAATCTTAATCTGTTTTTAATCTCAACATTTGCCCTTTCTGACCTTCCCCACTTCCCCCCTCTTTTCCCTCCTCCCCCATTTTCTTCTTCCCCTCAAGCTTTTCTTTTTTCCCTTTTCTCCTCCTCCTCCCACCACTCTTCTAACATCTCAACACTCTTCTCATCATCATCCCTGTCCTCGTCTCAGCCCTAATCTTCTTATTTGAATAAAGTTTTAAACCTTTGAAACATTAAACCAGTCAATCAGCTCCAGACATCCAGATATTTAGAAACAGTCAGGGATTTCTGGTGGCCAAGAAGGTCACCAGTATTATTTAAGAATTATTCAAGAATATATGATTTAGAATTGATATGAATCAAAATGTTTAGATCTTTGAGAAATGTATGAAATTGAGATATATCTGAATATCTTGTTCACACACCATTTGGTAAAGTTTTCTCAAATTGTTGTCACACCTTATATTTCATTCAAATATTGACACAGGTATGCTCCTAATACACAGTGTGAAATGTCTTTTAACAACTAATACCAGATATTTATTAAATTATGATGGTCCTCGGTGTGTTATTGTCACTACTGAAAGTGCTTGAAAAAATACTTCCGTTGAGAAAAAAATGAAACGAATAATTCTAAATTATTAAAATTATTATTTAAGTGATTTCTAGACGTTATGTAATCTTGCTTGAGAAACATAATTTGATTAAAGATTTGTATAAGTTTTTGAAAAATGATGAAACAAAATAATTGTTGGTAGTGGATTCAGACTTTTGTTTATACATATAAATAGTCTTTGAAGGTAGAGCACTAACAGCTATGATGCTCTTTCCATGAAATTTGATGTCATTGGAATGAAAATAATTCAGCAAACCTTGCTACAATGTGGAGGATATCAACCTCATTCCAGGATGTCCTATAATTTTTTGCAGCAGTGTTGGCTGTGAGTCATTTTGGTTTTGACTTATCACTGTTTTGATCCTCGTTTTATTTGTTGTGCAGGTTGCAGGTCTCACTCTAGCTCCACTATAAACATTGTCCCTATAATTATTTGTGTTGTGGGGGAATCTAGGGCTAAGTTATCATCTTCATTTAATGTCATATTACTCTGGCAGCTGTGGCAATTTTCTTGCTGTGGTGGCCCGCCACATGCTAAATGAGCACATGAGAAGCACAACCTCAATTAAGGGCCTTGCTTTTCTGCTCCAGTATCAGATAGAAATCACGACTTCCTGTCATCCTACAGTCCTCTATCTTACCTAGTGTAATCATCTGTTCCTGGACACTCTCCCACATCGCTCTCCGACTTTAATAAACATTTCACACTTGAATGAGGTGATTAACAGCTCCAGACAGTTTAATTATCACAACACAGACTTCTCATTTTTCCGTTCGTCTTCTGCTATTGCATTCAGAGGCCACAATAACCTGGTTTCTACTACCCTGACATTCATTCTGAATTTATTTCTCTTTATACTTCATTATTCAGCCTGAAACCGACACAAGTGGAGACACAAGCGCTCAGCTACCTTTTTGTTTTCCATTCTGTGTGGAGTTGCATGTTCTCCCCGTGTTCACATGGGTTTCCTCTCACATTCCAAAGACATGCAAGTCATCTGGGTTGAAGACCCTCAAGTGCCCATAGCTGTAAATGGGACTGTGTGTGATTGTGTTATCCCTGTGATGGACTGGTGACTTTTTGCTAGAATAGGCACCAGGGTAGGGTCAGGATAAGACACCAGGCTCCTCTCTAATGAATCGGGGATGAGTTTCACAACAGAGCAATTTGTAGCAGTAACACCTTTCGTACTAGTCATGTGAGTATATTGCACATTTTTGCACATTGCCACTGTCTAACCTGCGCTAAACGACATCAGTAGCAAGTAATTATCAAACAAGAACATAGAGGCTAATTAAACTGCAGCTCTTATCAATTAAGAAAAATAGAGTTTGCTCATCCTATTACACTGCTGATCCCATGAGAACATAACAGTGGCATTGATCGTACAACATTTTCGGTTGATTTTTCAATAAGGTATTCTCACAAATCTTTTATTGAAAGACTCCACATATGTTGCTTCATCATGGTGAGTGGTGCAAATACCACTCATATACAACTCTGGAAGAAATTAAGAGACCACTCCAAATGATCAGTTTCTCTGGTTTTACTATTTATAGGTATGTGTTTGAGTAAAATTAATGTTTTTGTTTTATTCTATAAACTACTGACATGAGTTGTGCCTGTTTTGGAATTCAACAGACACTGGAATGGAATGGCTGCCGTACATGTAGAGATGCTGATTTAAGAGTGGTCTCTGAATTTTTTCCAGAGCTGAGGTGTCAAAAAACACTCTACTATGTGATGCAAACTCCCAGACCATTGACTGATGAACCATTAACCTATGCTGCAATACACATGTATCCTTTTATATTTAAGTGATGAACGGAAGCAGACTGCAGGTGATTTTATTTGTAAATGTAATTTATCGGCCCATAGTCTGTCGTAAGAACAATATATCAAAATTAAATACATATGCATTTAGATAAAAGGCATATCGTGTGTTGTATAAAGAGCTATTAAAATACGTGATTGGCAGATCAGTTATCCTTCTAATGACCCGCCATGCTCTCAGCTCATGCTCATGGAGGGCACAACAAATATCTTTAAGTGCTTCCTTGGGATCCCACATGAGGAGCACTGTGGAAAAGGTTGGGCTGCTCTGCTTGCCCTGTTGCCACCGCAAAGGTGCCGAACGGCCTCAGTTGAGCGGTGTGGGTATGTGGCTGGGGGGAAGGGTGTGGGTGAGGTGTAGGCTGGATGCAGGAGAGAAATGAGCTACTGGGCTGATTCTTCCTGTGTCCAGCACCGGCTGCGGCCAATTAGGGACGATTGCCCTTTTAACATGTGTGTGTGTTAGGTTACAGGAGATGAGAGGGTCGAGTCAAACGATAGAGCAGAGAGCGGTCAAGACCAGCAGCGGCAACTGACCGGTCCTGGATAGACTGGCAGCGTTTGTGTTTGTGACCTTGCTTGGTCCAACGAATTCTTGTGTCATGGTGACCAAGAAAAGATTATTTCGCTACTTTGCTCTACGCTTGAATAATTTGTAGACCATTTAACAACATTTTAATAACGCTGTCATGGAAATAAGCATTGTTTCATTTGTTGATAAAGACATGAGCATCAGAAAGTTGGAATCTAACCAAACTGAACTCGTTTCTACAATTACATTATCAAACAATCTATAACATCTGAATTAGCTTTCAAGAATGCTAATGTGAAAGGGAATTGGATTATGATGATGAAACACAACAGCACAAACTGTGTAGAACAGATTCACTGGCAGAATTCACTACTTCCTTCTCCATCCACGAAGGTAAGTATGGTGAACATGTACTGGTAGATTTTGTGAATACCTTTGGGATGCACGTAGCAACAAAAATGTCATCCCTCTGCAGCAGACAGAGGTTGTGCATCTTTCAGCTCGATACTGAAAAGAGCTGAGGGGGCAGGTTGTTGGTGCAACTGATACAAATCTGACCTCTTTGTCACATGTCACCCCTCCCCCCACGCCCCTCTCACCTTTCCTGCCTCTCTCTCTACTGTCAACTATCAAAAATTAAGCAAAAATTCCCAAAACATCCCCTAAAGAAACAAATGGGATAATGTGATTTGAAAATGAGAACTTTGGAAGAGTCAGGTTTGTCTTTGGTGAGTGGTAGCAGAGGCATGGGGAAGGGCTTTGCAAATGGCATTAGTGAGCTGTAATAAGTAGGTCAGTTGATTAAATGGTGCTCTCCTCCTGAGACGACATTAAAACTCCAAAAGCTGCCCGTGACCACTTCTAGCTGTGCAGTGTGGAGGCACTCTCACTGTGTGTTGTGCTCTACCCTTCACTTGAGGACAAGAGATGCCCCGTCTGAAATCGAATAGAGCTAATCTCCACTATAAATACTGGGGCCTAAACGATGTAATAAACCAATACTGCTCTCTAGTAAGGGCATATGATTTAATACTACATCATGCATGACCTTCACTTTCAAAAGTCAGAGGGCAGAGGAAACCAACATGAGATAACAACAGCAGTAATCCAACACTACACAGCACTGCACATATTGCAGTCTGCTAACCCTGGCCCTTTGTTAGAGGATATTCTATGTGAGGTAAACACAGAAGTAATCTGCTGTATTAATACTGATATGCAGTACACTAATGACTCATGACTTAAAACTGTAAGTCTGACGTCATGAGTCAGAAAAGACAACGTCCTTTAGGAGATAAATACAAAAGTAATCTCTGGTGTTAACACTGCTCTCTGGTTATTGACTATGACTTAACATTTTGACCCTAACCGAGCGGATCCCGTTTTAGAGATAAATTCACGCCGGGGTTGATTTTGGTTATTGAGAACTTATTAGCTAAACAGAAATGATCAATTATTAAAATTGGCTTACATCTAATCTAAATCTAATCTTTTGGATCTGTTTCATTTTTCTATCAAATCTGCTTTCAGTTGATCCTGATTTTCAAATTGCTCCAAAAACTGAATTACACAAATGAGAGATGAGAGATGCATGTGTTACGGTAAATGTGGGAACTTGGTAATACATTACAACAGAGTGGTAAATGTGTGCATCAAAGCACCTCCTCCAAAAGTTACATTACATTATGGTCATTTAGCAGATGCTTTTATCCAAAGCAACTTACAAGGTGATGGCTAACACTATCTGGGGCTCGAACCCTGAGAGTCTCCTGCTCTACCACCTGGCCTAACCAGGTCTTTCCTTGTTTAAATCACAAACGGTAACTTTCCATAAACATGGAATTAATCTGTGACGTAAGTTTAGGACTCCTAAATGTGGCTTCCCCCTGGCTTGGAGGGATCTACAACTCATTTGTTGTGAACAGCAGTGTGGGCGTGTGTCTTGACCAGGGTGCTGCTGGACATACACGGCACATTGGCCAGTGACCTTTTCCACTGACTAAATGGAAGTTAAATTTACCTCCTAATTTGTCTCTAGGTGATAGAGGTTATATCGGGACTATGACTGATTACACCTGTGACGAACCTCAGGAGCAATCATGTAATTATCATCACCCACACTCGCTCCGCCACAGGATGTGCTTAGACACTGCAAGGAGAAAGCTCCTGTCAAGATCTACAGTCAAATCAACAGCATTATTATATAGCCTTACCATCTGATGGAGATGTTGCTTGAATTAACTCAGCATCCTACTCTGCTCGATAGTGCCCTGCCCTGCACATGTAGCTAGTGAACTGTGCCCATTTCAAGTCAAAGTTGCATTTCAGTTTGAAGTTTTTCTTTGCCTTGGTTTCTTCACCTTTCCATTGGGGCTTTCTATTTGCACACAACGCCTTCTATGGGGTTGCCAGGGTGTCTACTAATGCTAATCAACATCATTCAATTTACGAACATAAAATACTGCTCTTTAACACTAAACCATAACTCTACCATTAATAATATGATATTTATTGATCCCTGTAGGGGAAGTGCCTTTCCACATGTCCTCCTCATCAGGGACATCAGCTACACAGACTGGTCCTCTGGAGCTGGCAGGGATTACGTTTCTTGCTCAAGGACACTTCAACAGGGCAGAGCCTTGCCAACAAGGGGGCTTGAACCTAGGTCCTGTGGTTGGCAGATACCCTGCTAACTAATCTAACCCTAAAAAAAATGGATGCTGTCAATTTATACCTCGTCCTTTGGTCCACTACCTACAGTATAAGCCTAATCCTTTTGTAACATGTCTTTTGAGATGAGTGCAAAAGTAATCTCTTTGGCTACTGCTGCTCTATTATATGACCTTAATACTGTGAACCTCATGTTTGAGGACAGAGTCATCTCTTGTATTAATACTGTAATGGCCTGTGATTAAACATTATACTATAACTGAATTTACTTACCTGAAGTCTATTTTAATTCCAGCCCTAACCCCATATGTAAGAACAGTTGATCAAAACTACAATGGTCATACAAAAAAAAAAAAAAAATGGTCCAAAAAAACAAACGTGGTTACAAACAAAACTGGACTTAATGTACTTAAAGTATTTTTTTCCTATTGTCGGACCACTTTTGGAAGGGTTTTGGATGTGTATAATTTACCTTCTAGCCCTTGATCTCTTACCTAACAGGTACCCTACATTGCAGAATGTCCTACTCCGATCCTAGATGAGATTACCATTTCATTGATTTCACACATAGTTATAAATTATACTATAAAAGGATAACAATGGTTGTAAATACTACGAAACTAATAGATCAGAATCACTTTAATCACCCAGAACAACTGATGTACAAGATGCGTTTTCAAAACCAACCAAACCAAAAAATGTTCAGCAAAAACAACGCTCAACATCAACCAGCTGACCTCTGCTCTGATACCACTATAATCTATTCTCTAAGCAGTTTTCTGTTCTAATACTTTATGATACTATTTTGTAATGTTGTCTGTTATCTAATGTAGCTATATGGGACAACAACTCTGCTTCGATTCTATTCCAGGATATCTGCTGTTAAATACAGTACATCTGTAAATGCAGCATAGCAATGGTATTCTGTAATAACCAGCTGGACTGCTTTTTATTAAATTGTTTATCTGACAGAGTACAGTGACTCAGCAAGGATTTTTCTCTGGAAGTTAAATACCTGTCAAACTCTTGATGTTGTTTCATGACATGTCTGTATGAGCGCTGGAGAAGTTATTGAATGCAGTCCTTATAATTCCTTTCCATAATTCTAATCTCTCTTTCTCTCTCTCTTTCTCTCTTTCTCCGTACCGTCCCTCATCCCATCACCCATTCGAATGCACTGGATAGAGAGAGGATGAGAGTTGCCATGACGGCAAATAGAAATAGATAATCTGTGCAGGGATTATTATGATTAGATGTGTGTACATATTGTATTGAGAGAGCTGGATTCATGGTTGAGGCATAGTTGGATGGATGGATGGAGGAATGGATGCAGGGATGGATGGCAGGTGGACAGATCCACAGTCAAACATAGACTGGCAGACAGTCTGACTGGCAGACATAAAAAAACAAATAGACTGGAAGGCAGACAGAGAGACAAACACGATGTGATGGGATATGATGTGTGGCCACACTAACAGTGCATGTGTTGCTGACTATTTCAGAAAAGTTATTATACACAAGCTTGTGCTTAACTGTCTTAAATCAGTCACAATGAAGAGCACATTGTCCGGTATCGGATGACATGACACAGATATGGACTAATATGTGAGCTCGTTCCCTCTTTCTGTTTCCCAGCAAGAAAAAATTCTGGCTCGTGGTCACCAAGGAAAATGACTGTCATGAAAAATTGATTGTTGCAATGCCGTTGTCTTGACTTCAATTTGAGAAAGACCTTGAACACGACAGCACTGGTGAATTTCACAGAGTTCCTCTGTGACAGAGATGAAGAGAGAGTTGTTTTTCAAAAGATATTCAGCATGGTTTTTTTTTCACCCCCACCTTTTGCATCAGCTGCCAAACTGCCAGTTCCAGGTTGCATATCGGCCCACACTTTGCATGTGTGTGTGTTTGTGTGTGCATACTCCTGCATGCTTGGATCTTTTGAAAAGGCAGCAAAGGGAGGTTGGAGATTGGACTACAGTGAATGCAACACGTCACCCATTGACATGTAATGACATAAAGATGATCTAGGCACTGTACTCCCCAGACAGCTAGACAGAGAGAGAGAGAGAAGCACATGTATTGAAGTAAGGCACTGTTAGAAGATCCAATGATCTCAATAGCTTTGTGTGTGTGTAGCTTGTGTATTTCCTATCTCAGTTAATATATGCTAGAAACACACACACACACACACACACACACACACACACACACGCACTTGCACAGGTGAGGGGTCCTGTCTATCTAAATGAATAATGTGCTCAAAACACACCAATGCGCACACACACACACACACACACACACACACACACACACACACACACACAAATTGTGTCCTGTGACTCCAAGTAAATGTATTGGAAACAATCAGACGCACACACACACACAAACGCGCACATACACACACACACGTACTGTGACAGTCATAATCATGCAGGGGAAAATGTCAGTCTCTTTGTCAAGCAGAAGAGCCTGACAGAATCAATTAGCGGGCAGGGAGAATGGAGAATACTGGATTCAATTAAACTGACAGCTTTCCCCATAGGCGCACCACTCACTGTGCCATTATTCAACCACGCTGTGTGTGTGTGTGTGTGTGAATGAGAGAGAGCGAGGGAGAAAGAGTGTGTGTGTATTTGTATGTGTGTTACACACAGTGTGTGTGTTTATCTTGAGGATGAACTCATTTCTCTCTAGCCGCCCCGAGGTCAGCTAGTTCTGTTAGGGATTTAGACACACACACAGACAGACAGACACACACACACACACACACACACACACACACACACACACACACACACACACACAGAGACTCAAAATCTAATCCACTCTTCTGCCCAACCAAACCACACACACGGAGTCCATAGTTCAAAGAGCCGCTTAAGTATCAATTCATAGGCCGTATTACCACTGGCAGGAAATATGGCTCTCCAACATTGACTTTGAAGAACGCTCCAGCAACAAAGAGATATTTGCATTAGTCTTAAAGAGAGCTAAACTCATCAAAGCAGAAAACATTTCTGCCTATTTGTTTTGTACTTTTCAACAGACCTGATCAAGGTGATGCAGCGCACAGAGAATGAAATCCATTCTGCTGAGGTTTGAGCATTTGATTCCCACCAGGGCCTCAACTGCACTGTGCACTCTCAGCATGATGTTTTAGATACATCATCCAGTTCAATCAATGACTGTGGGATGAAGACAGATACAGGAGGATCATTTAATAATCTTAACACAGGCATCAAGTTTTGGCTGAAGACCATGTCGATAGAAACACATTCAATAGGGCAAGAAGTCTATTGGATGACTCTCTTAATGTCACCTTGACCAAACAGATGGTCACACATGTACCTGTTTGTCCTGCAGCTGTGAAGGTACATGTGCTGTAGCGGAGCCCATGCGGGGTCAAGGGGTGCGAGCGCCCCAGGGCCCACGCTCATTAGGAGCCCCATAAGGGAATTCCCTAATTTCCATTCTTGTCCCTGTTCCTTTTTTTCAAAATCTCCTTTTACACACTTTAAATGATGTAAAATTATTGTAATGACAATACATTTCCATGTCTTCAAGTTCCATATTTTTCATTTTTTTAATTAAAATAATTATCTGGCCATTTACTTTATTGATTTTGTGTCCTGTTGTAGGGGCGTGGGGGGCTTGTGTGGTCGAGGCGTTGGCTGGATGTTGGAGAGAATCAGGCTGGTCGGCCGGCTCTCCCTGCAACCGACAAGAGCTGCGGCCAATCGAGACTAAATGGCCAACTGCAGCCGGGAACTGTTTTAACGAGTGTGCTTGCCTTCCAGTAAGGGATGGAGAGAGAACTAGACTGCCAGCAGATGTGCTGACCTTAAAGACTCCGCTGAAAAGCTGATGTGGTAAATTGGAGCTCAAAAGCTGACCTGAAGACCTGGTAGGAGAGTCTGAGGGAGACTGAGCTGAAATGCGGCAGTCAAGACCTGAGTGATTTATGTTCAAAATATCAAATAAAGCGGCATGCTGGCCAGTGAACTAAATGTTTCCTGTCTGTGTCTGCACCTATCTTCAGCTGCTAGGCTGTGTATTTTGTAGCGCCAATTCAAACGAGCTATCGCTAACATCGTAATACTGACATAGGGTGTAACACCTCTTCTCAAAATCAAGAAAAATGGGCCAAAAATACAATTCATAAAAGTAAACTGTTATGACAAAGCATTCTTTGTGCACTGCCGGGAGCACAATCTGAATCCAATACTCATGGATGCTGAGTGTTCTTTGTGTAGTGTAAAACTTTGTTCTGTACTCTAGAGGGCTTTTATTGTTTTCTAACTTCGAGCCCTCCAAGGTTAGAAAACAGTCTTCTAAGGTTTTACACTCGAGGAGGCCAATGCCCAGATACCGCTCAAAAAAGTGCACATTGAAATTCAAATTCATGTTGGTCTCATTAACACCTGTGTGGCTCTGAACTGAGAAATACGCACAGATGAAGCCTTTGACACAACGGAAAACACTGCAAAATAAATGGCCATGGAAAGCAACAGGACCACAGAGGAGGCAGCCCACAAGAGGTTTTTTGATGAGAGAACAGAAGTCGACCCAATTCAAGTGTAGCAGTCGCTTTAAGGCTGAGGTATATTTTTACATTATTGATATTTTTGGGGGGCAGCTAGATAACTGATTTGCTAAATTCAAAGAAATGGCCAAACTGTTCTTAGTGCTCAAGCAAGCGAAAGTGCTGAAGACAAAGTGTTTGCTCGTTTTTACTCTCAGATCTCTGAGCCGGAGGAGGAAGCCGTGGAGGAATTTCTTTCTTTCTTTCTTCTTTCTCTTTCTTTCTTTCTTCACTTTGAAAAGGCATTGTAATATTGTAAACCCCCGTGTGCCCTTTGGATAGAAGCATTGTATTTGCAAAGTGAATGTAGCAAGCCCGTATGCGCTATTGAACTGAAAGTAGTAGGCTATTCGCTGTCCATGTGAAGTTGAAGCTGAACCATTCGATGATCAATGTGAGTATTTTCACGGCAACGTGCACTTTCCTTAGTGTTGAAAAGTAAAGTAGTGTTATTGCAACTGCCACAGCCTTTGTTTAAATGTCTTTCAGAGCAGGCCTGTCTGGCAGAGTGGTTCGCTGTATTTCTTATTGGACACATTTTAAAGGGGTCATATTATGGAAAAACGGCTTATTCCTGGCCCTTATACATGTTCCACAGGTTATCGTTGACCTAAGTAGCCGAGAAAATATGACATCTGGAAGTCAACCCCTTTTTCTGTATTTTCCTTTTTCCAAAAATGGTGCCAAATCAGGCCAAAAACCGTTTCAGAAAGTAGCCCCTTTAGACATCATAACGGGCGCTTCTTAACATAATCCAACCCCTCTCAGAGCATGCCCACGCCCAGGATTACCACCATTAGTACAATCGCGTTTGGTTTTTTGTTTACCTTGAGCCTCATGCCTCACTCACGGCGTGAGGCAGCCAATCAGAGCAGTGCTCATTACATACAACCTCCACACCCTCAAAACAGCCTGTTCTTTACTATGGAGAAAATGAGAGACTGAAACACACACTACAGAAGCTGGTTTTGGGATTTTTTTTTATATCGACTTCAAAAACATCTTGTCAAGACAGTTTTAAATAGCCCAAAATGAGAATAATACCCCCCCTTTAAGGCTTGCTTGATGTGATTTGGCAGCATCCCTTATTTTTGTGCATCAGCTATCCTAGAGTTTTGAATTTTCACAGGACTGTTAAAATCATCTGCAGGTGCATCTCTTTTCTAGTCCTTCACACTGTGTTGCTGTCCACTGTGCTTGTTCGTTACTAGGCTGCTTGCGTTCATGGGATTCACAGAAACACTAAATTAGATAATTCACAGTTTTTTTATATACTAGAAGGGGAAAAAAATAAGTCATCATCCGTTGCCTGGGCTGTAGTCTTGTGGATTCTGCATGTGGTAAAGAGATGTTGATAATTGGTGGTGCTTCTTACAAGCTATGTTGTCTTGAATGCAAAAGTTGTTAAGTTCAGCTATGTCAATTTTGGCTTTATTCCTCATACTAAATTTAAATTGTTTCATTTAAAGGTCAGATACTACTCTGGATGGCTAAATGCTAAGATCGGGCAATATCCTTACCGTGGTATTTGAAAATGTCCAAGCAATCATATCCAACACTGTGATATCATTTACATCCTGTTTTCTATGAAAGCACCACATTGTGCTCGCTTTTTATCAAGTGCTGTGTAAAAGCGCTAGTAGTAGTTGCAGCTGGAGCGCAAATTACAGGTATCCCTTCAGGCAAGCGTCAACTAATGTTGAAACAGTGACTCTGAAGGTGAGAGAAATGAGAATGATTGAAGTGACAGCTGGTTTGGATTTAGTTGTTTGCAAGCTTTGAATTAAAACTGTTTTAGCAAAAGACGGAAATACAACAGCCAACTGCAGAGCAGAGATGTCCAGAGTTGCACAAAAATATATTCCTAAATTCATGCTAAATTGTTCACAATGACATCTACAATAACAACACAGTATGACTTGTTACGACTCGCATTCCCAGGACATTTTTTAACACGGTGATGATAAAATTGTATGTCCCAGTAAAATATGCAGACGGGATATGAAAAAATGATATCACTCAACCTTACTAAATGCCTTAATTGTAATTAAGCCTGAGGCAATTGTAGCTATCTGTCTGTGTCTGCCCTCTGTCTGCCCACCTGTCTTTCTGCCTCCTTCTACCTGCCTGTCTGGAAGGTATGTGGGTACGAATTGAATTTTGACATGCACACACACTTACACACACACACACTTAACCAGTTAGCTCCTAATCCAGCTGTAATAGCTTTGATTTTCAAGAGCCACTGCTCCAAATTTCCTCTCATTTATCAAAACTATCGATCTGCAAACCGCCTAAGGCACATCAACTAAAGAGAGAGAGAGGGGCGATGAGATGAAATGTATTTAATGTGCTGTGTTGACAGCGGGGACCATGTATTAAGTTTAGCACATCTATCAGAGAGGGGATCCAAAAAAGGGAAACACTGATCGAAGAGAACAGGCGAGACATTGAGCTTGAGACGGGGGGAGGGAGAGATGAAATATGGAATGAGTGCTGTTGACACTGGGGAGCATGTATTTAGTTCAGCTGGTGGATTAAAACCTAATTTTACATCCATCTAAGTGGGCCATAGGGGGAGAGAGTGGGGCTGAGGCTGAAGCTTGCTAATGGCTTAAGAGTCTTGTAAGGGTTGGGATAGATTTTAGTTCAATGACAACTAGTACTAGATACATGCTGGAGGTTTTAGGGGCTCAGGAAAAACATGTTTTGAGTTCGAGGCTGTCAAGCAGAACATCCGGGCATGGTAAATGTTTCAGTTTTAATATAGTGTTGCCGTTAACACGAAAACTGCACCAACTCCAGTTTTGATAATATTTTGTTTTCTCATTTGGACTAAAAGTTTCCACGGTCCCTTAAATGCTGAGTAAGTTCCACGACCCCAGGCACTGCGGATCCCATTTAAAATCTATTTAAAAAAACATGGGCTTTGCTGGTACTGTAAATAGAAATTAGTCTTGTCTTCAAAGCTCTAACAATTCTATACTAGGATATACTAGGATATACTAGGGCAAGGATTATCCATCATTGCCCTAATTTGTGATTAATGCGCGATAGTACCATGAATTCAAAGGCCTGCACATCAGTAATGAGCTAGAGAGAAAGGAGACACAGAAATAGAGTAGAACACAACAGAGAGAGAGAGAGAGACAGACAGAGAGCAACAAAGAGATTGAAGTGAACTGGAGGAGAGAGGGAGAGTCGCTCAGCCAGTTGACCTGGACCTTTAAATCAGAAACATATTAACATCCATGTTCTGTACTGACTTACATGTTTACATACTCACGTACAATGCAAATCATCGACGTGGACTATGTAAATGCAGAAGTAGAAGTGATAACATGCTATAGAAACTAAATGCATCCATGCCGACGTGCCTACAGACACACACACATACATGCACACCCTCATACATACACACTATAACACACAAACACACACATATACACATTAAATAAAACAGAGGTAATGCATACACACACGCATATGCACAACCTGGCACTCATGCGTACTTGCACACAGTTTGAGCTTGCACAAACACAAAACTTACACAGGATTGTTCATTCAACCAGTGTGTAGTTGCATGCAGTTATGTAAGTACAGTACACACACAAGAATGAACACATGTACAGAAACATGTATATTCACATGCACACCTAGGTACATGCGTGCACACACAGACACACACACAGTTCGGGGTTAGTAGGCAGGTGTAATTCTCCTCTCCTGCCTTTCATTTCTTTCCTCTGCCTCTTTATGAGAGTTTATGACTTTGTGGGTGTGTGGGTTTAGGGCGTGTTGATGTGAGTGTGCGATGACTGTATGTGCATGTATACAAGAGTGTGTGTGTGTGTGTGTGCGTGTGTTTCTGTGTGTGTGTGGTGATTTACTTAAAAGCTGGTCATTACTGTAGCTGCACGGAAGGAGAGAGGCGAGAGACAGCGGGGCGACGAGAGAGGAGGGAGAGAGAATGATAGAGACAGGAAGAAAGAGGAGAGAGAAACAGAAAAACAGACATGCAGAGAGGGAGAGAAAGAAAGAAGGTGAGAGAGGAATACTTAACATAAATAAATGACAGATCCCACACACACACACACACACACACACACACACACACACACACACACCGGGTAGAGTACAATAAGCTCAAATCAGCCAATTAAAAGAGACCACTACTGAGACATTGGCCTATTAGCAAGGACGGGGCACTGTTTCCACCAATTACCAGTGATTGCTCAGTACCCATGTGAGGCCATTAGCAGAGGACACTGGAGGGACAAAAAGTGCTTAGTTATGAAACAACAGACAATGAACTTGCCCCTGACATACAGTACAAGTTTCTGGACCTATTAACACAAATACTTCATTCTCCTACTCCTTTTCAGCAGGAATACTACAAAGTAGCTACCTACTATCATTAATGCTACAGCTATGGAACAACAGACTCAACATCAGAACAACACTCAACACCAGCAGCCACGCGTACAGTTTCAACCAATACACACCCAGATAGCAAAATACTATCTATCTCTAGATAATTACACTATTTATAACTTTAATGAGACCATAACACTAAGAATGCTAATAATAATACTGATCATGCCATGAGACAACAGATTATCAGAATCAACTAGCAACTAAAACATATGAGGTGTTAAACAATGGTAAGTGTATTGTGGTCTGTAAGTTAGAAGTGATTGATCAATGAGTCAGACACTGTTATGAGTGGTGGTGTAGTCAATAAGATAGTTACGTAGTGTTTTGCGTTTTGAATTTCTATTTATCTAATACATTCATTACTAGCTCATGTGCAAGAGCAATAGACAGAATGTTAAACAGTTAAACAGTTAAACAGACAAGGTGGTTAAAAATGTCCACGTGTCCCTACAGAAACTGATGACACTGCTGCCTCCTTGTGATACTTGGTAACATGATTTGTTGAAGCGTTTGTAACGTTAAAACTCCCGATTTAATGTTCATTTTCAAAACAGCGGTAATATTATGTCTAAAACAAGTATGGGGGTGTGCAGTTTTTCCACTACGGTGTGCTTTTATGAGTTGCCTTTGCATCTGAATTAGAAACCCTCTACCGTGACCGCCTCAACCACTACTGTCACACTTCCACTGTAATTGAGTTTTATGAATAACCCTGTATAGCCTTTAGACATATCCATCTTTTACCAGTGATAGTGAGCACACGGTGCTTAGCTATGAAACAAGAGACTATCAGAATCAACCAGATGGCCTAATGTAATAGTAATTCATATGAAGTCATGCAGAAAACCCATGCACCCTGGCATTGTAAACAAAAATTCATACAGAATCTGATAATACAAAGTGCCTTTAGAGGGTGGTTGTCTAGCATGGTTGGATGGCTGGAAACAATGCCCACAGGCTTTTCCGCTTTTCAACAGAAAGCCCCAGATCTTGTTAAATGTTAAACAAGCGCTAATACGAGACACAACCACACATCACCACATATGCATCTCTTACCAATAACACACACAAGGAATTCAGTCATGATAACCACTGAAATACAATGAAGTTTTACTGCTGAGACCAATGACCGCAGTTGGTTTTGACCCACTACTTTACAGCGTGTCTTCTAATTTTCAACACAAGACCTGAGAGAGTGTGTGTGCAGAGGTTTGGGTGTGTTTTTCTTGTTGTGAGGACTATTATAAACAAGCGTTGCTATCTTATGGATTATTCATCAGAGTTTACTCCGTCTCTCTCTCTCTCTCTCGCGTGCGCTCTCTTTTCCTCCGTCAGAATGAATAAGAGATGGAGTGGTGGTTGGTTACTCAGTTGTGTCTTAAAGCTCATACTGCATTCACCTCCTGAGCAGGATCCAGTAGGGCAGAGGTCCCCAGCCTTTCTTGTGGGACCCTCTGTGACAAGGTCCTAACTCCTAATGAGGCCTCTTTTACGCCTTCCTCCCTCCCTCCCTCCCCTCCTTGCCTCCTTTATTTCATCTTTCTTCTCTCATCTTTCACTCCTTGCACCTTTTGTCTCCCCTTTCCCCATCTCCCTCCTCTCCCGCTCTTTTCATCTTCTCAATTGATCCTATTCTTTTTCCTTTGCTCCTCTCATTTCTTTTTTATTCCTCCCAATCTTTCTGCTCTTCCCCTTCTTTCCTCGTTCCATCCACGCCTTCCCTCGCTCTCTCTCCTCTTTCATCTAGCCCCAAGTCTAACTTCTGACTCTAATTCCTCCCATCCCTTCCTGTCTCGCTCTTCCTACTTTCCTCCTTACTTCTCAGTCATCCCTCTGCCCCATTTCCCCTCACTGCTTCCCATCTGAAGAAATGAAAAATTAATGAATAAAAGTGAAATGAAAATAAGCGTATGCATCTCTTTGAAGTTATTGTAATGACTCTGGATAAGAGCACAAGTGAAATGCTTAAAAAATATTTATGGGAACAAGGATGAAAGACGAGAACACTACATTGAAAGCTATAGTTATCTTCTGGATGTCATTTTGACCAAAGAGAGGTGAAGTCCATGGGAAAACAACTTGACTGCAAAACATTGACTCATATATATCATATTTGGACTCTTGCTAGATTTGGGTTATGAATGGTCACCACAAACAATGAACAAACCCTGCTAAAATATGATGTGACAAGAGAGTTCAAGCACTTTGAAATATTGGCATGAACCATGTAGGTGCCTGCAGCATACGGCTACATCATGAGCAATTACATTAGGGTCCTATTATTCAAGAACGCAAGCTTAAACACTGATATCGGCAGTTTCAACACTAATAAATTGGCTCATACAGCAAAATTAATAATGGATATTTGGGGTGAGATTACTTGACATTGATAGCTTTGCTACTTAACCTCAATAGAGTAAAAGCGTGAAACAAAGTGACTTCAACATAGTGCCATGCCCAACAATCATGTCTGTGGGTCAGGATATTTAACATTCCCAGCTTATCTGTTACGAGCTTAAGAACGAGCAGAGTGGATTCCAGTAATGACTCCATTGTGTTCGAATGCTGTGAGGGAGAATACGCAGCAATTACACAAATCAAACCCTTTAGTATACAGATGTTACACGGCTTAAACTCCGAGGGGTTCAGCCATACAATAATGGAGTCTTAATGGGGTCAAATGGATTAGAAGAGCAAAAGGCAGGGATGGAGAGAGACAAAGAGGGGAGAGAGAGAGAGAAAGGGGAGGTGAAAGGCTCTCAATGGGAACAATAGCTTCTAACAGCCGATAGTATTGATCCACGTAACAAAGTGCACTGTTTGAAAAATATAGAAGTGCAACCCAAGATAAGATAACTAGATTGCTGTGTTGTGTGTGTGTGTGTGTGTGTGTGTGTGTGTATGAGAGAGGGAATCTTGGATTATAAAAGCAAATGTATGTAGAAATAAGAAAAAGAGAGCTAGAAAGAAGGAAGGAGAGAGAGAGAGAGAGAGAGAGAGAGAGAGAGAGAGAGAGAGAGAGAGAGAGAGAGAGAGAGAGAGAGAGAGTGAGTGAGCAACGGAGCGGATACGTGTCAAATTTCAAGTCCATACCAAAAGGAAGGTCTTTCACTTAAAGGTCTTTCCATGATATCCAATACATCCACACAGCAAAATGTCAATACCTGTGTTATAATCATGTTTCAAATGGCCTGCAACTACAGTCACAATCCTCTTTATGTCATGAGTTCACATGTCCGTCTTTGTCGTATAACACACACACACACACACACACACACACACACACACACACACACACACACACACACACACACACACACACACACACACACACACTTCATTGATTTCCAATCATTCCCTAGATCCTATCCCTAACCTTAACCATAACCACTAAATACCCACTCATCACCTTGACCCCAACCAAGCCCACTCACCCATACACACACAAGTACATACAGACCTGTCTGAATAAAGTCAATGACTTGTAGCAATTGTTTCCTCCTCTCTACAGCTGTACCTTCATCTAATGGCACAAAGTAATGGGAATGGGTAATATTGGGTTCAGCAGGGATGGAGAAACAAGATCAAATCAATGTCAATAACATTGCAGGCTAAAAGGAAGAACAAATAAAAAGGAGAGAATACGATTTAGTCCAAAAAAACGGTGACCATTAACTGTGGCTTTTAAAGCTACAATAGTGACAACAGCAACAAAGGGACGTGGCTCTGAAACTGGATGCAACTTCAATAAATGAATCAGTTAGGGAAAGGATAAAGCCCTTCTACTTTGTTCCAACCTTAATACATTGCAATATTTTTGAAAAATATAATAAAGCCTACGGGGCATTTTCTATAAACGTATATTATGAGATGATCTAAAATACGCTCTTGTGTTTGACAAAGGAGTACTGTGGAGGAGTGATCTTCAAAGTGGGTTTCCTAAATAAACCTTTAGTGAATGAAAGGCTGCGAGTCCTTTTCTTTTGTATAATAATAACCGACGTTATGAGCTACCGTATGTCATGTTGTCACAACCTCCCACAGCCCCGGTCATGTAAAGCAGTCTGAATAAAACACCAGTCGGGTAATAGTTACACTATGCTTGAAGAGCCGATGCACCGACCTGCAAATTAGCTTTAGACAAGGATTATTTATTATTTATTTATTACTGAAGTCTCCAGAGAGATGGTTCGAAAGCCATTAATGATGAGGATGTTTACCCTTATTATGGTAAGTGTTATGGGATGCAGTTCATCTCTTATTTCTACAAGCATCCAAATCCTCTCATCTCCTCTCCTCTCATCCTCCCTCGTCCCTCCTTTGCTCTGCTCCTCTCTTCTGCTGCCCTGCCCTCTCCTCTTCTTGCCTCCTTCCTTTCATCCTCTCCCGTCCTCTCATCCCTTCCTCTCCTCTCCCCTCGTTCTCCCTCTCTTGCCGTATGTCATGCGTCTTTTTAATTACCCCCTCAATCCACATATCTGGAGGTTGGGTGTGTGTGTGTGTGTAGAGGGGGGGTGAGGTGGGTGAGGGGTAGTGGATGGGTGACGAGGGAAAGAGGGGGGTGGGTGGGGGATGTGGGACTGCGGGGCGTGTCACAGGATAATTAAACATCGATTCGGGACGATGATGGCAACAAGATGCCAAACAAGGGGATTATGGGTCGGCCAGCCGACGGCGTTCTGCTGAGCTCGGCAAATAACCGACAGAGGAAAGGGAAGCAGCGCAAGAAAGAGATGGAGGGGGGGAGGAGCAGAGGGGGAGATAGAGCAAATAAGAGTAAATGGAGAGGAGAGAGAGGAGAAAGGAGAGAGAGATGAAAGGAAAGGAAGGCAAAACAAAATAGAGATGAAACAAAGCAAAGAGCAAGCAGGAATCAAAGAAAGAGAGGAAAGACGAATGGAATGAGGCAGAGAAAAAAGGGTTTGAGATGAGATATAGAGACTGAATGAGAAGCACCTGGAGAAGACAGAGAAAGAGAGTGAGAAGGTGGGGGAGAGAGAGAGAGTGGGGGGTGGGAAAGAGAGAGAGAGAGACAGAGAGAGAGAGAGAGAGAGATAGGGTGGGAGAGAGAAAGAGAAAGGCAATAGTTGACTAAATAGACCATTCCTTCTGTGTCTTTTAACTTGCCTCTCTGATCTAACTCATTAGTTCTGTGTTTAACTGGCACACATCCAGCAGGTACTAGCTGTGTGTGTGTGTGTGTGTGTGTGTGTGTGTGTGAGAGAGAGTGTGTGGACAGTCATTTGTCATTAGGCCCTTAAGCTCATTAGTTCATAGGTACTGAATCTTTCAATTAAATGACAACGACCCACAGAAAACCGACAGACACTTTCCTCAATAGTCCCCAATGCAGAGCAGTGACAACACAAGGGACGCGACTCTCTTTTTCTCCACTGGCAACTACAGCTGCGCTACCGCTGTTGCTCTCTCATGTAAAACCCACAGCTGATGCTGCATTCAGGTCTAATGGGAGATAACATAAATATGAGCTTCCAACAGGGAAAAAAAACCCTTTGAAGGCTTTGACAAATAATGTAAGGGTGTCAAACATGGCTGCCACAAATCTACCAAAGTCCACAGTCCAAGGTAATACATAATTATAATTACTATATTAACACCAGTACACTTCTGCACAGTCGACTTGTTTCTGATTAGCTAGAAATACCTGCTGCAGCGTGTTTGGTTGACAAAGCAACTTGTTAAGGAGTTGTTGCTGCGGAGCTCGCTAGCAATAGCCAAGGGCTGAACATGTGAACGCTTCCAGGTCGGAGGGATGGGAAATCCTCCCATCTTTCCACTTTGTCCAACATGACATGAACACAGCAGCAATAAGTTCATGCCCATTCTCTGGGGTTGTCAAAAGGCATTCTGGGAAATGTAGGAAAACTTTAACTGAAATAGGCAGGTTGGGGGAAAGTGGATACAACAAAAAGGTACATCCCAACACTTCATCACAAAATAACTGGTGATATACTATAATAGTGTAAGAGTTTCTTCCTTTAACCTTTAGTTTCGAATGAACAGATGGTGCTCTTGATCTTATGTTGTAAACATGCTGATTTGGCCGTAGTGCCTGACTGACTGGAGAAAAAAGAAGAAAAAAGAAAGCCCTGGCACTTTTATGTTTCCGGCTGTCCTCTCACTGAATTATGCATACATTGAGAGCAGGCAATTTTGTTTAGTGCATGCTTTATTTGTGTAAATGATGTTATCAATAACCTAAATATTTGAGCTCTCATAGACTATTCATGACCCTGCCTAACAGCTTGATACAACAACTCGGCTAATTCTCTAATGTTCACTCTCTCCCTTACACACATACACTCACAGTCAAATAATTGATACAGATACAGATGTAATAAGCAGCTAGTAGAATAGCACCATAGCAGTCCATTGAGGCCTTTGTGTTTCTCTCTAGTTCTTCCTGTTATAGCAACACTTAAATGTCCATTTAAATGGAAGTAGCGAAGGAATGAAATTAAGTTAGTGACTGCCTTCTACTAACATGGTAATTAAACGCCTCCCATCAAATAGAAGGAAGTACACTCATTGGCTTGTGGCTCCTAGAGTAGTCGTTATTTTCATAATTTGAATGCTGTCAATCATGGCCAATCAAATCAGCTCCTCTCATTCCCTTTAAAAGCAATGCACTCCCCACCACTGACAGTTTTGTAATGGCTGAGGAGAGTCCAGACTGGCTGTGTCGAAAAAAGCTTCATCCAAAAAAAGAAAGTGATGTGCTTGTCCAAGAGCAGCAGAGTTGCAAGGTGTGACTATACAACACCTCAAATATGCCACCGAGCGCAGATGATGTCCCTTTCAACGTTGAATTTATGTTTCTGGTGACAGTGGGACTGCCCCCGTCCACAATGACAATGATTCCCACAATAACCAACATGTGTAGATGCAACTAACTTTGTAGTACAATAAAATATGTTTTCCATTATTTTGTTGGTTACCTGTAGTTTGTTTGGCTTAAGTGATGTGACTGCATGCAGAAAATCAGGCTATTTACTTGCTACTCTCACATTTTACCAACACAATTACAGCCATGATTCTGCACTACCACTTCAGAGGCAGAGACTCATCTCTATTACCGGTACAAAATGACATGCTTCAGGCATTCAACCTGTTGGAAAGACGGAAATGACGCATGCAATTGATGCACCCTCACTAACCCGGTGTTTTTGGATGAGGCTATGGAGCAAGGACTGGTGGGAATGTGTGGTCCTGAGGGAGTTCAGTGATGTATAGACAGAACTGTAGACGGTCCCAAAAGCTCTTTCATGGAGCCGTGTGAACTATTGTGTCTAATGCGTCACCATCGGCACTCCACATACGTTACTGCAATTAAGAGCATAACAGCATTAACATAATCAGAGAATGGTGTTTACATGAGCTCTGCCTTACTCACATGCCTTGATCGCATTATAATCACATTTTTGATTTGCATGTAAATGCAGGTACTGTTTGAGGAATTCATATCGAAGTGAAAGGCAAACATGACATACATAAAGGGGTTTATGTGATTTTGGAGAGCGCTATGTGCACACAGAGCGCCAGCACTTGTGCAAAGTGTAAATAGCAAAGCTTTGATAGAAAAATTTGTACTGCTTCACCCGATTTGTGTTCACACTCCCCTCTCATGCACTCCCCGGTGAAGCGATGTCATGGTAAGCCAAATTACCAAATGGGTGCAGGTGGCAAAAACGCATTAGCTGGCACAAGGTCATTGCACTTGATCTGCACTGGCACATTAATGCCCCTAGTATGAAAAACATTGGCATGTAATGATAACAACAATAATAACCGTTGGTGCAGGGTATACATCACTGATTATTGAGTAATATCCATGACAGAGGCATTACTTGAATAAACATAAAGTGACAGAAATCTAAATCTATATCAGGGAAAAGATATCTCTAGCTTCATAAAAAAAATGTAAAGCTTTATTTGAAAATCTTTATTTTTGCTAAATCTAAAACTAGATCAAGCACAAATTTGCTAAGATTATGTTTATGTTAAGGAGCCATTGCATGAAAGAGAAAATTAACTCCTATGCTTTAGCTTTGTCTCTGACATTATTATCATTATTATTATATATAATTATCAGGTGAACATATCCGCCACTCGGTTCCTTAAAAATCCTGAGGTCAAACGCATGCCCGACTAGACACACATTTTCCACATGCTGGATTACACATGCACAAATGCCCATGACACAGACACACTTATGGACGCCACACATATTGTACATCACCCACACACACACTTTCCCTGTCCACCCCCCAACACACAATCACACGCATGCAGGCACACCTCAGACCACCCAGGTTTGCCCCAGCTGCTACCACCACCTGCTTCAATGCTATTACCCCGCCCCCCCACCCCCCGCACACACACACACACACACACACACACACAGACAGGCACTTTACTTGCAACTCCAGCTCATTCATATTTCAACTTAATGATGCTTGATGTTTCACATGAGTAATATCATACCAAGTGCTCTAATGTGTTTCAGCATTGTACTTCATGTGTACTTTCGGTATTCATTCAGCAGAGGTTGGTAGAAGATGTGGAATATTAAAGAATGAGTAAATAGAAAGAAATAACAATCGTTTAACACAAAGTTTCCAAAAATAGAATGTGCATTTTTTTTTTTTACTATAAAGCATGAACAGTTAAAGACCATCAGAGGTGTGGATAATGTTGCATTTACACTTGCTATACATTTACAGGATACATGCGATGTCTCTTACGTAAAGTGTTTCCAAAATACCTGTAGGTAAGAGAGTGGCTGTCTTATGATCATCCATAATGCATGTTTCCATTCATTATACACCTGACTGGGGAGTCTGCCAGTCTGGGCAGACTTGATCTGTCTGTGAGATCATGGAACAAAGTCCATTATCAGAAGAACCACAAACCACAGACAATGTGGAAAGAGGGGGGAGGGAGGGAGGGAGAGACAGACAGACAAGGGGATGGGTTCACAGACAGTTGAGTTCATGTCTGGGGGGACGAGTGTGCGTTGTGCGTGCGTTTGTGTGTGTTTGTGTGTGTGTGCGTGTGTGTGTGTGATTGAAAGAGGTTCAAATCGACCTTTCCCTGCCCTTGCATGGTGAGGCAAGCGTGAGGCGAATAAAAATCTTTACATCAACCTAGACAAAAACGTATTCACAACCACACTTGGTCCAGACAGACAAGGTGGTGAGAACTGAAAGAAGAATTTACACTGTGAGCTTTAGAGCCAAACTTTCAGAGAGATCTAGTTAAAGGGAAGGGTGTGTACATACTGCAGGGATTACATGTCTGTTTGTGTGTACGATGGTGGTTTGCTTCACTGGCAGCAGGTAAAATATGAGCACCTTCTCAACACCTTCTGTAGACCCCACAAGTTGTGTGTGAAAACAGTGTGTTGTGACTAACGTGTTGTGATATCACATCCTTTTTAAGAGTGTTTTTTTCCATCAGGGGCAAATATAGCAATTAACACAGCTCATGAAACATATTAGTAACAAGTAATTAGTAACAAATGTATAATCATAGAAATGTTTGGGGGTGAAACACAGCAATACAGGCTACAGCTACCCTTGCCATTTTGTTGTGATTCTTATCGTCCTAACAGGATGCATTCATTGATCAGATCTCAACTCTGCCAAGTCATATTCTGCTTGCGCTGCAATCCGGTGTACAAAATGTAAATGTAATGCAGACACACAGACACAAAATAGGAAACATAGACAGACAAATTCATGTTTGGCTCTCAAAAATCATATGGAAGTGTAATTCTAGCCATAGATAGCTCTAGCTCTGGCTAACCTTGTTCTACCAGCCATAACAGTCTTGTTTGGCTTGATGATGAGTCCTCCCCGGTGAGGCCTGTTTGACTCTGCACTGGAATCTAAGCTATCGATCCTGCTTGACCTCTCTCACTGATCACAGATCAGCGTGGTTACAACAGAATGGTCTCTTGTTCCAAAAGCTCATCTAACACACAGCTTAACACAAAAAGAGCAAGGCAGCTACACACACACACACACACACACACACACTCACCTGAACCACTCTCTGTTTTTCTAACTGTTTGACTTGCTGCACACGGAACAGCCATTCTAAGGGCAGAGCATCAATGCAATATACTGCTCTTTCTATCTGTCGGCCACTCTTGCCTCTCAGTTCTACAATTTTCATTCCCTCCATCAATAAAAGAGCTCTGTGTGGTGTAGCTAAAAAACACAGAAAATAAAAGGTACGCTTCTGCTCCATCTATAAAGGTTCAGACTGTCTGCACAGCCAGAGGTCAAATGTGCACCGCAACACAAGAACTTTGCTAAAACTTTTACACTTTCACCAATCCATACATCTATGAACACATACAGTAAATAAACAGACATTTACACACATTCTCTCTTATTCTTTAATTTAAAGAATAAGAAATGTTGTACTGCATGTGTTCCAGGTAAGGAGGGAAGTGGGAGGGGTTGGATGGGAGCTTTTGTAATACAGCATTCTATATAAATACATGTATTGTACCAATTTGTTGATACAGTGTGCAATGATAACTGCAAAACAGAGCACTGTGCTATACTACTGTTTCCTCCAACTTCTACTCAGTGGTAAAGCATTATTCATTCTCACTTAGGAAAGTGTGTGTGTGTGTGTGTGTGTGTGTGTGTGTGTGTGTGTGTGTGTGTGTGTTCTTTTCTTTACTGAGAGCTTTACTGATTACTGAGTATGTATTACTGAATATTAACACCCGGGACCACAAGAGGCACGTGAAAAAAACCCACAAAACACACATATATAAATAACTTCAGTATACCGAGACCAATAAGGAATGAATGAGGTAAATATAATCTTCATCTTAGATGTAAACTATAAACTTGGCTATGGCAAATTGCAATCAAATCGTTCAATCAACAGTGCCCGTTTTCAAACACCAGGTTCCGCCAATAAATCCAAGTTACTGTCACTTGGTGGTGTGAATGGCTATTCAATCCTACCACTATGGGTTGAGATATTACACCATAGTGGTGAGAATGTCTTTATCTTGTGTCCTTGTCCTCTGCAGGGAAGCAGTTTGATTCATTGGGGACCAGAGCTCACCATCCAGCAGAAACTGGAAATCTATTCAGGGACTCCAACTCAGGACAAAAGCCTAACCTGTACAATAAACAACATTTCAACACTCAAGCTAATCCTATCAACGACCATTAACAGACAACTGGAGTGTGAAGAACATCGCATTCCAATTCTATTATCGCCGTTGTAAAATGAAAAGATATTACTCAACATCACAATAATAACCAAGTCTGTTTCACAACATTTATGTTACTTTTAAGTTAAAAGCAAAGTTTGTCTAGACCATAAAACACACGTAGCGTGGACGTAGAGTTAATAGAAGTTAACATAAGGATCCCGCTTTGCACAGACACAGAATGTATCAACAACGTAAAATACATAAATCGAAGCTTACATTAGCATTGCTAATATTGTTAGCACATGCAAATGGAAAAACCCATTAGTCCCATTAGCATCGGCCCTAATCACCGCAAAAATGCTTTCGTTTTCATCCGCTCACCATGATTCCAAAACACACTGGCATAATTTAGTTGGCGTCCTCAGTGCAGCTACCAGGCAGTCTTGCCACAGCAAAGGCCAGGTAAGTGTTCATGGATAAATCATCTCTAAGTGTGTGTATGTGTGTGATTCTAAGGGTGTGTGCTAGTTATTTTGTCTGTGTGTGCGGGCGCATATTTGTGTTTAATTTATTTCTATCTGGGTGTGCGTGATGAATGTTGATTGAGTAGCTGTGCTATGTCTAAGTATTTTGTGAGAGTGGTAATGGCCATGCACCTTGTTCTGAACCTTGGATGGGAGTGCAAGCATACATAATGAGTTTTGAAACTACTTATATAACAGTGTGTGTGTGTGTGTGTGTGTGTGTACATATGCTTTAAAGTAATTAACAGTCTAGACCTACAGTGTGGTAATGTAAGGCTCATTAACAGATAGATACACAGCCACCACCACACATATACCCACGCCCACACACTCACAGCAATACACTTGATCAATTGAGAGTAGATTTTGAACCAGCAGGATCACTAGACTCACTAACCATCCCCGACCTTGAATTGGCAGGTGCAGATGGGCGGTTGCTATGCAGGAGAACGGTTGCCATGCTTTGAATTGTAAATGGCTGCTTGTCTCCCATGGTTAGTTGAACAAGTGTCCTCTACCATTGAAATAATCACATAATCAGTGTTGGGTGAAAACCTCGATTTCTGTAACTTTTCATGAATAAGGAAAAAGTGGTTGATTTTCCTGTCAACACTGATTGATTTTTGACATGTTTTGAATGGTTTTGCTTTCAAAAATCTTTTCTACACGAGAGACATGTCAGTTGCCAATCAGATTAAAAATGCAAAAAGCAAAATTGGTGATTTGAGGATTCTGTAAGACGGGGGATGACATTCCCAAATGGATCAAACAACAAGGGAATAGACTGTCAAAGAAGATATGTGTGATATTTTCAGTCTAGTTTCACTGTTCACTCTGAAAAAAATGCACCTGAAAACGCCCCACTCGAATACCCAGTACTTGCCTGCAACAGCATTAAAGCCACCTGTCACTCAAAACAGGATCCAAGAGATTTTCCCAACCTGTTGCCATGACAACCCCACAACAGATGAGAACGCCTCAAAACTGAAAATAAACAGGGCTTTCCCAGGCTTTTGGAGAGATTTAGGTGATAATGTTGCCAATGCTTTGGGTTTTGCGCAGAGATAGAAGGTTGAAGACTCCCCCAAGAGTGCAAAGATTTGGGAGAAAACGTAAAGCTACACATTCAAGCGCTAGTCAATGCAAGCTTTTTGTTCTTACAATTTCATATACGTACCTCAGCTGTCAAGTCAGGACTTGAAAGGAAAAAGGCCATGTTCCCACATTGACATGCACCTAAAACAGCCTGTATCTGCCGTTTAAATAGAAGAGAAATCTGTCCTCACTCTCACCTCAGTTTGCCGGCATCAGCTAATCAAACTGGTGGATGATACACTAAGAAATTATTAAGAAACCTATGAATATAATACCATTCTACCCAACAACAGTAGAGGAGAACCAGTAATGATGATCTGAATGAGATCATGCCCATATAAGCATATGGTTTCAAATATTTAAACTACAATAGGTGTGCTTTAATATCCTAGCAGGTCTTTAAATACAGGTAAAGGAAACATCTAACATAACCCAAATTAAGTGCACCTCCTGTTCTCATTTTATGTCAAATAATATGAATGGATAGAATGGGCATTCCCTCATTAAAACGCACACCCCTGAAAGGTAATTTGCCTGGGACAGTCAGGCAGTAATTATACTGCTGAACAGAAGCAGAAGCACTAGCACACTTTCCCCACTGAATTGTATTGGTTCAAAGCCTAACCAACACTCTTCACAAGCAGCAATGACGCTGAACTTGGTTAAGTTGACCTGGCTTTGCTTAAAGACACTTAACAATGCAACATTCTATATGCTACATGGAAATGAAATGTTAGGTAATCTCTGCTCTGGCATGGTGGGGCTTCTCACCACTTCCAGTCTGACTGCTGCCATTGAATGTTTCTACTTGCGAGTGAACATTATTTTGATAGATGACACTTGGAAACTGATTACTATGGCAAAGACACCAATTGGTTCATTCATTCAACATATCATGCTCTCTCTCTCCACACAAGCAAAATTGCTAATCATTTAAGACTGTGCTACCATGATTTACTCCAAAATTATCTTTCTACCCATTCAAATTATGTGCATAAAATGAGGCAAATTTCCGCTATAGCAAACTTAATAGTATCAAATTGGATTACCATGCCATAATGCCAGGAACTGCTCTTTCTATGCATTGTAATTCTATGTTCCTAGTTTAGTCAGAAGTGAGGTGATAACATACTGTATGTGCAGTAGCATGTTTTCCCCACTCAATGTATCAGATTGTTCAGCAATCTATCAAATTATATGTTCTCATTCCCTCTCCCTCAAATCCCTAAATCCATTTTTAAGCATTCAAATTTGTTCAACTGTACTTCCCATATCTTGTCAAGGCCTCCCAGCAGTTAGCCAAACCGACAATGGCTCTGTTCCACTACTGAGGTCTTTATAAATCCAGTTGATTAGATATGTTTTTTACGACTGGATGACTAGCTAATCTCTACTGGTATTATCTGTCAACAAATCTCACCCTCATAGCAGCTGCTGATGGCGGCTGATACACAGACACACACACACACACACACACACTTGCACAGACACACAAAAGCTTCTGATTAACACTTATGACTAACACTTCTCACAACATTCACTTAATAGAGGTTCACTGGTAATGCAATC
Organism: Hoplostethus mediterraneus; assembly: GCA_034670385.1. NCBI lineage: Eukaryota > Metazoa > Chordata > Actinopteri > Trachichthyiformes > Trachichthyidae > Hoplostethus > Hoplostethus mediterraneus. Next base: position 72,909 of record JAXDDW010000227.1, on the reverse strand, counting down.
ACACTTTGCTAATTTATGAGACAGTGTTACAGATACTGTAGACAGAAGGACAGAAGACAGAAGGAACAATAGATAGACACACAGACACACAGACACACAGACACACAGGTAGACAGGTAGACAGGCAGGCTCGCCAACAGAGTTATATGGATGGAGGGATCGATATAGCGATAGACAGACCTGTACACCAGTGTGTCATCCCCAGAGCTGTTGTATTGGACCTGGAACATTCTGACTCCTGATGAATGACTCTGACTGGTCCATCTGATGAGGGCGGAGTTTCCCGTCAGTTCCACCAATGAAACCCTTCGCTCCGTCCCTCTTGTCTCGTTGTTAGGCAATGCCGCCTTAGAGGAGGTTAGGATATCGGAGGGGGCTGGTTCAGAGGAGGAGTCTCGGCTGCGGCTTGTGCTGTTGGCCAGATGGGGCATTGCCGTGACAACTAGCTCCACCCTTCCTGTGGATTCACCTGCAGCATTGGAGGCAATGCAGGTGAAGTTCCCAGAATCCTTCAGGGTCGTCACGTTGATGTCCAGGCTTCCGTTGGAGAAAACCAAGGTTCTAGAACCAATAGTAATTCATATGAGACGAGATATGCCTTATTGATTCAATTGTTTCAACTGAAATATATACATGGAACAGAAATAACAAATATAGTTACATTTATACCAACAAAAATGAATAAAATAAATCACTGTGGTGTAGATTGTGACCCATAATGGTCCAAAAAGTGCAGAAGAAAGGTTTACATGCTAGGTATGTTGTATGTGGCACAGTGCAGTATAATTCCAAATATGAATTAATATATATTTATATTAATATTAATGGTAGGCTGAACATTGATTATTCACCAGTAGATCACCAGATGGAAAAAGCTTGGTGGTCTCCAGCCTCAACAACTACTATTTACAGTAAGTGCCATTTGACATTGTTTAAGGCACTTAACCCCCAACTGCTCCAATGGCTTGCTCACTAGATAGATCACTAGATAGATAAACAGATAAATAAAATTGAAAATGTTAGAACCTGGAGCTGTTGGAAATGAGCCGTCCTTCAGGGCTGATCCAATGGACTTCAGGCTCTGGGTCGCCGTTAGCTTTGCATTTCAGGCTGGCAGGCTGGCCTTCCAGGGCCACTGTACGGGGTGACTTACGGGTCAGCACTGGTGGGTCACAAATAAACTCCTATGGGAAAAAAAGATTTACTGCCTTAAAACTCTCAGTTTTTCAATTAGTTGACTGTTTGTCTGAATATGTGCACTATGTTCTATATGTCATCAGTTACTTTTCAGTAACTGATGTAAGTGATTATTTTCCCATTTCTTTCAGGTATATTGTTTACATTATCAAAGGTTTGGGTTAGTTCCAAGGTCATGAAGTGAAGCCATTATGAAGTCATCATTGGTGTTCTGCATGACACTAACACTATACAAAAGATTTTACCTCTTCAGGTATGGTCCAGAAGTACTTGGCACTGAGGTCAGGAGGGGAGGCGCAGGTCTCTAGGTCATCCTCCCTGGTCAGTCTCCTTAACCACAGGAGTTCACAGTTACAGTGAAGGGGGTTCCCACCAAAGCTCAACACCAGGGAGGAGAGGGGAGAGCCTCTTGACTTTGCATAAACTGGGATTCTCAGGAACAGGGGGTCTGGAGGAATCTTCTTCAGCTTGTTGGACGTCATGTCCAGTCTTTCAAAAGAGGGGGGATTGAGGGAAAAGAGGGAGGGATGGACAGAGAGAGAGAGAGATAGGTCATCAATCGATCATCAAGCAGTTGTTCAGTTGATCGGTAAGCCTGCCAGAGCGTCATCATCTTATCAGTCACTGAGTGAGTAAATCAGTCAGCCGGCCAACCAGTCATTCTACCTTGTCACGAAGACAAGCTGGTAGACAATTAAGAAATAATAATTTTAATTGATCTGGCCAATTTTGTATTTTGTAACTAACATAAAAGAGTCACTCTTTAAGTTTATGATCTATTACATCATCCACTCATCCCTCCACCCTTCCCTCTTCCCATCCATTTACCTGGCTAGTTTGTGTAGGTTGGTGAAGACCCCTTGAGGAACGTTTTCTATGAGGTTATGATCCATATTGAGGGTGTTGACATTGGTCAGGCGTCCGATCGTGTCCCAGGGCACCTGAGCAAGATTGTTGTAACTGAGGTCCAGATCCTCCAATGTGGACAGGAAGTCATCAAAGGCATGAGGAGATATGGAGTGGAGCTGGTTGTTGGCCAGGATCAGGTGGCGAAGGTTGGTCAGGCCTTTGAAATGGTCATCCTGGTTGGTGAAATAATAGAGGATACTAAAAGATCATGATGACAATATATAAGATTATAAATAACAATTGATATTCTTCTGTCTGTCTCATTATGTATCTCTCTGTACATATGCATCTATATCTATCTATCTATCTATCTATCTATCTATCTATCTATCCTATATCCATCCATCACTCCATCCTACCTTGATCACAGTTAATCTATTGGAGTCTAGATGGAGGGCTCTGAGTCGACGGAGGTCACTGAAAGATGAAGGGAGGATCTGACTGATGGTGTTTCTGGACAGGGTCAGATGTAGTAGGCTGGTCATGTTGGCAAAGTCCTTCCTTCGGACAGCTGGGAATGATGGGGAGAAACACAAGTAAAGACGGTGCAACTGTGAACTTACTTTCCTTCAAGCGTCCTTTTATATTATATTGTTAGCAAGGGACAAACAGAAGTCATGACATGTCCATACACTGAATAAGTTCACTGTAACACTGATGTTGTCTTGGCCACGGAGTTGCACCCTGTAATGTTCTGTAGCATTTTATGAAGATCTTTTTTTTTTTGGCAAGATTGGGTGAGAGAGGAAGGATGACATGCAACATAAGTCCCGGGCCGGATTCGAACCCAGGACATCGCGGTTATGTGGTATTCGGGCGACTGAGCCTCCAGGACTCCCTCTATAAAGACCATTGTGATCTGATCTGAGTGGTAGAAGATAAAATAACCAAGTGTCAAGACAAGATAAATTAACTGACAAAAGGATGTCCACTTTTCTTTGCTGCTGATCACAAAGACAAGTGATGAGCATGTTTGCCAAGGCAACCATTTCACTGCTGTCACATAAAAGCCATGTACCTATAATTTTGGTGCTTTTCATTTTTTTTATCAAATTTAAATGTCCATGTTCATGCTGAATGAGTTTCATAAGCCTTGAGCCTATGAAATCTGACAAACCCCATTTAATCTGCATAAATCTGCATAGCTGACAATTTCAAGTATGTTTTCATTAATTTGTGTAAAATTTTGTTTGGTGATATAAGAACGTCAGCTGACTGCAAAGATAATTTGGTATAGCCCAAGATGAGATAAAGCAAGTTCAGCTTAGTTTTGCACAGTGATGTGCTAGAATAAATATTCTTTCAAGAACAAACTGAAACCGAATGTGGACAACATGACAAGGATATAGCTGTGTAAAGGTGTTAGTGGTGCATCATTTTAGTTTTTTCTACCTTGTGAAAGCAATCTTTTTGGTTATGCCTCTTTAGGTTTTTCTTGAATTTCTTGTTTTTCTTGGAATTGAGTTTCTTTTAAATCAAGCCCAGGCAGATTATGTTATTCCCTAATGGGAAACTAATGGGAATACAGATTAAAATAACAAAGGGATAAAGCAAAAGAAAAAGGACAAATCAGTATGGATCAAAGTATGAAAAAGGGATTTTTTAGTAGAAAGAGGACATGAATCATGAATGAGATTTGAAGTAAAATAAAACCCTTTAATAACGTACAACAGTGGTTCTTAAACTTTTTCACTTCAGGACCCTACTCATTACATTACCCTGCTGCCAAGGCTCATTGAAAATATTGCTACTCTTGTCATGTGGAGACCCAACAAAAGCAGGCTCTCAACTCAATGTTGAACACAAAACAAATGATTCAACACTAGGAAAAAGGATTATGGTGGTCGAAGAAAAGGTAAACAAGCTGCTAATTGACAACAAGCCACTGAGTCCCATTCCCATGTGAACAGTCAAAGTGTACCCGTCAATTGTCAAAAGGGGCAACAGCGTAAATATAAATAGAACTACAACTATAAATATAACATTTTTGTAAACTGGAGAGGGGTCGGGCTTAAACACTGCAGAAATGGATGGATGGATGGATGGATGGATGGATGGACAGACGCAGGGGCAATTTGAGGGAATTCCATTTCCATTCCATGTTGCCTGAATTCCATTCCATTTCAGCCTATTAATGGTTTTTGAAAAGGATTTTACAGGAGGTATGGATACAGAAGAGCCACAACCCCCTCCTGGGCCCAGAGTTTCTAAATTCCATCCCTGGATTAACGGATGAATGGAAGGAAGGGTGGACAGATGGGTAAATTACCAGTGATGAAGTTCTCTTGCAGCCGTAGCTCCACGGTGCGTCTGTCAATGGCAGCGGGAACAAACAGCAAGCCTGTCTTGGAGCAGAGGATGGCGAGCGATGGAGAAAGGCTCTGGCACATACAGCGCTTCGGACACGGCTGCCCCCTGCAGGCTGCTGCCAGCAACAGCAAAGAGAACCACAGCCGTTCCATCATCCTCCACTGGGACCTGGGCAACTGGAACACAGAGACAAATAAACAATGAATTAAGAATGGATAGAAAGAGCACTTCCCCCTTCTAAATCCGGAAACATAGCTACAACAACCAACAATGGAACGGCTACTGAAACTGTAACTGCAAACTCGCTTTTTTAACTAGCTACAGCAACTAGCAACTTCTAGGCTAACGGTAGATTCACATTGTCTCAAAAATGTTATGTTTTATATGATAACACAAGATATTAGTTATTTCGCCTTTACACTGTGTGTACTTCTGCACACCTTGTAGAATGCCATTACATTAAATAAATTACGTTGATGTGATCCTTAACAAGACATACTATAAAGGAGATGAATAAATAGTACTATCTTTATATATCTATATGTTTCTGGTTTCTGCGTTTTAGATTGACTGACACGTTCCTGTAGAGCACAGTGCTCTCTTCAATCGTACAGTGAAGAGATAGGAGAGAGAAGCGAATCACATTTGACACAGCTCAGGAGGCGGACTAAGGATGTTTTCACACTAAGTTCGTTTGAAGTTTTTTTTTTTCCCCAGACCATTTACGCCGAAAGTTTGTTGGTGTGAAAGCCACCACTTGCGGTGCGGTCCACAGCAACTGTGAAAGCAAGCCACTCCACAGTCAGGAAGTAAAAGGATGCCTGTTATACAAAATATTCACACATAGAATTTTGTGTGGAAGCAAACTCTCAAAGGTGAAAAACACTATTTCAGGTTCAAGCAATCGACTCAAGTGTGAAAACACCCTAAAGCACACCATGCTGTGAGTACATGATCTACACTTTGGCCAACAAATCTCCAGGACATCCACTGTTATCATTTCTAACAGAGAGAGAGGGAAACAGGCAGACAGATAGAGAAGTACAGCCACATTCTATCATCTTTCCTTTGTGTCAACTTTATTAAACTTTATTTAACCTGGCAGCTCAATATAAGACTATCTGCACTTTAGAAAGATAACAATTTCTGCAGATGTTCTGATGAAATAACACCATAAAGGGGGCTTTCTGATGCTGTTACGAAACGCCCTGACTACAGATGATCAATGCTTATACTGAGCAACTTTGAGTGTGTGTGTGTGTCTGTGTGTGTGTGTGTGTGAGAGAGTGTGTGTGCGTGTGGACCAGTGTATTACCCTGCCCAGTCTGACTTCCAGGCTGATCAATACCATTGAACCTCTACTCGGCAGCGGGCTTGTCTTCTACTCCTCCGTTGTGCTCCTCCCTTGGCCTCCCCTTCTCCCCCACCCCCCCCCCCCTGCTCCTCTACTCTCATCTTGACTTGACTTGATGCATCTGTCGAGGCACACTATTGGACCACCAGGTTCAAAAACAAAATGTTCAATGGTGATGTGTCGCACTTCTAAAATACAGGCCGTGTGTCCAACAACAACTTTGCTCATCAAAGTTATGCCGTATCGTTATGTTCACAGTGGCAAGGTTTCAGGTCACCATTATAAACCAATAGAATTCAATTGTTGTGGCCCAAATAAATATACAATCTTGAATGAATTTCTCTCTTTTATATAAAAGCATGATCATGGGAAGAGATACATACACAGCAAGTGTTATGCAAGTCTTCGACAAGATGTCAAGTGTGCACAACCTTTACAGGGAGAGTGTGGCTAACATACATAAAGAGGTGTAACTCCTCAGGTTCCAGCTCGGTAACCCCTAATGACCTGATGGACTGTAACTCTCACACTTCTGGGCAACTGTGACAGTTTCACACACAGAGCAGCCAGTTCGGGGATACCCAGATATCTGATGAGGATCAGGAAGGACTAGGAGTAAACTCTTGTGATGGTAAAAGGGGCCCAGAAACTAATGATTGAAGAGCACAGTGATAAGGGAGGCATTATGCTCACTCAGCATTCCAACACATGAATAATAGTATTATGAAGAAAACATAGGTACATAATATTTTCTTCCACAAAAACACTGATTATATTATACCGACTACCATTGTCAGAATTATTGATGTATAACATAATTTAACTGAATAATGTCAACATATGCTATTCTACATAGCTGAAGTAAAAATGTATGTATTGAGAAAAGACCAATGACAAGAGCTGGTTATCACAGGAAAACCTGGCTGACGTTTTTTAAAATCAATGCAACACATTTGCAATACACATTGACATAATGCCATTGTAGTATTTAAGTGATGTTTGAAGTCTCTACAAACATTTGGAGCCAGTGTTATGCCCTGTTGCCACTAATCAATTACCACATTTTTCAGTTAAGGCTATAAGGCTTGTATTTTTATTCAAAATTATTCCAGGTTGCAGTTGTTTTTTTCCCTTTCATTACTAAATGGATCTTTTCACGAGCTTTCATTTGATATATAGACTTCATTTTCGCCGCCAAAATACCAGTTACATCCCTCTGGCTCCAAGTGTTGCTAGAAATTTTCTCTTGCTTCATGCATCTTGTTAGTGGGGTGACGTTGTGCCAGAGTACTTTTTCAACCGCTGCGGGGAGAACAACATCTCACCAGCATAATCCAGTCTCTCACTAAGCCTGGTGATGATATCCATTCTGTGGATTCAGTTCCTTAGATATCTTGAGAAATGCCTCACTTTTTGAACATGATGCTAACCAGGAGACAATGGACTCACTTTTCATGGCAAAACTGCTGCAGAAGTGGCATGCCATTACCCCTTCAAAGTACATAAGGAAACAGATGGTTCCCTGTGGACTACAAATCGTACAGACGCCATCCTTTGGTAAGGATAATGCAGCCTTCACTACAGCATGGAACAGCAGTGTCCTCACCCAATTCTCAGTGTTCTTTCACCGTATTGGCCATAACCATCCAATATCTCAATGAGGAAGAAGTGAAACTACAAGGGACAATACATGAGAACGAAAAGAACCATTAAACACTGGCCAGATACAATACGGCTGCACTAAAACAGACATCATACTGATTTAGTAGGAGAATGAAATCAAGGTATTAAAGAAAAAGACTGGGTGCTTTTGCCCCTGGTAAAATAACCTCTTGACCTAAGCCTTCCTCTATACCTGAGAAGCAAACTTCATATACTTCATATACTAACCAGAGGGTAGTGTTTCAAAGACAGTATTTCAAGGAGAAGATTTCCATCTTCCTCTTCGAATAAGAACATCTCTCACCATACCTCTCCAGGCCACTCAGATCACGGTCCTCTGAGGGCTCAGAGGACCCCAAAATGAAGGAGGGAGGGGCACAATGGAAGGGTAAGAGAAAATTTTCAACTCAATCATCCATGGACCAGATCTGAAGGCCACACAAAAAGCACCTGTAGTCACCCCAAGTATTACTGAACTGACCCCTGCACAAGTGCGACTACACTGTGGTAGAACTCGCCCTGTCTTTCAACCCTACCCTCTCTGTAACTGTTTTTTTCTTAGACTTACATCAATGAGGTAAGAAGGGGAAAAAAATCATAACTCTTCTGCTAAGAATACATTTCACAATAAAAGCACATTTATGCCCCCTAAACACAGGAACCACTCAGTTAAAACATACTGCAGATTGGTAGAGTTGGAATTTGAGAATCATCTCAAGAAGAAAGCTTATATTCATGTGTCATCTTCATGGGGACGAAGATGACACCTAGTTTTGATTACATATTTATATACATAACATATTTATGGCGCTGTGGCTTAGTTGGTTAAAGCGCCTGTCTAGTAAATAGGAGATCCTGGGTTCAAATCCCAGCAGTGCCTTTCTTTTGCACATTCCTGTTGAGCACTGCCACTTTTCATTTCACTACACACCCCGTGTGTGTATGTGACAAATAAAGTTCTTGAATCTTGAATTTATCAAACTAGAAGACCATGTGTTACATCTGCCTAAAAGATGCTTTCCTTCCATTCATCATTTCATGGAAAATATATTTTGATGATGTTTTAATGCTCTGGAAAAGTCCAGTCACTATCCTCCTTGAGTTTTTACAATTTTGAAATGTCAACATTGGTAAAATGGCTAAATTACAGCTTTGATGCAATTAGGCCTCGCTCATTCACTGTATTCCAAGCCCACACAGACAGAAACACGCTTTTACATGCCACGTTTTCATCCAGTTTCCTTAAAGAAAAGCCTCCACATAAGTCAATTTACCAGATCAAAAAAAATTGTGATAACAATGACAACTGTGAAAAAAACATATGTTTAAATTTCGAGATTGAGACTACAAGGAGAACTGGCTCTTTTCTGCAGAAAACAAAGTGGCATCTAAAACCTGTGTGCCTTCATATCAAAGCTTCATAATTTTCATTGTCTGTTAGTCTATCGGTTGATTTTAGTGAGTCTTGTGTATTTGTATAGGCTTTTAAATGAATTGTTTTACAAAGCCTGATGAAAGCCATGTGACAAAACTTGTTGATTTTCTAATAAATATTTGATCTCAGTTTGCGCCCAATGGCGGCTGGGATAGGCTCCAGCCCCCCCGCGACCCTGAACAGGATAAGCAGTGATAGATGATGATGATGATGATTTGATCTCAGTACTGCAAGTGTACTAGAATACATTTTGCAAGAGGTGCTGAAGAACATCCCAAAATCTGGGGTGCGAATCTGCCCAATATCCTGTGGTGCATATGATGTTCTACCTCACCTTTTCCTGTGTATAGTCCAATAATAAAGCAAAGATGCAAAAATGATATCAAAGAGCAAACAAACAAACAAACAAAACAGAAAATGAAAATGCATACAACCTCATGGGACTGCTAAAAATAGCTGTGCTGTAATTTAATATTTCATGTTCTCCATTCTCCCACACAGAGCACAAATAACATCTAGCAAGAACATACATACATACATACACTAAATTGTTCAATCTATCTCTCTCTACTTTATTTCCTCTACTCTATTCCCCCTCCCTCTGTGCCACTCCATCCCCACTCTTTACGTCCCTCCCTTCATGTCCTCCATCACTCTCCATGATTCTGTCTCTCTGTCCATGCCCCATCCTTCCATTTATTTCTAACACTCCTTCAATTTGTATCCCATCCTTCCCCCTCTCTCTGCCTTCCCTTTCCCTCACTCCACCCCTCCCTGTTTTTAACCTTCACATCACATTTTGTACAAAAGATGTGAATCAAGTTGCTAGCATCAACTTGATCTCTCTCCCCATCACTATACACATCCCTCCCTTCTGCTTTATTCTTTATTTCACTCCATCCCTCCTTCATATTCTAGCGTGTACTCTATATGTCGATCCCACTCGATCATTCTTTGTATGTAACTGGATTTTCATCCCCCTTATGTCATTTCCTCTATCTCCCTTGCCCCATTCCTCCATCTTTATTTATATAACATGTTTCGTACCGAGGATGTAATTCTCATTCCTAATCACTCTCTCCCGCCCTCTTCCTTTCATCTTCACTCCCTCTTCTTTCTTCATTCATCTCATCATCTATCTCTTCCTCCCTCTCCCTCAATCTTTCTCTTTTTCCCAGGCTCTCCATGCTTTCTTAATATTTCTCCCATCATCCATCCCTCTCTCTGTCTCACTCAGTTTTACGATGCATTCATTGCAATGTGTCTTTAATGCGGTTATGGAGCGGCTTTGGTACCAAAGGTGATTTTAAATGCACACACACACACACACACACACACACACACACACCTCACGCGGTTCACCCACTCATCCAGCTTGTATGCTTTTGTTTTAGTGAGGCTATTCAATTATGTAGGTACGTTTTTTTTTAGGAGTAATTCGGTGAGGGTGATAGTGCTCATCCACGATTACTCTGCTGTGCTTGTTCAATGACTTAATTCCAGCACTAGAAACAGATTCAAGCTATTCATATCGGGTTGTCAGTTGTTGGCAATGGACTGAATGACAATCAAGTGTGCTGCAACTGCTGCAGAAGGGTATCAGCTGCAGGCTAGAGCTCAAAATGTACTGTATGTCCCCACTCAATGGGACTCAACTGAGTTTTGGTTGGGTTAGGCTACATTTCTGCACATTTTTCTGTAATTATTACTGGCCATCTTATACTGCCTCATACCCCAAAGCCCCTACAATGCAAGGCAGGCTGACTGCTCTTGAAGGATAGCCTGAATTATGAGGAGATTAGGAGATCCTCTATATAACCCCAAGCAAGTGAAAATATGGGTCCCCAGAGAAAAAAGCGTGATGCAAGATAGATGAATCACGTGGCAGCCATCATAGAAGCCTCCAGAATCCACCTAATCTGTGTCTTTTCTCCTTTAGTGCTACTAGTGCTAATAGTGGCTGCCAGTGGCGGCTTCTCTCCAGGTGCAGCCACATTATTTTGTATTATGACAGTGCAGATTTAGATAATATATTAAACCTACTTATCTGATGGCTTTTAAAACTACACTTAAAGTAACTTCCCCAATTAATAGATATATCAGACAAAACTAGTCGGCACCAGACCTACCAGTTCAGTGCAGGCTGGTGAATCAGACCAGCACTTATCAGGCAAGACCTAACTAAAACTTACCAGACCTGACTCAGATGAAACCACCACCATCTATCCATCAACACCAAAGGTGCCACCTTCATATTTCTGACCACATTTTGGAAACATATCTCAACTCTTGAAACATGCGTGACATATTATTGTGCTAAATGTCAAATGGTTAAAAATACTTCCTAATGTTTCTTTGTGTCTGAAAGGCAGAGGTAACAGACAAAACATATCCCGCATCATTTCTGTTGTAATTACACTGGAGAGCTCTGCATTCACATTCATTTTCTCTAAGTGACTGTAACAGAGCAGCCAGCAGAACATTGGGGATGTCTCCGCTCGTGACAAATGTTTCTGTTTTTATGTTTTTGCAAAGTAAGGCAGAAACACACACTGACAGTCTCTTTGTTTGTCTTGACAGTATGATCTCAGCTTTGCATTTGTGAATCAATCAACAGCTCCCAGGCAGAGTATTTCTCAATGTGTTTAGGGCAGATACTTTAGCAGACTGGAAAGCTACTTTGCTACGTGTGTTAAAATGTAGTTTTGAAAAGAATGGCCATTAGATACAAAAATACAGACACAGAAATCCAAACCAATGCAGAGACAGTTAAAGGTACCATAGCTTAGTACAAAATAAATGTTTTAAGTGTCCTCCCTCAGGTGACACTCAAAAGTTCTGAAACAGGCAGTAATTAGCAACATATACCACTATATACCCGACACCTCCAGTTTTCTGAGGGAAAGTGTCCCCTTCACAGGTCATATCGACCCCACCTGGGAAGATTAAAGAGGGCCCCTGCGCTCACGTCTCACACAGTCTATTTTTCTTCACTGTTTTTCTCAACAAATCAATGGAAAAAAGGAGGTGTTTGTTCTTATGTGTTTATGGTCAAGATAACAGGCTGGGATGCTATTTACCTTGTGCTGTTTAAAGAAATACTGAGTTTGAACCTCCTTTCAATTTAAAAGGACCTTCGGCCCTGTTTACACCTGGCATTAACATCCGATTTGGGAGATCAGATCTCAAGTTCACACCTCTAAGTACGTCCGTTTACACCTGGCATTAAGAATGTGTCTGTGATCGTCTCGAGTGATTCAGATCTCACTTCCCCGCTCAAATAAACACGTACATCATCATACCAGTTAGCCTGATAGCATATCAATTACCAATCATTCATGTGATCTCACTATGAGAGACAGCGCGTTCTCTCACTCTAGCACCAACCATGGCGCAGAGAGTGAGAGCGAGCGAGGTCTACGGTCTTTAAATTACGTTTCACGGTATAGGACATTATTTTATTAGTTTATTTTGTAGTGTGTATGTATGTCGATCTTTTAAAAGACATGTTGAAATAAATAAACCTATACCAGTAGTCATGTCGTTGTATTGGTTTGTCCTCTTATGGACGTAATGCGCTGTGTTTTTTTTAAAAGGAATAATCGATTATCGTAATTTTGCGCTGCCTCTTAAACAGGACGGTCCTTCAATGCGACCCAGAACGCATCGCGTGCACACTGCTAAGAGGATGTGGTCATATTGGTTCTAGACCACCTCCAAATGTGGTCTGAGCGATGCGATATTAAATGCGATTTGGGTGCGTTTACATCAGTAGTTAGAGGTGTTAACTTGATATCTGATATCCCAAATCGGATCTTAACGCCTAAACGGGACCTTCTTCTAATTAAGACTGTTCTCTTCCGTCACAAGGAACAAGATGTAATCAAAGCACCCCGAAGCCAGTCAAAGAGCTTTTATTCTATTGCCTCTACAACATAATGCAAAAATTAAAAACAACAACAATGTTTACAAAAAAATTTACAGTATTTAGCAGTGGCCATACACAACAACTGAAACGGGTGGGTTTCCCGAAAGGCATCGTAGCGCTAAGTGTATCTTGAAGTAACTCTTCAAGACATTTGTGAATTTCAGGGGTTTCAAGTATCTCTATGCAGGTAGGCAAGATCCTTTACTGCAGGAACAGATCGCACAACAAACCAAAAGCATTATCTGAATTATCTTTCGGCCCCAGCATCCCATACTCTGAAAAGAAAAGAAAATGTCTTTTCTACAACGCAATATGAGTCTAAGGCCGAATCCCAATTCTCATTTTCACCCCTACGGCTTCGGCTTGGCCCTCGGAACAGAGTCACAAGGTGTAGTGGTAGAAATCTCTCCCTAAGAATTGGGACAACCCTTCAAGACCCTGATACGTCATCGATGACGTTTACATAAACAGACGGGATGAGTTTGTTATCGGAGATTACTATGGCAACAATGGTATTATCACAGTGACATTTGCCGTTCATCTGATGGAGATAGAAAAGCATGGACGCTCGCGATTCATTCACAATTTATACGTTTCACGCTACTAATCGATCAAACAAGTCATCAAATAAAAAAGACCACTGCTTCATTACCAGTCCACTTCATGACAGAATAGCGTTAGCGGTGCTCTGTAGTCTAGCAAGCCGTGCTCCTAACATTACCCTGCCAGTCTGCACTGGTATTAGAGGAGCCGTAACAAGTGCAGCAACTTTGCTGATGGACTTTAGTTATATTTCATCATATACCATCAAAGGGGGAAATGCGACATGGAAATATGTCAAAATGCGGGACTGTCATGCACAAATCAGCCTAAAAACAATGTTGTAACGTTAACTAGCGAGGTAGAGACATCGGCATACTAGCGATTTTTTGTTATGCTTGTTATAAAGAAACGGTCTATAATACATTGAAACGACATTAAACTAAGATAATACCACAGTTAGAATATTTTTTAAATCTTTATTAACGAAGAAAATACTACATTTGTGGTTCACTTTGATGGTAGTGTAGCGGTTGCCATGATCTTCCAGTTGATTCGCAGGTCATTCTGGGAGATTTCTCATAGCCCTTGGTTTGTAGTGTGCCCCTGAAAAATCTCCGTTTGGAAGGCCATGTAGCCCTCGCACTTCGCCCTACCCCTCGATCACAAGAGAATTGGGACACCCCTACCCCTACACGTGAACGCGCAAAACGGAGGGGAAGGGCTAAGGGGTGAATTGGGATTCGGCCTCAATCTTTTTTTTTTACACTGGGATTCCTGTTTGGAAAATACTTCTCTTCACTTTTTATCTTCTGCCATGTTGATGTAAGCAAGGACCTAAACTTCAGGTGAACCTGAACCTGAACCTCTGCCATCTCCCGCTCCCTCTAACTGGATAATTACATGGCAGGATTTTCACATTTAGGTTGATGAGCAAGTCATTCTTCAGGTTAAATTATGTTTGACAAGATGCAATTTATCGGCATGACACGCACAATATCCTTTGGGAAAAATACGTGAAATTTTCAAGAAGTGCCGTGAAACTGTGCGTGAAGTATGTCGAGTACATCGTGAGTTGTCAACATCCATCGCTATCTGGAAACCCATCCCAGATTAGCAGTAAAAGGAAATGTGCAGTGTTTTCACAAACAGCTCTAACTGCAGTAATGAGCAACTTCATACACACAGGCTTATAAGAAGGAGAGAGTGAGTGGAAAATAATGATTATAGGGGAGTAAGAGGATAAATGACAAAATGAGAGGATCAACAGAGGGAGAGGCAGAAATAAGAAATACATTCAGCCTGAGCCTCGCAGTTAAAACTGACCGGCAATTCTGATTGTTTCTGTGAATGATGTAGAAGTGCAACAATGTTCTGTACACTGATATTGGCATTTTACTATTATCCACAAAAAATGGCTTAATGTTTTCTCAGGAGTTTCACCACTGGGTAAACATCAGGTAAATGATACAATACATGCAGCGAGCAATATATTTACTGTTTAGTACTCTTGGTTCACAACCTCCGGTGCAGTACCCCTTGGGGGCGCTGCATGGATATTGCAGGGGGAATTTGAGGGAAGCGAATCATATTAAACTTGTGGCAACATAAGTGTAATACATCATGGACAGAAAGTTGCAAGAGAGCGTTAATGTCATTTATGCTTGCAAGGACGACAGCTTTTAGTTGAGCTTAGTCCCAACTAGTACTGTGGGGATGCTACTACTTGTATCTGTGTATCTGTTTAATCAGAGAAATGACTGGTATTTGTATTCCGATAAAAACTGAGAGAGGACATAGATAAAACAGAAGTGCCTGTGACTTTTAGATCTGTATAATACATGTCAACCATTCATGCATAGCCATGAACAACTATGATCTGAAAAAAATGCTATGTATTACATATAAATATATAGTTCCTCATCCTCACTCTGAACTAGTGTACTTAAAGTCTTGTATGCTGCTGAGTCAGGATTGGTCATCTCTAACTCTCTACCTATTCTCCAACCCACCAGTCCTGCGCCTGCCAAGATGATAAACGGTCACCTCCCCAATTCAGCTTACTCAGAAGCAACCTTTAAATTAGCCAAAAGATAATATTTCTACCAAAGGAGTGAGTTTAACCAACCAACCGTCTTCTCTACGTTACAGTGAATCAAAGTGATGTGACAGTTATGTTCTGGAAATAGGTGAATGATAGTGGTGGTTTAACAGGAGTGTGTGTGTGTGTCTATCTGTGTGTATGTGTGTGTGAGAGAGAGAGAGAGAGAGAGAGAGAGAGAGAGAGAGAGAGAGAGAGAGAGAGAGAACTGTGACAACATGATGAGAGTGACTCTGTCTCCCAATCGACCTAGCAGACCTTCATTCATTAGGCCTAATTAGAAGTCATTGACTCGCTCTCTGCTCTCAGAACAAGCAATTTATCCATATGTCTGTGTACGCTATGTATATGTGTCTGTTTATGTGTGTGTGTGTGTGTGTGTGTGTGTGTGTGTGTATTCCTGGCCCTTGGTCGCTTAGGGCCCTGTCACACTATTGCGTATGAGAGAAACGTATTAGTTGCGTATGAAAATTAATTTCATACGCACAAAAAGCCCTTGAAAATACCGTATTGAACCTATGAGTAGCGTATTGCCAGCGTATGTCCAGCGTATGGCCAACGTAGTATGCGTATGGCTAGCGAATGAGTAGCGTATGAACTGCACATGTCCAGCGTACCGCTATCACGTGACATGGTGAACTGCCAAATCGATCAGATCATACTGGTGTTGGAGAAGAGCTGCTACTACTACAGGCCCTGTCACACTATTGCGTATCGTACTAGCGTATGCCAGCGTATGAAAAAAAACACTCATACGCTGGCATACGCTGAAGACGCTGAACATTGTTGAGCATGCTGAAAAAATTTGAGCGTATGCCAGCGTATGGTTTATACGCAAAGCATACACTAGGTATACGCTGAATACGCTCGAGTTACGCTAGAGGTACGCTAGAGGTACGTTACTCATAGGTGGAGTACGCTGGTCATACGCTGGCAATACGCTGGCATGAAGGTGTACCGTACAGCTAGCGTATTGATACCGTACAGCAGGCGTATGCCTGACGATTGAGTAACGTATTTAACGTACAACTAGCGTATGATTGGCGTATGGCAAGCGTATCCCCAGCGTATTGCCAGCGTTTTGATAAAGTGTATATATAGGATCCCATTTCCTACTTCTTGCCCTTTTTTCGGCCCCGGGTAGACGATGTCTTCTTCTTGGGAGCCATGTTGATAGCTTTACGTCTACTGCAATAATGCTGCAATGTGCGGTACGCTGGACATGCGCAGTTCATACGCTACTCATTCGCTAGCCATACGCATACTACGCTGGCCATACGCTGGACATACGCTGGCAATACGCTACTCATACGCTACGCATAGGTTAAATACGGAAAGTATAAGAAAAACTCTGTATTTTCAAGGGCTTTTTGTGCGTATGAAATTAATTTTCATACGCAACCAATACGTTTCTCTCATACGCAATAGTGTGACAGGGCCCCCAGCGTATGTCAGCGTATGACCAGCGTATAAACCATACGCTGGCATACGCTCAACATTTTTAAGCATGCTTAAAAATGTTGAGCGTGTTCAGCGGATGCCAGCGTATGCGACCGTGCTTGAAACGTATAAAACCTATGCCTAACGTACCCCTAGCGTATGTCAGCGTATACCAGCGTATACCAGTGTATGAGTGTTTTTTTTCATACGCTGGCATACGCTAGTCCGATACGCAATAGTGTGACAGGGCCTTAACTCTGTGTCCAGCCTGCTTTCCCAGAGTGCACTGCTCTGCTCTCAGTGGAGATTGATTGCCCTGTCATCCTTCTAGTAGAACCAGTGTGTATGTGGGAAGGCGTCAATGTGTTTGTATGGGCACGTGTGTCTATTTGCATAATTATGTGGTCATGTCCATATGATTACTGTGTGTGACTTCCTGTGTGCGACTTCCTGTGTGTGTTTATGCCTGTGAATATATGCAGTATTTGTGTGAATCTGTATGTGTATACATGTATCCTGTCTGCATGAGAGCGTTTGTATCCGTGTCTCTTGCATGCGGCATGTCAGTCTATGTGTCTATGTTTCAGGTGTGTATCAACATGCGTGTGTGTGTGTGCGCGTGCATGTGTGTGTGTGTGTGTGTGTGTGTGTGTGTGTGCGCGCGTGCTATCTATTACAGATGAGTCTCTGTACCCTAGCGAGAACACGAGGTTATTAACAACCAAGAGAGGAGCATCATCCATCTGCTGCTCACACACACACACACACACACACACACACTCAAAGTTCCGCTGAACTTGAACTTGAAAAATGTGTGTGTATTTGTGTGTGGTATGTGCATATGCCTGTGTGTGTGTGTGTGTGTGTGTATGCGTAGCTGCGTGTGCGTATCAAGTGTACAAAACTGTGTTGTAGGTTAATCTTGGCATTATTGATGTTTGGGTGATTAATGGTAAGGCAGACCTGTACAGTTTCCGCTCTCACATCCACAATATGTCAACTACCACTGAACCAAAAATAGACCTCATCTATTCTTCTGTCTCTGTATCTCTCTCTCTCTCTCTCACTGATACACATTCTTCAACTCTCCCTCTCCCACTCTCTCAGTTCCTCAAAGAGTGCGCCTCATTATGTCCCTTTCCTCGGATTGGAGGGAGGGAGGAGAAGGAGGAAGGAGCGAGGAAAAGGGCGAGTGAGGGTGGGCGTGAACAAGTGAATGAGCATGGAAGGGCGTAAAAAGAAGACAGGGGGTGAGGGATGGGCGGAGAGGGCGCAAAGAGAAAGCGAGTGAAGAGAAAGGGAAGAGCGATTGGGTAAAAACAAAGTGCTTCGACAGGAAGAGGGATCCATCAAAACCAGCGGTGAAGGCCAAGCATTTATTGGCTACAGAACACTCCATGGGGGCCTGTAACTTAGCAACAGCCAATGACACATGGGTGGTAACAGCGAGGAGGTGGGAGGTGTGTGTGTGTTATGGTTGTGGGGGCATAGTGAGAGTGTGTGCATGGGGGCTGTGAGAAAGTGTAAAATTGGTTTTGAGATCTCGCTAGTAATGAATCTAGAGTGCTGGAGTAAGAGAGAAAGTGAGTGTGGGGGAGAGAGAGAGAGTGAGAGAGAGAGACGCTTGGCGACATATTGACTTCTGTTGCGTTCGGGTGCAGTGACATTGTCTAGTGGTCCGCAGTTTATTTTGGTCCAAGATACACAGTGATTGCCTCCAAATGTCCTTGCGCCACCATAGAGGCAAACACACTGAGCTTTTTTGCTTTTTTCCCACCACAAAACTACATTAACTTGGAGGAAAAGGTTTTATCACTGGCTCATTGAACTAAACGCTAATGATATAAATGAAACCACTTGTCTAATTTTAACTTTTCTTGTCATTTGGGGAAAATCTAAGTGCATCTAAGCTCACTCCAGTGTCCCCCCCCCCCATCACATGGGTGAAAGCATCCTTTGCTCTCTCATCATGCCACAGCTCCCATCTGTGGCAATTCTGCGGCAGCTAATTTGCAACACTCGTGAGAAGCACTGGGTAGAAGTAATTAGTGGAAATGCAATGTAGTTAATGCGAAATGTGTGCATGCGAGGGAAAAACAACAAACACAAGACGAGTCAAAGAGCGCAGCCATTTCTCGACCGCCGTGAACCCCGTTCGACCTGAGAGTGGTGTAACGCAGCAGCGGTAGCCTAGCCTAGCCTATCTCTCTACGGTACCTCAGCTTAGAGCATCTTTTGATCTTTCTGATGGATAATCTGGTTCACGTTCAAAAACCTCAAGCTGAGACCGTCCTTCAAGCCTCTGTGTCAGCAAGCATCCCTGATGTAATGTCTTTGAGCAAGACACCAAATCCCTACCAGCTCCATTACATTACATTACAGTCATTTAGCAGACGCTTTTATCCAAAGCGACTTACAATAAGTGCATTCAACATAGGTAGGCAAGAAAACTACTAGTCACTACAAATCGTAAGTGCATTTCCTTGCTAAACAAGGATCTAAGAGCAGAACCAGCGCTGAGGTAAAAGTACAATAAGTTATCTACCTACTTTTTCTTTACAGAAATGAGACAAGTGACGCAAATAAACAAGAGCTAAGGCAAATAAGCGGATAAGCAGTGTTGCTGCTCTGCACCTGACCCCGCACCCTGACCTCCCTGTGGAGAAGGGCAAGCGAGAAGAGGCTTTCCCTACAGGCATCGATATTATTTTGTTTTGTGAGATGTGCTGTTTACCCTCAATGGGGAAATGTGTGCCAGTGCTTCTGCTTGCCAGTGTGGCAGCGGTCTCAGCTGACCTCTGGTATGATCTGTCAGGGGGCATAGCTCTGCCGTTGTGTTTAAACCCACTGATTCTGATGAGCGACTTTAACGACACTAGGGGAAGTGAAACACGTTCATATCTGGAATATAAGTTCATTTTGAATTCCCAAGAAGACTTTTTGAAAATGTGAGGTTTTCATCTATTCCCTGTTCTCTCTTTTCTCCCACTCTCCCCCATCCGTTTCCTCCCACCCTCATACTCCAACGCCACAGCGGCTTTGTTTCACCATACACCTGCAAATAGTCACTCACACAGAGACTGCACAGAGACACACGCACAAATACACCAACACACACACACACACAGACCACACAAGCACTGACACAGGAAATACACACAGAGACGCACAAAAACACACACACACACACACACACACCACACAGATACACAGATTGCCCAGACAACCCCACCCTCTGCCACCTCCAATGTGGAACTGATACACCACTGAGATCTGAGATTCACTGACACACACACACACACACACACACACACACACACACTCACACACAGACGGTGTCTTTCAGAGATCTGAGCAGAGGGGAAACAGGCAGCTGCTAATGGCCTCTTTGTTACATGACTCCTTTCTCTCTCTCCTCTCTTTCTTTCGTATCTCGCCACTGTCTCCAATTCTGTTTGTTTCCGTTCCTCTCTCTCTCTCTCTCTCTCTCTTCCGTGTCGACCTCTCTCTGTTTTTTGTTTTTTTTCTCCGTCTGTGTTCTTTCCCCCTGTCCCTCTCTGTCTCTTCTTACACCGTGTCCTCTCCTTATCAGTACAGTAGATGATGAGGCGATTGCGGCTGCTAACACGGTACAATGCTTGTCGCTCTGTGCGGCAATGTAATACTAACCACGGCCTCTGGTTTACTGTGATGCTAACCACACACACACACACACACACACACACACACACACACACCTCGTTTCCCTCTAATACTAACCACCTCTCTCTCTCTGCTTCTCTCTGTGGCCCACTCTAATATTAAACACACACATATCTATCTTCCTCTCTGCCTCACTGCTGTACAAACTATCCATCTTTTTCATCATTCCAGTGTCTAATTGTGTTGATCTCTGCCACATCAATGCTTGTCTTTCTGCTCCAATAGAGGCCCAACTTCACATGACTCTCTTCCTCCGTCGCTCTAACCTAATAGCAAACAGCTTCCCCCTCGCTCTCATTAGTGCTGCACCACGATGGTGGTTTCAAACGTCCTATCCATATGCCAGTACAATATAGTCTGTCTGTCTGTCTCTGTATCTCAATTCAGAGTTTATTGGAAATAGAATTAACTTTCTCAAACTAATGTAAGTAATGTCACTCTCTTTTAGCAATTCACTTACTCTCTTTCACCCGCTCTCATTTATATCTTTATAATGCTGCTGTGATGTTAAAATGTCCTCATTTCGGTGCCTATATATAATCGAGTGCTTAAGTCTTGCACCGTGAACCCACTGGCCTGAGTTTGAGTCGTGCCGGCTCTTTCGTCTGTCTGTTCCTCTTTACTTTCCCAGAAATAAGGAGAGTGGACTGCCCGCTATCCTTAAAAAAAAACCAAAACAACATTTTCATGGTTTTGCAATAGAAATCCAGTTAAATATGTCGCTGTTTACAAATTTGTTTACACTTGCAGCAGCTTCGTATTTTCCGTGTATTCCCACTCCATGCCAATGAACAGAGAACAACAACAGCTGCGGTGAAAGAGCAACCAATGCGGCTGAGGGAATTTGAGGATTTGGAAGCTGTTTTATCTTAAAGGTGCAGATATCCTCTAACACGCTCAGCAAGCTCAGCCTCCAAACCATTCACTTTGAATAGTTGACCACAAAGATGTTGGCAATGAACCGGAAAAGGAAATGACGATGCTTTTGCACAAGGCGACAAAACCGATCACGTGACGGCCACGGTGGGGTCTGGTGTGTGAGGAAGTCGACCAGCCAGCCTGTAACCACCGCGGAGTCTGAAGTCAAGGCGGCGCTTTGTTTGTTCACACAAACCTGACGAAAATGTCAACAAGTACACTGCGACCTTGAACATCCGAAATCCATTGTAGTAGTCCAAAAAGTACAGTAGCACCAAGCTGAACAATGAAGGCTTCGATTTGTCCATGTTTTACTGTTGCAGGACGCAAGGTTCCCATCCACACACACACACACACACACACACACACACACACACACACTCTACATACAGCAAGATTTCTCAAAATATTGAGAACTACTGTAGCTAATGGGGATTCTGACATCAAACGCTTCCCAATCTTAGGCGCTCCTAAATATAGATATTTCTTTTCTTCAGGTTCTTTCATTCTTTCTCTGTTTTCCTTTCCTTCATCCAATCCTTTCAACCTTTCTTCCTTTCTGTTTCCATCCTTCCTTCCCTTTCTTCATCCTCCCTTCCTCCCTTCCGCTGATATTCAAAGTGCAGAGCTGGTTTAGTTGTGACAGACGTATCTCATTTTTCAGGAGCAGCGGCAGCGAGCAGCTCTGATCCTCTAATTATGGTGATGAGGGACTAATAATATTAGAGCTAGAGAGAAGAGGGTGGTGGGAGAAGCAGAGGTAGGAGAGTGGGAAGAAGAGGTAGAGGAGAGCCCGGCAGAAACATGCAACACAAAAGGGAGTAAGAAGCACGGGAGGAACAATTATCGAGAGGAGGGGAAATGGAGAAATAAAAGAAAGGAGAAGGGAAGAGAAAAGAGGACGGAGAGCTTTGTGTGCCACTTGGTAGTCATCAGAGAGAGGCTTTCTCCATTCAGGAACTCAGTGTGCAGCTGTCGCTTCGGGGAACTGATCACACACACTCAGTCACAGATACACACACAAACACATACACGCACGCGCACACACAAACACATACACGCACGCACGCACACACACACACACACACACACACACACACACACACTATCTCTCGCTCCCTCACCCATGCTTTGGGCTGTGCTTTGAACTGATCCTTGCCATTGGAGAGACACACACACAGAGCTGGCTGATAATAATATTATCCTATGGCCTTCATATGGTAATATGGGTTTATGGTTATGGAGGAATATGGATATTATGGCTTTCAGAGGCAGCTTAAGGAATTACATGGCTGTCATGGTTCTCAGCTTCAATAGAATATTTAGATTCTCTATTTATCCAGAGTCTCTGGGCGGGAAATCTATTACTTATTTACCTTTTGAAAGATATGTGCTGGTATGCTATATATTCATACCTGTGTGTATGAACAAATGCAAAATGCGCGACACACATAGGGACGCCGTCGTGTGAAGGTCACAGCACAGCGGGGGAGGTTGTAGCACATCTGGATTTTCTGCTGTTTGCTGAGGCAGGCTGACGCATGAGGGAGCAAAATGCGAAAAAAAAAAAAAAGCAATGTACAGCAGAAAACAATCCAGAACAGTTTAAATCGATCCTGCTAGCCTGTGAAATAGTGCAGTACAGGCTGTACATGTATACATACACAATAAACTACTTTCTCTAGGAATACATCAACTGGCTTCTTGAACAATGAGTTGGGTCCCAAAATAGGTTGTGAAATACTGTAAAAATACTGCTATGTTTTCATGAACATGGCTGAAATGAGAGTGTGAACAGAACAGTTTGGATCCAAATGAAGGTCCATCCTTTGAGAAAATACTATTTGAAAGTACAAAATTAAAGAAAATGTATAGCAAATGATAGTATTTTTTAAAGGAGTTTTCTTGCTTGATGAAAAGATAATATTTTACCGACACTGTCCTTTATATTTTGTGTTGCTTGTGAATGACGAGCTTCAAGTAATGATTATTTTCCAAAATGGATATACAGCATTTTGGAAAAAAACCTCTTTATATAGATGAGAATGGTTTGACAGCTTTTGTCTCCTTAGACTGTCAAAATGATGGTTTTGTCCCCTTGATTATCAGAACCACACGGACCGACAGCAGCACTGTTTTGACAGAACTAGAAACAAAACACCACTGATGTTTCTATGAATACAAAAACAAATCAAAGTGACTTGTACACATGTCCACACACAAACACATACCCATGGTTATCATTTATATTCTACCGACTCAGATTGGGTGTGACAGTACAGAGGATGCATTTACAAACAATGTTCATGTGTTTGTTGTGTTTTCTGAGAATGACAGTAGAATACGTTAAACTACTGCATCCCAGATCGGCGGTCTTGTATTCTCTGAGTAACAAGGTGATGAGGTGGTATGAAATTGAAACAGCAAAAACAATAACCGGAGATCTGTCTTCTCCTACATGAATGGATGTTTCCTCTGACTGACAGTCATGCTATTAGCCTGGTGTGAGGAGCGTTTCAGGAGGATTCCTGAGGAGCAGTCATGACTGACTCCAGGTTTGCATTTGTTGCAACTTGCTTTTGGATAAAGATAAATAACTAAACATGTATTGCACTGTATCACGAGATGTTTAGCAACTGGTTTAGCAACAGTATATATTCACGTGTGTTTATCTGAGCAACAACCTGAGAATCGTTATAAATGAGTAATAACAATATCTACTGATACCTAAGTGTATTTACTCCTTCTGTCTGACCTTTTCATTTGATGTGAAATAATCCTTAACGAGTAAAACATAACCTGTTTTAAAAAATATATAGCTTTGTCTCTGTCTTTATTTATGACGGCAATGATATGACACGATAGCAGTACTTTGGACTGTCAGTGAGAATCTGACACACAGCCATCAAAGCTAGATCACAGCCGTACACACACGCACATGTTGAATGAAAGAGTGAGTGTGTGTTTGTCTGCACGTGAGCAAGTGAGGGTGCGTGTCTGTATGCGAGAGAGTGTGTGTACGCATTCGCACATGTGTGAACACAGGATGGAAATTAGAAGAGACCACTGCACCCAGACTCAGTCCATCTTGTGAATTAGTAGCAGGTGTGCGGGTTCCCAAATTAGAACGCGATGAATCAGGAAACGCGAACCAGCACTCAGCAGTCTCTCTCAGACTTATTAGAAATGGAAAAGCAGGCAGGAATGATAATTCATGACATTAAGTGAACAATCCTTGGCCCAAAATGTGCACTTGAGTACTTTCACACCCTTGAACCAAGAAGTGGTTTAACAACTGAATATTCAAGAAAGTATTCAAGAATTACAATTTTATCTCTCTCCCTCCCTGTCTCCCTGTGTGTGTGTGTGTGTGTGTGTGTGTGTGTGTGTGTGTGTGTGTGTGTGTGTGTGTGTGTGTGTGTGTGTGTGTGTGTGTGTGTGTGTGTGCGTGCGTGCGTGCGTGCGTGCGTCTATTTTGCCTTTATAATGAAATTGAGTTGAGGACTGATTCCCATTACTATCTCATCAAGGAATTAAACACATGCATTTCTGCAGCTACTGCAGAATGGAAAAACCTGCAGCTCCAACGTATGGTCAATACACCATTTATATAGATGAGGGTATCGAAGGTCTTTTTCTCAGATGGGCAAACACATATTTAATTATTAATGGTATTATACAGCATGTTTTTAAAAAATATTTAGCTGTCTTACGATCATGAAACTTGAAAAGCTCCACGCCAAAACTGGAGCCACGATGTTTCCCTGTGACAGCAGTGGAACAAAGCACCTTAATGAGAACAGATGCTCCAGTCACTGATGATCGCAAGGCCTGGCTATGTAAACCACACACACACACACACACACACACACAGATTCACTGCCAATTTCCCCCGCAGGGAGCATTCAAATTTCATCCAATCTAATCTACTATTATATAGGGGGATTTGAACTCCAGAAGTGAGTAAGAAAGATTAAAATACACGACTAAAGTACCTTTCTGCTCACCTGATTGGTGCAGCTTGCATCACCACATTCTGATTAGTCTCTGGAAGCACCTGACCAGAAAAAAAAACTGCTCTGGAAGGAATTATCAGAGACTTTCGTACTTTTTTGTACTATTTCGTCTACCAGATCTTTATACAAACAACCCCCCCACCCACCCCCACACACACACACACACACACACACACACACACACACACACACACACACACACACACACACACACACACACACACACACACACACACACACACACACACACACACACACACACACACACACACCAATCTTTCTAGCCTCTATGAGCTTGTGCATGTTTAGCTCTAGAGATGTAGACTTCAGATATCTAATTCCCTCACATCCTACCCGATTCAATTTCCTAGATAACTAATCTCAGATAGGCTGAAACTTCGCTGATACCGCTGTGCATACTTTATTTGGTACAGATGTGTAATCTAAGGATGTCACAAGTGGATAAAGAAATGCAATAGATATCATGAGTTCAGTGGAGTAGTCCTATGAATTATAAAGCAGATAACCAGTTAGTTGTCTGACTCAATGTCCCATTGCAAACGCTTGCAATACGTATTTTTACGTCAGAATTGTGGAAAGTTGCATCCAAGTTGCATCCTGAAGTTGCATCCAACACTTTTAGAGTTTTGTGTATTCACTGAGGAGTATCAAGCATTTCTAGTGCTACTTATTTTGATGAAACAGGTTTGGTCTAACTAAGGTTAGTTTCAGGTAGGGTTAGTTTAGTTTCACACCATTTCTTTACTTCAACTTGTCATAGCAGCTTGTATCTGTGGCCATTTTGAGGTGAGCTAAGAATACAAAACACCTTTTACATGCTAACAGAGCTGGCAGTTGCACCCTCCCATTACTGTGGCCCTCATAAGCTGCTCTTTACCTTTTGGCTCTGCCACTCCACCACGGGCCCAACAGCAAGCCAAAGCAGATTTCTAGCTTGCATCATCATGTCCATCAACCCCTCACATTTACCATCACCTTGGTTTACTGTAGTTTACTGTAGTTCTCAGTATGAAGAAATACAAACATCTAGGCGGGATGTTTTCCCCATTTAGTTCCCCCTGACAAACAGCTGAGGCCAGACCTTTCTCCTGGGCGCTGGCATAAACTGAAAAAAGTGTGGGGAAGGAAGGGAAGGCTGCAAGAAAGATGAAAACAGGCTAAAAGTACAAACTGTTCTGCAGCCTCTGCAATGAAATCATTTTTCAAGCCTCTGTTAAAATGGTGTGTAAGCCACAGTTAATATGTTGTATCAGACTGGCTCAAGAGGGTTTCAACAACAGAGTTCCACTTCCTCGGACCTTTTATGACTCATATAGAAATAGCCGATTCTCCCTGCAGCTACAAACATTCATATACAATAAAAAAGTTTCTACTGGGGGCAGAGAGTTCATGTCTGTCTTTTTTTTTTAACTGTGAGTATGTGACTAGTATCGTCAGCTAGTCATTCTGTCAGTCAGTCGGCCCCAAAAACAGACTGTACAGACAATACCTATGCAGGCGTCCCAGGTTTCAGGCCCGGAGTTAGCAAATGACTGAAACCAGCAAGCACAGAATGTTTACATTATGCTATTTGTGGTGTTTTGCATATAGTTTGGTGTCACATATAGTAAGGCAGCACACTTTCATGCAGGGTCCCTGGGTCCTAATCCCGGAGTACCGGCACCAATCTGGTCGCATTTTATCATGAATTACGTGCTTGTTTCCTGTTTGATTGTCTACAGTGTAATGTGGATTTAGCACCAAAACAGGAATAAGATTTAAATGGAAAAGACTTTCACCTAATTAATATGGGTCCTTAGTGGCATCCATGTTAAACGATGTTAGAATAATGACACCAGCAAAAAGACCATTAGTATATATGGGAGTGTTGCCTATAGCAACCACGACCAGGAAATTGCTGACTCTTATCTTATGAATAGCCAGCTCTTGGTCAAGATAACAATCCCAAGAAACTGACTATGAAAAACACTGATGATAGATTACTGAATCATTTTAACTACCAATTCAGTCCTGAAGATCAGCACCATTTGATCACCAGTATTTGCTTTGTGCTTATTTTCCAACCCAAACACTATTTCTGAGCTGTGTGTGTCTGTGTAGTGTGTTATGAGTAGTCAGATAAGGAATAGTCTTGGATGAGTCAAAGACTTTTGAACTTACCGTGCCAGTACCAGTACCAGTACCAGTTACTTTGATAGCACATGGGCAACTTGACACAATAATCAGAAACTCTTTATTCACCAGGTACAATAAATATTCAGAAATATTTCAATGGTGCAGACAGAGTCCCACAGTATATACATACAAGGTACAAGGGCAACAGGACCTCACATACAATGTGCAACACCTACAGAAACAAAATACTGGCCTATAACAAACAACAGCATAACGGAAATACTGTTCATGGCATCCACACAGCCTGAAAATGTTTGGCATGTATTGTGGCTTCAACAGATTTCCTAAGATTGAATTTGTATCCATGTCCTCTCTTTGGGCAGCTGTCAGTGACCAGTTATTGACCACATATGAAATGGTATCAATAATTGCATCTAAAACTTTGTCTGCCCCTGACCGAACAATAAAACAAAGTGGAAAACCAAAAGGTTACAGGCTGCCTGAGGTTGGAGCTTGTGTCGGTTTCAGTATCCAGAACGTTTTGTCGTCTTTTACCTTTGACCGCCACCGGCCAGCAGGGTTAAGCCATGCTGGGGTCTAGCCGGCTCGCAGCCAGAATCTCCACTATTTACAATCTGTCCAATTTTGGATTAACTGCTACAGAGCCAACTGTTTTCTAAGTTTCATAACCTAGCCTGGTCAAATATTTTTGGTCTCAGGAACTGGTAAATTCCAGTACTTAATTCCCACTGCTGACCAACAGTGCAGATAACATTTCAGGAACAGAATCTCAGGCTTTGGGAAACACTGGCATAGTTAAATATCAATAGAGATCTCTGGATCTGTAAGACGAGAGAAGTGAAATATGTTATCTCAATCCTGCTTTCCTTTGAGGTCATTTCAAACTACTCTTGGTCTGCTGGACCAAAACTGAATGGCTACTGAGCCAAAGATTCATAACCTGGTCTGACTCAAGCTGACTGGGCCACAAGCCAAAGCCATAAGGATCAATGGTATCTGTTTCACAAAAGAATATGACTATGAGAAAAAACATGATGAAACAGTTCTCTATTGTTTGTGTTGCTGTCCCAATGAAAAATAAATATTAACTTTAGGTGTCTTTAGATGTTTTTCTTTACATTCTTGGACTACCTGGCTCATGAAAGGAGACTCAAATGGGGCATATAGCTATAGTCAGTTTGGACTTTTACTATATGTACTGCATGTAACACTGTACTACAATGTACTACCCCTCTGCCGTGAAGAGACATGGTTTGAATTTTGTTTTTCTTGTTAGCCAACAGCATGCACGAGTGGCAGTTGATCATTTGGAAGATATTAGGTGTTATATAACAAAAACTTTACCCTCTTTGTTTTGCATCCGTCCTCCATCTATGCAGTATTAGTAATAGTAGTAATAGTAGCTCTGCTCTACTTTTCCAGTTGTTAGCTAACCTGTCTGGCCTCTCTTGTCTGTCAGCCCTGCTAATGGCTCTGTAATGGAGGCAGAACAAATTGGAGCACAGTACTGCTCACAAAATGCACACACACACACACACACACACACACACACACACACAGAGCACAGAGTACAGGCACACACAAACACACAGGAATGCACAGGAACATTCACATAGGCACACACACACACACACACACACACACACACACACACATATTAAGGAATAGACTAAATAACTGCTGTGGTCTGGTTGGACCCTGACCCTGACCCATAGACATGCAATAGGATGTAAGCAGTTTAACACATATTTCTAATAAGGTGTAAGGAACCATAAGCACATTTTGATGTGATTATAATCCAAACATGATATAATATCATATAATTACCAAATCTGATCATTACATTGAATTCAAATGGGACAAAGAACAGCACAGTTAATGCAACCAATACCTGTAAAGGAACCCATGCCTACCTCTATCTGCTGTGATGTGCTTTATTAAGACTCAACATGAAGACAAATTGTGGAGACTGGTAGATAAGTGATGAGGGCGATGGCCGGGGGGGTTGTTCCACAGACCTGAAGAAAACAACAGAAGACAGAGACGAGAGGTGTTAGTGCATCACTGTTTAATCACCCAACATTTCCCTGCCTGCTCCTTCAGCCTACCAGTTAAGCAAGTTACAAGCCCACCGTGACAAATCTGCTAGTAATCAATCTACCACAACCTATGTCACCTCCCTGTCCCCACTGCTTGAGGAAAACCCTTGTTGTTGCCCTGAACTGTTTAAGCATAGTGTCAAACTGAGATTGATGACCAAAAGGCAAAACAGATTACAATGTAATCCAGCGGGGTGCAGCACACACAGACAGACTCCCTGACTGAAACTGAGTCTGCAGTGGAGGGCAGCACATACTGTAACAGGCAAACACACAGGCTACACCAAGCCATCACCGCCCCACTCTCCCCCAGTGTTTCCTTAAGGCATGGGAGAGTTGCTCACAGCTCCCGCCCACATCCAGGGACAGTATCTGAACCAAATATGTTGCTATGCGCTATTCCCCACCAATGCTTGTTCTCCACATATCTAGTAGACAAAGAGGAACCCATACTGTTCACTGGAAACGCCTTCAAATAAGATACCAAGGGCCTGGTCAGCTTCATGGCAAGCAGAAACCTAGAAATCAGGATACCTTGAAAATGTTCCAGACCAAAACTACTTTTGACACACTGAAATGTAGGCACTGTTTTCAAAAAGCGCTGTCATTTTTTAACCATTCATCCAAAATGGATCAAAGTGGCGTCAAATTAAAGCTGACAGTTGGTACTTTAGTTTTGTGGAATTAGCTGTGTAGAAAATACACAAAGACACACACACTTGCATGCATGCATGCCCAAACACACACACACCCTAGACACTTTGGCAGTGAGTTTTCCAGCCAGCTGAGCTAACAAGCTGCAGGTTATTAGAAAATCATCAGTCACATCAGAAGGAGGCCCAGAGGCGTCTCATCACAAAGACATGACACAGCAATGTGACATAATGTGTGGGACAGCTAATCATTATGTACAGGCTCAACATGGTATTCTGCACACGGCTGGATATACACAGATCACCAAAGGCTACTAAGAGCAATAATACTGACAATATGAAAGACTTCCTTATCCCCGTACATGCTGACACCTCATCATCGTGCACTGACAGAAACACTGGTACAGCAGTTTTTTTTTTCACACTAGCTTAGGTTGGTGTTCACCATGTGCGGTAGGGCTGCGCGGTATGAGGAACATATGTGATAAGTGATAATGCTGTTGAATATTGCAATAGCCACATGACTTGCAATACAGTTTTTCTCAGTCGCTTTGGTACATTTCTCAGATCAGAATTGAAATTCTCAAAACTACTTGTTCAACCTCCACATCATCTAGTCACTTGTGCACGTCATAAAAGCAATTTCAGTTTGCACCATGGTCAAAGCAAATAATGCCATTAGACTAAGGGAGATACAGAGTGCCATTATAGAAGACAACAATGTCTTTGAAAACATCCAATCTGTTAGCATCTCAGCTATCGACAGGGTGCTGAAAAGACATCAGATGAGAATGAAATAGCTGCACCAGGTACCATTTAAAAGGAATGGTGACAGAGTGAAGGAGCTACGGTACCAGTATGTACTAGGGGTAGTACAGACTAGTCGACTAGTCGATTTGTCGATTTCACTACTCCACAATGAGTTTAGAGCTTGACGTCGACTAGTCGCTAATCACGTGTTTTTGGCACTAACAACATGGACGCCTCGCAGAAAGCAACAGGTGAGGAGGTTGGTGGGTCAATGCAACAAACTAACCCTAAAGGGGAAAAAAGCCAGGCTCGAGCAGGATTTTGAACAACTTTTTGGCCCGCACTATCAAAGTGGAAGGAGAGCGGGGAATTATTCCACCGCAGACGAAGAGGTCCGTGATTATTTGCAAACACCGCAAATTCCCACCATGCAGAACCCGCTGCAGTGGTGGGCCCAGAACGAGGACAGATTTCCCCGTTTGGCCAAGTTGTGCAAACGTTACCTGGCTGTCCCAGCGACAAGCACACCGAGCGAGAGGATTTTTTCACTGGCTGGAAATACCATCACGCGACAGCGGGCGAGCCTTCACCCAGCCCACGTCGATGCTCTTGTGTTTTTGCACGCAAACTAGGATCGAAAAACAAAAACTGTGACTGAAACTGTGACTGAGCAGGACTGTGATGATGACTAGGCTTGCAGGCTCTTGCCTGTGTGTTGTTTTCTTCCCAAATTGTTTTACGAGCATTACAGTATTTTCTTTTGCACTTCGCCTATATGGGAGATGTAGCCTAACATAACGTGTAGGTATGTTACGTAAAATTTAACAGCTGAGTTGCTGCTTGTTGTTGATACTTGATACTTGCTGTTCTGCGTAAATTCTGTGTATGAGCTGTCAATTGTCAGTGAATACAGATTATTGCAAAGCATTCCCTCCTCCTGTGATTTTTTTAATTACTGAAAAAATATCAATGACGTCACCAGCGACTAGTCGATGTCGACTTGACTTTCATCACATTAGTGTCGACTTAAAAAAATCTGAAGTCATGCAACCCCTAGTATGTACAGGTAAAACATCTACGTTGTGCATACAGTAACTGTACTTTACAGTAAACAGTACAACATTGTATAGTGACATACAGTACAGTAAGTGTGACCTGTACACATTTGCTATGAAAAGAACATGCAATATGTATACATTTGATGTAACTGTATTTGATGTAACATTTGATGTAATTCATAAAACTCGTTTTGTATCTTCTGGGATAAAGTGTATAATGGAACTGGAATCAGGTGAACCACCTCACAACTTCATATACCTGGATGAGGCTGGCTTCAACCTGGCCAAAGGCAGAAGGCGTGGTCAAAATGTCATCGGCCGCAGAGCTACTGTCAATGCGCCAGGCCAACGAGGAGGGAACATCACTCTGTGTGCTGCTATTTCAGAGCATGGTGTGCTAACTCGTATCCCCATTACAGGGCCATACGACACTCAGCATCTCCTCACCTTCCTAGACACCCTCTACAGGGATCCCATCCCTGATGATGACTGGGGTCTGATTCTAGATGATGATACCAAAGTACGTGGTAATTTGGGATAATGTGAGTTTCTATCACTCAAACACCATCAGGCAATGGTTTGTGACCCAGGATGCTGATGGAATTGCCCCCACCCGATTCCCCATTCCTTAACCCAATTGAGGAGTTCTACTCAGCATGGAGGTGGAAGGTTTACGATCGCCAGCCACATACTCAGATGACCCTGCTGGCTGCCATGGATGCATGTGAGGACATCACAGCACAGGCATGCAGAGCCTGGATAAGACATTCCAAAAGATTATTCCCGCACTGCATTGCAAGGGAAGATATATATCCGTTGTGATGTGGATGAGAATCTGTGGCCAGACTGCACTGTAATCCCCCCATACAGTGCTGCATGTACAGTTCTGCCTAAGGGGTGTTTCCTATGTTTACATTTCTGATTTCTTTCCTTTGTGCTATGCAGTGCTGCAAAACAGTCTTGTCTTTTTCTTTTCTGTATCGCAATGACATGGTCTGTCAATAAATTACAGTACAAACAGTAAAGGTGTGAATGTGAATCCTGTCCAATCTCTTGCAATCAATCTCCCACATACAGTACTGTGTAACTTTATACTGTTGAAATTGATATACGCCATACAGAAGAAGTGCAGCCTTGTGCATTTTCAATCATTGTCATCAAAACCTTCGCCATTATTTCCATCAGAGTAACTGTTATATTGACAACATGGCTGAGCATTTTGACTATCTTGTTTGTAAACAATGACACAAGGACTTGTCATTCTGATGGACTGACATGTTCATTGTTCATTGCAAGTTACAGGCTTTTGGTAATCCATTGTGTGGTGCTGTTTGTACCAATTGTTTCGAGAAATGCGCTTACTGTTTTGCTAAGGATGATTCGAGAAATGTACCAAAGCGACTGAGAAAAACTGTAAATAAACCGATATTCAAGTGTTCACAGTTCTGCTGTGGTATACTGCTAAAATAGACCCAGATCATGAATAGTCTATGCCTACTGAATAAAACATGAACTGAGCCGATAACATATACAATTGAACCAATTGTATATGTTATCGGGGAGGTGGATGGAAGACGGACCCACACACACACACACACACACACATACACACACACACTAAGGGCCAGGTAGGAGGAAGACAGAGTGAAGGGACACAGCAAACCTTTTTTGTTTCAATTTTCCTATGTTTACTTGTTTTTACCTAGAATTTCCACTTGTATTGCCCTCGGGTCCCAAACACCACATAGGTAATATATATGTGTAGAGGGGGTGTGCACAGTGTGCACTCAATGAAAATTTGTTCTTTTACATGTTCTTCACAGAAAACGAGCTAAGGCCAATGAGTCTCAGGTTGAAAAAATAATTCATTGTATCATTTTTCTTTTAGTAAACATTTAGTAAACGGGTCCCACAGACCCAAACACCACACAAGGGTTCATCCTCTTGATTTCCTATTTACACACAGTCAGTCAGTTGGGGACACAGATAGGCTAGACAAATAAACAGATGTGTAGAGAAAGAGACAGACAGGCAAACAGACAAATAAGCAGTTGAGTTAAGACTTTACTGGTGCTAATTATCTTTCTAAGGAATTAGATCGTATACAAAAATACTTTCTCTCTAGCGGTGACAGCACTATGCTGATTGAATTTTATTTCCTTTGTCCTTCCTTCTATTCATGAATGTTTCTTCTTTAGTTCATTGCTTTGTTCATTTCTATCATAGCAATAATAATACCCATGAGGGTATTGTGTGCTGTGATATGCCGGTATGCAGCTATGTTTAAGTCCTTTGGGCCCTGTACCGCTGTCTTCAATGAGGCATTTATAATCAGAGTAAATTGGTGTAGAATGGCTTTTCTGCAGTCATGACTGAACCCCCTATCGGAATTTTGAGTTTTTACCATGCAATTGTTATTGCTAAAAAAAATAGCATTTTTTAACTGAAATGAATCATCTATATTAATTTAATATTTATACAGGAAAATGTGCTTGCAATAATATAAAATATATAAATATAATATAAAATAATATAAATATAAATATAAAATAGTTAATAGGGAATAGAGAATTAGTGCAGGTGCAAAAATAACCAAACCTCCTCTTGCATTAGTTAAAGAAATAGTTAAGTATAATCAGGTGGGTAAATAATTGACTATGTTAACCAAATAAGGTCAGATCTTTGTGTGGCACTCCCTGGTCAGTTTGGTGTTACCCATCCAGGTGAAAGGAAAACACTATGCTGTAATCTTAAGAGACCTTAGAGGACTTCAGGAAGTGAATAGTGAGTGGCCATCAAATGGAAAGGATTTAACACAACAACTCTACCTTGTAGTGGACCGACTAGTAAAAAACAACCCAAGAATAAAATCCAGAGCTTCTACTAGCTTCTACTGCTGCGTCTGATGTCATTGTGCCTCCGTCAACAATGAGAACACTGAATAGAAATGGGGCGGCACAGTTGGCTCAGTGGTTGTGTTTGTGTTTCCTTTCACAATCCAAAGACATGCAAGTCAGGTTTCCCTGCCTTCCACCCAATGCATGCTGGGATAGGCCCCAGCCCCCCCAGAGAAAGAAAGCTAGAAAAAGCATCAGGCAACCTACTCCCTGGTAAGCACAAGTTTGGTTCATAATCATTCATGTTGCTAGCCAAAACTGGGGATGCTGTGAAAGCTAATCTAGCAATTAAACCTGGATTTAACCCAGTAAACTACAGCCACATCATTTCACTCGTTAAATTACATTGTAGGCACTTGGGAAGACTTCAGCAAAATAAAACTGCAATTAACTTCAGCTCTGCATTTCTCCAGAATAATTTGGCTATTTTAATCTTCCCATTACACACCTCTAGGTCCTAAACCAGTGTTTGAGACACACCGCCTCATTGCCCCATAAAGATTTAGACATTTGACTAATCACATTGCTTGCCAAGAACCAGCTATTGCATGATCTTGAAAGTTGTTGGTATTCTGCTCAGTTCGCTTCTATATTTAGCAGCTGCCCTCTGCAGTCAGCTTGCAAGATTGTGGTGAAATGACCTGTGTGTGTGTAGGGGTGTGTGTGTGTGTGTGTGTGTGCGTGCGCGTGTGTGGTTAAAGTGTTTCGCCCGGCACCGCGCCTGACACTCTAGCTTTGAGCTTGTAAATAAAAAAGGAGAGAAACGAGAAAAAAAAGTGAAAAAGCACCTCTGAGTTCTAACTGATTAACATAAACAGGGCAGAAACACCCACTGGTAAAACACACACACACACACGCGCGCGCACACACACACACACACACACACACGCACACACACACACACACACACACACACACACGCACACACACAGCTGGCAGATTGTTTACAATGTTGACCTGTTGTTCTCAGTATTTAAGAAGGCAGAAAACACTCTCTCCCCCTTCTCCCCTCTTCCCCCTTCTATACATCTCTGCCTCCTAACTTATTATTTTCTCTAGCGCTCACTCTCTTTACACCTCTCTCTCTCTCTCTCTCTCTCTCTCTCTCTCTCTCTCTCTCTCTCTCTCTCTCTTTTTAAACCTTTATTTATTCAAAGAAGATCGACTGAGCGCTCATGCTCTTTTCCAGCGACACCCTGCTTCACACTCATACAGTTGCACACATTATATCTGGGGGCTGCCCAGTACAACCACAGCCCCCCCCCACTGGAGCAGATGAGGGTTAAGTGCCTTGCTCAAGGGAACCCCAGCAGCAGTTGTTGAGGGAAGGGAAAGCGTTACTCATTTGCTTTCAGTGCCCACACTCCCACCCGGCCCGGTGATCCAAAAGAAAACCTTCAGGTCACCGTTGCCCCCATATACCTCCTTACTGTATATACCTCTCTTTTCAATCTCCATCCTTTATTCTTCTCATCCCTCTCTCTCCTATCTAGTCATCTCCTGTTTCCTTTCCCTTCTCTCTCTCTCTCTCGCTCTTGCTTACTGTAACGCCGTCCTCTCCCTCATCATCGTCTCCCACTCATTCTCACCTCTCTTCTACTGTGATCCTCTCCAAAGTGTCTGCAGGTTTCAATAAGTTGCCTTCCAGACCTTTCAAGACTGTTTAGTGCAGGTTGCAGCACAATTCAGAAGGAAAGGTCTGCATGGCTGGGTTGAATTCTCTCAAGAGAGGTAGTGCACCGAGAAAGCACATCATGTATATTTATATTTAACTAACTCCTCTCACCTCATCCCTCTTTTCTTCTCCTCCTCTCACCCCTGTCTCATGTTGTACTCCCCCCCTCCATCCCTCCCTTCCTCCTTCAGATGCAGTATAATCATCTAGTCATCATTATCGGAAAATCATTCTGTTCGCTCATTATAAACCCATCTGCTCGGCTCTGCTTTGCAATCCAACTAACAGGACACACAATGACATAAGGATGCACAAGCACAAGTGCGCACACACACACACACACACACACACACACACACGTCTGCTTACGCATGATTATATAAATATTCTCACATTCAAACGCAAGCGTGCATGCTCACTAAGAAATACATATTCTCATGCATGTGCATATTCACACATGCCGCATGCACGCACACACACACACACACGCACACGCACACACACTTACAGTACAAGGACTGTCCATCTCCTCTCTGTATCGCCACTGGAGCCACTTGAGTGACTGAACGTATCACTGTAACTGGCATGAAGTAATTACGTTGAGAGAGGTAGAGATGTTACACTAATCTAGTGAGATCTACAGAGGGGAACAAGCTGTCTACCACCTCTGTGCCTTCCTCTGCTCTATTTATGGCCATGGTAAAAGGGCCATTCGAGATGTCTTGAACGAAATGCAGTGATCTTCTTGCTACAGTGTTGTGCTATAATACAGACAAATTGCTTGTAGAATCATATTTTCACTCTCCTCTCAACAGCCTGGCAGCCAGTTGACTGGGAGACATGCGTTCAGCTGCTGCCATGTGCTAATTCAGTTCTAATTTAAAACGTTTGAGAGATAACCAGCTACAATGATTGCTGGTTTAGAGAAGCAGGTTTGTGAGCAGAAGGTTGCTGTTTTGAATCCCTGAACGTAGTCCGGGTAGAAGAAGTGGATCAACAGAGCACTCCCCTCTGTCAACAACAAGCATCGAAGTGCCCTTGAGCAAGACCCTGAATGCCCGACTGGAGCTGCTGAGTGGCCAACAACACAAGGCTGTGGTCGTACTGAGCAGCTCCCAGGGGAGCCTGCGTCAATGTGTCGAACCCTCCCTCCCTCAGGCACTACTCTCTCAGGCTGTTATGGTAAATAAGATTGTGTTCATGATCCATTTGCCTGGTTAAGTCAGTCTTAGACATGTTGACATGCAGTAACTACTGTATACGGGTGGGCGATTATCGTGTTTATTATCGTAATCGCGATTTAATTATGTAATCGTGGCAAATTTTCAAAATCGTTGATATCGATTGTTATTTAGGCTACAAGAACGAGGAACGTCTAGAAGCGCCAGTTAGCAAAGCAACCAGTGTGAGTGTGTGTGTGTGTGCACGCGCATCAGACAGTAACATCACTTTCCCGCGAATGAATAGGCCAATTAGTCATATCGCCCACCCCTACTACTGTAGAGCAAAAACAGGATAAGATGTGTGACGGGGAAACTACCATGAGGTGCTAATATGCATATGCAGACATATGCAGGATGGATGCACAATAGCAAACGTTTATCTTGGTTACCTCTGTATACTTTTACTTAAGGCTGTCCCCAATGGAATCCATTCTTATGGCTAATCATACAGTCCATTTAATCACCAAATCACTGAAGCTGCCTTTCCCCAACATTCAAACTGGCCTCATTACACATAGTGTTGGTTAGAAAACTTTCATCTCTTCGATGTTGCAATTTGAGTTTCAGCAGAGTACATAAACACATCAACTATGTAAAAAACATACCGCACAGCACAACAACAAAATCAATTTGGCAGCAATGTTATTAGCGTCAGTATCAATTAGTGACATGTTGCTTATGTATGAGGCAGGACAGGCGGACAGGTAGAAAGAGCACAAACTGCAAAATGGGATGGAAGTCTGCTGCGACAAGCATCCAGCGCTGTATGAATGTAAAAGCATGTGGCAACACATAAATTCAAAAGCATAAAGCGGCACATAAAACAGCATTGGCAAGAGCATCAGAATCTCTTCTAGAGCAGAGCACTTCATGCAGGCAGTGCAAATAGTGCATGCAGTTATATTGAAGTGTCAGGCAGATTATTTCAGTACACTTTTTCCATCAAACATGTAAGAGTATGCAGAGTGCAAGAAAGGCATCCATCAAACTGAAATCCATTAATGAATCCAATAGACTGTAAATTACCAGGTAGATTAATGAAGTGCAAAAAATATCGATGGGAGAGCTGTATATATGCCTATGACCTCTAAAAGCTCCGGTCTAACAGCCAAGCCTTTTAGCGGAACACACACAGCCTTGTAGTGCCAGACAGTGTGTGTGTGTGTGTGTGTGTGTGTGTGTGTGTGTGTGTGAGCGTGTGTGCGTGTGTGTGTGTGTGTGAGCGTGTGTGTACCAGGACACCCTGTGTTGTGGTCACAGTCTAACATCCGTGTTCCAGCTCTCATGTCGTGTCTCGCGTGCCCATGCTCACACATATGTGCCCTGTATATTTGAACACACACTCACACACCTTTACAAGTGCACACACACACACACACACACACACACACACACACACACACTGTCTCTCGCTCACTCTGTTCTACCTCAAACATGTACATACTCTCTCTCTCTCTCACTCACTCACCCACGCACACACAGCGTCCCAGCTGTCTGGAGGATTAGAGATTAGGAGACAGGAAGCGGATGAATCCATCTAAACACATCTCCATGAAGACAGCAGCCCATAACATGACCACTATACCAACATTTATCTCCACACATCCGCAGGTGGTTCAACTCTGATCCTGAAACAAGCTGGACATTTAGGTACAATCACATTGCCTTGAAGAATCTGACTCATTCACGAAAAAAATAAGCTTTGTACAACTTTCAGAAACTAAATGGAAGGGCCTGCTCATAATGTCATTACTATTTCACTGATAATTCTCCCAATCAGATTAATTCTACTGCTTTGACCTTTTCTCTCTTGTTTACTGCGGTTATTGATCCGATGTTTTCATTCTGATCCTGCCTTCCCTTTGTGGTATTGTTTAGATAGGGCTCCTCTGTGAAGCAGTGGGATTAGGTGCACACCGCACGAGCAATGTTGCAGGTTCATGTCTGTCTCATGAACGTGTCCTACCCTTTCCCATGCTGTGTCACTTCCTACTTTCCACTACTAGACTCATCAAATAAAAGAGAAAGGGATAAAAGTAAAGGTGTTCCGTGTACCATTCTAGTTTGAAATCTTACTTAAAATGCTACTTAGATATAAAATACACAACTCTAAATCACAGCTACTAGAATACACCCTCTGAATGTTCCCACGCTTATTACTAGACAAGCAGTTCACTAACTCAACTGGTATTTTTAACCATGTGTTGTTACTTCCAATCGTTGCCCAACTTAGAAGCACTGCAGCATAATTGCTATTTACCGCTACAGGAATAGTAGCAGTCTAACAATCTAGTAGCTGATAGTTACTAGATTGTTTTCACTATAGTAGTGTCTTTACAGTAGAACAGAGAATGTACAGTAAATTGATGCAATATGGTCCATTCTGTGTTCCATGTGTTTTTTTATCTATTTTTCTTTCCAAAATTTTGTGTTTTGGACAAATGCAATCTTCCTTTTATGTGCCAATACACAGGATCTGATCCAAAAGTCTGATTCTCTCTCTCTCTCTCTCGCTATTTAATTAATTAGTTCAATTACATCCATAAACCCATTATATCAAAGGGAATGGTCACTGTAATTTCAAAAACATCACTACAATGGAAAGGTTGAAAACCTTTCATTCATTTCTATTTGCATAATAGAAATACTAGGAAATGACCATTGTATACTCTATTGTATACTCTATTGTATACTCTGTTTTGATCAGAATTGTTTTTTGTTTGGCCGCATTATTTCATAATGAACATTTCTATTTTAAAATGCAGCAAGGACAAAAATTCAACCAGGAACAAATCCAATGTTCTGATGTACTCCCTCATTTGACTATACTATATACACTATACTGTATGTGATTTTGATTTTGAAGATGAGCAGTATCAAATTTTGCATTAAGAGTTTTGTTTTTTCAAAGCAGTTGTAAAAACAAACAAACTGTAAAGGGAAAGTCTTCCATACAACAGAGCACACATGGGTTATTCCAATAATGGTGGACAGCTCAGCGTCTAGGGGAGACTTGTTTACAATCTAAACCAAAACGCCCAAAGCCAATAACCACGATACTATCTGCATTTGGATTTAGGGCAGATTTTTCCCACACTACTAGTGTGGGATGGTTGTACTTAAATCATGAGACAAGTAATTTTCATTTTAATAATTAATGAAGAGGAATGACTAATTAATGTCATTAAATTAGTCCCCCCAAGATTTTATGATTCCACAGTCAGAAAAACATATGCAGAATATCTGGCCTTCAGCCATAGAAATCTTCCAGTGGAGAAAAAAAACTGGTTGAATTTTGCAGAACAGGCCAGAAATTTAGATTATTTCCAGGAGAGCAGTGTGAGAGAGGGAGAAATGAGAAATGGTGGAGGGAGGTAAGGACAGTTAAACAGCATCCCACAGGAACAATCTTTTGCTCAGAGTCGTCTTTTTGCCATCTCTTAAGAAATAGGGAAGATCTCACCTTCATAGGAAATGTTCCTTCTAAAACTCCCTCAGGGGCAAGGAGGAGATAGCAGAGGATCAATTCTTGAGACCTGATGAGATAAATTTGAAGATACTAACACGTGACATATATAAGGGTAATAAGCTCCTACTATCTGGCTGCTTCCCTCGTGGCTTCAATGGGAAAATATAGCAGTATGTGAAAACTGTGCACATTTGAGAAGCAGCATCCAAAGCATCATGCAACAGGTCTTTCTCTCATCGCATGGTCTCGTGCATGGAGAGTTAGATGACACTTATTTAAGATCATTTGGAGATCTCTTGTTTTGATCAGAGTGCTTATATGTGGTTGTTTCTCTTGAGTTGAATTACGATAAATAGGAGATAATGAGAGAAATCAGTGCAAATAATCTGCATCCCACCATGTTCCTGTCTGTTTGGCTGGGGTCTCTCTGGGTTTTGACATCAGTCAAGACAAACCTGTGAGTCAGTCTCATAGAAATAGGTCAAATGAACTGACCCCTACATTTCAGATCAATAGGCTTTTACATGAAGTCCCTGTATGTTTCCATGCAGCTTAACAACATGTAAACAGTCACTGACTCTGTGTGTGTGTGTGTGTGTGTTTGAGTATTAGCTCTATTCCAGCTGTCTGTCAGGGCAGCTCTGTCCCGCCCCCCCAGGCCATCTTTGCCCAGTGGAGCATGAAGATGATGACTGACAGCTGCCTTTCTTATCCTCTGTTCTCCTTCCTGTCTCCTCTCTTATCTCCTCTCACTCTTTCCCCTCCCTGCTCTCATCTACCTGCTACAGTCGGGGGCTGATATGACCGGATGAAGGTGGAACGATGCTTTGCCGTTGCGATATCTCAGTGTACAACGGGATTTGTCCGTCGGTTGAAATTACACATCCGGCTTTTAATACGGTTTTCTCAAAACGTGGAAGTCTGTGTCAGAACACCCTAAACCATATGAGTAGGCAGCCAGTCAGTGACCTCGTGTAGTCAGAGAGCAAAGAGAGGGACTCGTAGTTTTTAGTCTGCGGAGTGGTATGCTACACTTTCAGCCCGGTGCAGTGATCCTCCCCTGCAACTCAAACACAAACAAGCATACACACACACATTTTGATTACTATACTTGTGAGGACCTTCCATTGATTAAATGTTTTCTCCAGAGTCGAACCCTAACCTTTCCATTCCTTTTCTGTCTAGGCCCAGTTAGTTAGTTTACCTGATTGTCTGTTTTGTACCTGATATATCGACTCTCCAGCAAACCTGCTTCTGGGTAGAGTTCAAGTGTTCCAGTCCTGTTCTAACATTAACCCTAAACCTAACATTATTTTTAGACCCTTGAAAAAAATGTCTTCGCTTTTTGAGGATTTTTTTGCAATCTTATGACACTTGGTCCTCGCAAGTGTAGAAATGAAAGATCACAAGCGCACATACACACAGATACAATAACACACACACACACACACACACACACACACACACACACACACACACACAGCACAATCTTGTAGCAGCTACTCTCATCTGAACCAATTTCTCCATTCCCTCCCTCTCTCAATCTCCCAACCACTTACAGCACCACTATTTCTCTCTATTTAGCCTGTCCACATCACCGGGAGGCATGTGTGTGTGTGTGTGTGTGTGTGTGTGTGTGTGTGTATGTGTGTGTGTTCCATCAGAGTGAGTTGATAGGTTGTGATAGGTCTCAGGGTGCAAGCCAGACCACAGCAGTTAACACTGACCTCTCCATCGCCCCTCTCTACATCCCACTCTCTTGCAACACCATCTCTCTCTTTCTCTCACTCTCTCTCTCTCTCCTCTCTCTTTCTCTATGTCCCTCTCTCAATTTACTCCCTC
This sequence comes from Hoplostethus mediterraneus, assembly GCA_034670385.1. NCBI lineage: Eukaryota > Metazoa > Chordata > Actinopteri > Trachichthyiformes > Trachichthyidae > Hoplostethus > Hoplostethus mediterraneus. Next base: position 29,574 of record JAXDDW010000227.1, on the reverse strand, counting down.
ATCCTCCTCCTCCTCTCCCTGTCCTCTCTTTTTCCTTTAACCATCTTTCTTGGTCCCTCCATTTTTCTCAATTTTTCAGTGTGCTTGCTGGACAACAACAGTTTATATTTGCCTCTCATCCCACTTCCCTGTCCCCCTCTCTCCCTCCCTCCCTCTCTCCCTCCCTCCACCTCCTCCCTTTTGCCTTCCTCCCCAGTTTCAATAAACAACAGCTTGACCTTGAGATGTTGAGTGCTGCTCTCCATTCTCTCCCAGCTATGCCTCTTGCCCTGTTTTCCCCATTCCCCACGCTCTCATCCCTCTTTGCTCCATCCATTCGTCCATCCCTCCCTCCTTCCTCCTCTCTATTCCTCCTTCCCTGCATTCAATCACTGCTTCCCTCGCTTCCCCAAACTACCTCTGTCTACTTTCCCCCCCCCCTTCCATTTCTCTACTCACCTCTCTATCCATCCCCTTTCTCCCTCCTTTCATCCTAAATCATCCTGCCATACCGGTCTAAATTTAAAATTAATCTCAATTTTCATTCTTAAATTTCCGTCTCTTCCCATCCCTCCGTGTGTCCGTGTGCCTTCTCTTGTGCATGTTCGTTTTTCTCTCGCATCCCTCCCTTCATTTGTCCTTTGTCCTTTCTCCTTCTTTCCATGCCTCTCTCTCTTTTTAATTCCCCCCTTTCCCTCCCTCCCTCCATGTTTTCTCTCAGTTTCCCTCCCCACTGCAGCGGTCGGTCATTTATCTGTTTATCCACCCCATGCCAGTGTGTGTGTGTGTGTGTGTGTGTGTTGAGCAGTGATAATGAGAGGGTTGGCTGATCTAAAGTCGCAATATGACCCAATCAACCCTCACTAATAAAAAACTTGCAAACGTCTACACACACACACACACACACACGCACACACACCGCCACTGTGAGTCATGGTCACTGTGACACACTATACATCCTGTGGTTCATTCCTCAACACTTGACTTCCCCCGGACCTCATTACGGTGCAATTTAAGAGGCGAATTCTGCCTCTCGCTGTCTCTTCCTCCAACTCTCTCTTGTTTCTCCCCACACCCTCTCTTTTTTTTTGTGTTTGCCCACCCACTCTGTTTATCTCTCTCTCCTCTTTCTGTCTAAACCTCAGCATTTTTTTCAGTTCGATTCACTTCAAAAAGGTGCCCCACTGGCTTAAAATTGCTTGTTAAAATTTAACAATATTGCCGAAAATATTACTGACATTGCAAAACCTGACAATCGCATCAAAACTATGCAAAGAAATGGAAACCAATTTTGATTTAACAGTAGTTGGTTGGTTGGTTGGTTGATTGACTGCAATCGTAATTCATGATAAAAAACATTAATGCATTTTTGTATTTTTCATTTAACTCAGATACAAAGATAGTCTCTCTTGCATATCTAACTTCTCTTTCTCTCTGTTTTCTCTCTCCGACAAATATAATCTCTCTTATACAACCCCCTCTCCTCACTCTACTTCTCTCTAACACACCCTTGTTCATAGTCTCTCTCTCTCTCTCTCTCTCTCTCTCTCTCATTCCCCTTCTACTTTTTATTAATTCAGTGGGTGCTTTCTGGCACGACAGGGAGGTTCCATATTCTGCCAAAGCAGAAAATGACTAAAGGAACTGCATTCACTAAGGAAACAAAAATGACAAAATAACAAAACAAAAATAACTAACATATGACGTAGGTATATACAATTTGATTCCACACCGCTGATTTTCCTCACTGTGTGTGACAACAATCAACACATGGTGAATCTTCTGACAGACAGGGAACATTTTAAGGGTCATGGTAGGCATGATGTTGCTTATTTTGTCAAAGTTGTCTCACTACTTTATATCGGTCACAAAAGTTGTTCCTATGTTCTATGTCCAACTCTTGGCATTGCAGGGATCGGAGTCGGTGTCACTCAGTTTGGATTGGAGATTCATAATATAAATCTCCAATCCAAACTGAGTTTCGACAGGAAGTGAATTTTGGCCAAGTCACACCCTGCATGATTTATTGGATGTGTTCCTTCGTATTCCTATTATTAAATTATTGCACAGCTCTGGCTTCCAGTGTTTTTATTTCATTTTCAAGAGTTATGACTACTGACTATATTTTATTTTCAATTTTGAATTTTTATTTGAGTCTAGTTTCAGATTGTGTTAGTTCCAGTTTCTCAGAAAAGTTTCATTTGAGTTTTTATTTAATTTAATTTGGGTTTAGGGCTTTTCATGGACAGGTACAAGGACAATGTATTTGAGAGCTTTTTTACATGATTCTTATTTTGTCTGAAGACCAACTGGTGTTGCACCGTTGCTGACGTAAGTTATAGGAGATGTAATTTCAGCCATAACATATTTGGTTTGCAGAGACTCTCGGTCTCCAGCTGCAACAGTAACATGACCCATAAGGCATTTATACATTCCTCCTCAACTTTCTACCTTACAGCGGCAAACTAAACTAATAAAGGCTTTATTCTCTCAGTTTGTCTCTATTTCTAACTGTTCATCTCTGTCTGCATTCCTCTTTCTGAGCTTCTCTCTATCTCAGAGAAAAGGTTGATGACTGGGAAGGAGGAGACAAAAAACCCTTTAATCAAAATGGTGTCTCTCTCCAGTGCTAGCCTCACTGCCACACACAAGACACACCTGTGTGTCAGTAAGAAATTATATAATTACATCTACATTTGGAAAACAAAATGAAAAGGTGCTGATTGAAAACTGTCATTATAATGCATGCATGTCTTTAATGTGCACCCATGAGAAATGCACATTTTAACTCGTCATATGGTTCCTTAGCTAGCAACACCTCAGCATTGTTACCTAGTAATGCCACTAAACAGAACGCTGTCCATCTTTTAGAAACCTAATTTCGAACAGTTGAAAGTTTGAGTGTGCACTGAGTGAATTCTCCACGAGCAGCGAGGCAGTCGAGTGACCACTTTCAGCCGTAAATGCTAAGTGGGTCAAGTGCGAGTGATCAAGAGTGGAGTGGATGGCAGTTTGAGATTTAACTAGTCTGTGGATTGGGCTCAACACCGGTAACAGGCCAGCTATTGCAGCACACGCCACCTTTCTACTTCAGGGTTAAGTGGAGCAAATCAGGGGCCAGGGCCAACTCAACAAATTACAAATACAAAGCAACTTTTGCATCATCCAGGTTGTCAAGTAAAAAAAACACATCATTACAAACCCCTGTAATACCAATACGCAAACCACTTTTGGATGGAAAACAAAAAACTGTGTGATCCATCAGACAGGCTCTTGTCCATTTTCTCGCCTATCGAAAGAAAGCACTGTGTATAGCGAAGAGAGAGACAGGGGGGAAGAAAAGCGACAGATTGAGGCACAGACACAGAGAGAGGAATAAAATTTAAAGATGACAGAGAAAAAGAGACAGATTGAGAGAGGAAAAGACAGACATGGAGACACAGAGAGAGAGAGAGACAGAGTTCCTTCACACTAGGCAATCTAATGTCATCCTCAGGGTTCCCCGAGGGAGATATAGACACACGAACACAGAAACCCATGCACACACACATTGTCATGCCCACTGTCCTTTCTCATTTTGCTGCCTCCTCTCTTATTCTTTTCTCTCTTTCCTCTTTCTCCTCTTTCAACACCCTATCATGGATGAAGAGTCGAGTCTAAGATGCTGTCAACCACACAGAGCCCGAAATCTACCCTGACCCTACTACCCTACAGTATTTCATCCTTCTAATACATGGCAGTGACTTGGTAAGGTTTTAAATATATATTGCATATGGCATTCGTTTCTCACTGTTGTTGAAGCCATCAATTTCTCCAGGGTACTTTGCAGACCAATTTTTATGTTCTCATAAAATAACGTTTCATCATGACCAAGACTTTGAAAAGCACTACTGTGCAGTCAAACGTGGCCTACGGAAGCAATTCAGAAGAATGAAATGTTTGCAGCAATGGGTCATATGGGTGTTCTGAAAATGCCTTTAAAACAAGATTAAACATCCTTACAAGTATTTACTGTTGCCGACAAGGGAGCACACTGTTCACAATCTCTAGTCTATTTTTATATTGCCATGTTATTTGCACTCATTAGACCTGAAATAGTTTGTATATCTGAGGTTGGTTAAACAAAGTTATATCTACCTATTATTGGGATTTTTCCATCTGATGTTGATCACAGTATCTTCAAAACCATATAGCTGCAATTATTTCTATTTTTTACCTTTTGAACTGAAAAGTCAAATGGTTCTTTATGTGCTGAGCAAGTTTCACAACACTGTGACCTATGAACCCCATGCAAAACGTTTACTATACTAAAATGTGATGGCTTAGTGGGTGTCGATTCCTCAAAAGCAGAGGTTTGGCAGACACGAGGTTTACCTTACAGCAACAATTTGGTCGTAGAACAAGCAGAACTGGCACAGCTGGCGGCAATTACACTAATCAGACCAATAATAGTAGAATCAATATCTCAATATCAGATTCCAGATGTCTTTAATCAGCTGACTGCCAGTCATTACTCAGTCATTAAATACTGCATGTGTGGTTTATTTTTACTGATAGCAATACTGAAATACAGTACGATAATGATAACCTACCTCTCAATAGTAGGAGTTTCTTTGAAGTACAAACAATCTGCCCCAGTGGAGAGTACAGCTTTTGTATTTCTTGTCTTTTGCAGTCTTTTGTCAGTCATGTCACATCAGGTAGCGCGACACAAGACAAAACCCATTTTACATTTATATAGATTTACACTTACAGTAATTACTCTCCTGAGCAACTGATGAGTGTGACAGCAGAATACGATTAATTTCCTGGATCACCAAAATTACAAGCACCCAATATTAAGAAGGTGCTATTCCTGTAATGATCATGGAGACTTCCTATAATTACACTGCAACTAGACAGGAAACTAAATAACTCACGTTGATGTGATTGGTACTTTTCCTGCAAATAGGCCAATCATTCAATCAGTCATTGCTTATTAAGAGAAAATAAATCCTCTCCTTCCTTCACTATTAGCCAGCTCATAATTTACCCTATATTTTATTTTTGTCACTGTCAAATTACATTGTAAATATGGAGAATAGGTAGTTGTATTAGTATAGTTGTATTTCAATGGGTCAACATACATCATCCCTTATGTGTGCCTGCCTAGATGATGAACAGTGGCTACGTTCACATCCATGGAGACGTCTGTTCTTACCCCGGTGACTCAGTGCAGTTTTAGGTTGGGTTGGGTGTGAATGACTTGGTTAACCTCACACTCCCAGTTAAGATGTCTGTCACACTCCCATGTTAAACAGGTTACAGTGGTATGTAAACATCTTACTGCTTATGTCTGCACAAACTCAGACTCACTCAACATCATTAAAAACATGACCGCAAGCAGTACTTACTATTACTCTTACTATTGGGAGAATCATTTCTTCCCCCTGTATTAGAAATAACCAGGGAGGGGGAAGCTGAACATTTTCACTGATTCGCTTGTGGACTCCACAGGTGGCCGGAAGCTACAACTGATATTGTGAATATTGTGGTTAATGTTTTTTTCATGGCAACAGGAATACTCAACCGCAGGGAATCAAAGGTGCATGTAAACAGCGTAAACCGAATAAGACCTTAACCGGAGTATGGCCAATAGCCAGGTAATCCTGGGATGTAACCATACCACACCTGAGAGAGAGAATCATTAGTGAGACACCAGAACTGTCCGCACCCCTGCTGAGCCTTCACAGCAAACGTGTGTGTGTGTGTGTGTGTGTGTGTGTGTGTTGGAGAGGGAACACTGCAGCATGTGTGAGATGGAGCAGACAGAGAGGGGCTTAGCGCTACCACACTACTCAACACCCTACTTTAATAAATGATGAGGATTGCATGATATATTCACATGGTCTTCCCCACCCCATCACCCCACCCCCAACCCCACCCCCCGGGGACACTCAAATCTGTTAGACTACTTTCTCTCTCTCTCCGTCTCTCTCTGTACCCAACAGTTCAAGAGGCCTCCCTCGTTCTCCTCTCTCCTCCAAGTCTTTTCCACTGGTTCGTAAAAATGATTCGCCAGGTCATTCATTTGTTAATAAAATACATATTCCAGCGAATGAGTTGACATTTTAACTTGACACATCACCGAGGGGAACAAGGTAACCATGTCTAGTTCACAGTGATCCAGAGTAAACAACACGTGCTGAGATGCAAACTGTGATGGACAGATTTATACTGTACTCTCTCTTGCTCTTCCTTTTCCTCCCCCTGTTCCCTCTCTCATCATTCCTCCTCTCCTGTCCTCTGCCTTCCTCCTTCACCTTGCAGCATATTTTCAACATATTTGGGTTGCCAAGCCAGCTCTCTTTATACCTCGATTTTTTTTTGTTTAACCAAGAAGCTACATCCTAATAGAAAAACATTACCACTACTCCTTTCCCCGCTGTGAGAATGTTAACAAGCTTAGTGTCTCTGAAGCGGTGCTGTAGCGAGTCCCAGGATGCCGCCTGCTCATCCTAGAGTCTTTCCCGAAGGTAGATGAAAACATGGTAAAGGTTAAGAATTCAGTTCATTTTAAATGTATTTACCAAGCAATTTCCTGTATTTATTAAAAATAAAGCTATGTGTTAATAAAGTTTTATAGTAAGTGTCGGTGTAAATAGCTGCTAGTTAGCACTGTGCTCTCAGGCAGAGGCTGTTACAGTCCAAATGGGAGTTTAATAATGGGTTAACAGCACTGTTGTAATCCTGGTGCTTGTTCACAGGAGCCTGAGGGAGAGTGAAAGAGAGAGAGAGGAGGTGGGATGTCCTGAATAAAAAAAGGCTTGAAAAGTATAACTTGAGTTGTTTCATGTGATATTAAAATAGTTTCTTCAAGTAGAACCAGGTTAAGCTGCAAGACGTGATCTCTGGTAATAGAGGTAGCTCATTGGCAGAGGCTGTCTTTCATGCTGCTGAACTCATGGGTTCAACACACACACACACACACACACACACACACACACACACACACACACACACAGAGTCCATAACCATCACACTCTTATTCACACCCCTTCATGATCCTACTTAGTATGCCACATGGGTAACTTCCTTGGTCGGATGAAAGACAAGGCTTCAATTTTAAATCCTGTGTGTGTGTGTGTGTGTGTGTGTGTGTGTGTGTGTGTGTGTGTGTGCGTGTGTATGTCGCACATGAGTGTGTGTCCATGGACAAGACAAAGCTTGAATGTAGCCATGTTAGCAAGACGTAGTTTTCTGTAGGCAGGTGTGTGTGTGTGATCAGGTGCTCTACAGTATATTTTTGTACCTTATGGGGACCTAATGTCCCCACAAAAAATAGAACGCCCAGACAAGCGGCCACTTGTGAGGACGCGTTCCAGACGGTGAGGCTAGCGGAGGAGTGTTGCGGGTTAAGGGTTGAGGCTTTGAATGCAAAATGCAAGTCAATTGTTTTACTAGCATTCATGTATGCAGATGTATGCATGTCCTTGCACATTAGCACATCATCTGTGAGACTAGCATCTTGATACAGGCTTTCAAAGAGTGTCAAGTGATGTAATTCAGCGTATTCAAGGATCTTATTCCAGCCCCCATCCTTTTATACACTGATTATTTGTGGATTTAAACATACAGGAGTGCAAATCTTAACTAAAAAGTCACACTCAGACTCTCTACTTCCTGAACTTGTGTTTAGATTACACATGTTGCCACTATTAACATCCAATAAATGATTCTTGAGATGTCTCTAAGGAGCCGCAAGACATCCAGTTCATGCTCCTAACTTCATGCTCCTAACATATTAGAAATTAATTGAGTGATACCCTGCAAGTGGAAATTTGAGGACATCACTGCCCAGAAACGGTGTTAACGTGAGATCAGGTAAACCGCACACAGCACACTCGTGTTTTACCAACCTGACCCGCCTGAGATTGCTTGATATGAAAAAGGTACCAAAAGGACAAAATAGTTGAGTTGGTGAGTCTAGCTGTTTCTGGAAGCAGTGCTTGACAAGTACCCAACAAAGTAGCAAAAACAAGACGATATGTGTGTGTTTGTGTGTGTGTGTGTGTGTGTGTGTGTGTGTGTGTGTGTGTGCCAGACTCCTGTGTCTACTGTATATCCCTATCAGTTGTAGTGGCAGTAGTTACAGCAGAGCGTGAGAGCAGCCTCAGGACAAAAACACGCTGAGCTTCTATGTCTACCATTTGCAACCACTCTGTTATACAACGCTATGCTGGAGGGCACCCATTTACCCACCAATGCAATATGCCACCCCACTGTTAGCAAAATGAATGCTATCCTGCGACTCACTGAATGCAGGGAGAGGAGATCACAGGCAGGAGGAAGGAATGGATGAAATAGAGGGTAGGGAAAGGAGATAGGGGATCAAAGGAGGATAAAATGAAGTGCACTAGAATTGAATTCAATTAAATAACAATGACAAAGAGAGAAGAGACATCTTCTCTAAACCATCCACCATGCCTCTCCTCCCTCCCTCCACCTCCTCGTGTATATTTTTCATCTTATGATCCTGCTGATCAGTTTCCGCTGGATATTGATTACTGCTATAACTGCTCACCACACATCACGTTCCCTCTTGTATCTCTCTCACTCCCTCTTCCCCTGTCCATCTCTGTCCCTCTTCCCCTTTCTCTGTTCCTTCCCTTCTCTATGCGTTTAGATTTCTGAGCATGTTTCTTCGTCTGTCTCTCGCTCTCTCTCTCTTTCACCACACACACACACACAACCCTTGTGTAATCCTTGGAGACCTTGGTGATCCAGTAATAGTCCCAGTAGATCGAATGTTACTCTGCTACCTCATTATCAAGCATGTGAAGCACGTTGCACGTTAGCTTGAGTTTCTTACATACGTGTTTTTAGACTCTTAATAATGACAACCAGGGTTTGACATTAGCTTTTTTGCTTACCAGCCACTGTGGCTACTGGTTTTCCTAAGTTACTAGCCACTCAGCTTTTTCACTAGCCAAAATCCCCCACCCAACAAAAGTAAAAACTAAAGGTAGCGGTAGTTGGAGACTATAACAGCATGTCCGTTTCTTTTGGCAATGACATTTTATTTGATTGTAGCACACAATAACTTACCACAGCAGACTGTATGCAAGCAACATAAGACTCGCACATCCACACATAGTCTGTGAAGGGTCGACTTTTCTTGCCGATCGCGTGGACGTTGTGGAACAGCGGCTCCATCTTTTCTAGCTCGGCTGACTTCATTCGAACCAGCGACTTCACAGCAACACTATCTCGCAAACCGGTCGTCACTTGCTAGCTAAGCTTGCGATGTGGCCATTTGACATCTCATGATTCTTGACAGCCTCCACTTTTAAAGTGGATGTGCCAATGGTAAATGGCACTCCTTTTGCCTTGCCTTGTTCTGCAGTACATGATTTTCATCAGAGGGTCATAAGTCAGCCACTCGCGAGCTGACCTCCACTTTTCATTGAAGAGGCGGATCTTGTTCTTCTCCCCTTTTCAGTTTGGTCATCACTCTTTCTCCTTGTTTGCTGCACAATTGTGTCGCCGGGCTTTTTGACCCCAGCAATGTGTAGCCACATTGTGCTGCCACAAGTTTGACTGAATGAATGAAGACCCACTAGCTTCTTGTCAGTCAGCTGGCTGTCACTGGCGAGACGCCAAAGGATGAGAACGAAACACGAATGGAACAATGGGATGAGTTGTAGGATTGAGTAGTATCACAATAGAATAACTATTACTTCAGGTGCCGTTTGAAGACTACAATGATTATTTTAGTAGGCTAGGAAATGCCACCTGCCAAAGTGGCTAGTAAGAGTGAAGGTGTTACACGCCACTGACGAATTCTACCCACATTTGGCGGGTGGGCTGGTGTTAAGGTCAAGCCCTGATGACAACAATATATATATATTCTTTTCTTTCTGTATTCACAAAAGTATTTATTACGTATCTCTGTGTATCTGCCGAAGAATGCAGTTACCTAAATCCTGAAAGGTACTCTTGATTATAGGCCTTAATAAGCTTTGGGGGTCAATAACCATCAGCCATCTTCTCAGAATAAAGGCATATACACACTAAAAATATTGATTCATTTTTAAAAGTTGCAGCTGAATAAAATGATAATTGTTTGGATCTTCAGAACACAGAAAAAAAAAAAGCTCATTACTTGTGTTGTTTACCTTTTACAGCCTTTTTAGCTCATTTTTACTACGGTTGCCAATAATTCCTGGGGCACCGGAGATCCCTGGAGATCAAGCTGCATAATTAATATGATTCAGAGTTTCACATAATTACAGGTCCAATATACATATGAAGAGGCCTCAGTAATAAGGTTCAATATTTATAGAAACCAAAAACAACTATCTAGGCTTGGCAGCCGACTGTTTCAGACGATCTACATAAAGAATTTAGGTGCACCGGGGGAAAGCTGCGAATACTTTCTGTACTTTCCCAACTTTTTGTAGGCTGTATCTGAATGTGTTTATGAAAGAAAATGAGAAGCTAAACAGTTTGTTTTTTTTAGTCGAGTTACTAATGGCAAGTCTCAAGCATTTAAGTAAAGACTAACAGCAGACGAGTCCAAGTCTAGCCGCAAGTCCTGACTTCCGTGACTCATCGGACTCGAGTCACAAAAGTATCCAGGTCTCATTTGTGCATATTTTGTTTCTCCCCATCACTCATCCTCCCTCTCCTGCTGTTGCTCTCCCATCGCTCTGTTTCTTGGTCCTTTCTCTCTCTCTCTCTCTCTCTCTCTCTCTCTCTCTCTCTCTCTCTCTCTCTCTCTCTCTCTCTCTCTCTCTCTCTCTCTCTCTCTCTCTCTCTGTCCTCCCCTTGGTCGTTCTCTGATCTCTCACACTCACTGTTCCACTCTCTCAGTTGATCTTTCCCTCCATCACAGGGAGCTTCATAAGAACAAAACCGGGTGGATACAGGCATGTTCACACTTAAGCATGTACACACACTGATACACCTACTTTCACAAGCATGCACACACCCACACATACCAGGGTAAATTCATAACAGGATGCAATCTTGGTTTTGACATGATAATCACCACCACATACAATGAACATGACCCATGGCCACTGTAACTGCCTGTGCTTCCAACTGACTTTAGCTTACAGCTGAGGCTTTCCAGCATATTCCCTGGGGTCCCACATATTCCCAAAAGTATTTGAGCCAAAATTCATTTTGCAGGCTCATGTTCTGGCTTATCTGGCTGAATTTCCCCTGGTTTCAGGCTGACAACCAACCAGTCTACTATCATTTTAGATCCGTTTTTCAATCTTACTATCATTTTATGCAGCCTTACTATCATCCATGTTATCATTTCATGCAGCCCACATTCCATTGCATTAGCAACATAATGGCTGCCATGTCAGGGGAAGTCAGTTTAAACAAGTATAGGTTGAGGGATGGAGGGGAGGAGCAAGGAAAGGGGTGGAGGGAAAAGTGTGAGCAGAGGAAAATAAGTGGGTAGTAGAGGAGAAGAAGATCAGAAGAAGATGAGATAGAGATGAGAGACAGAAGTGAGAGGATGGGAGAATGATGAGAGGAAAAGGAGAGGTGGAAAAGGAGGAGGAAAGGAGAAGAGTGCACAGGGACCCCTGCCGGCAAAGCCGGATCAGTCACTGTCAAGTTGATGAGCTGTGTGTGTGTGTGTGTGTGTGTGTGTGTGTGTTTAGGTGATGACAGGCTGCCTGTAAGGAATTGAGTCAAGATTTCCTGGATCTCTCTCACTCACACACACACACACACACACACACACGCCCTTTAGCTCTTTGATCGACTTCAGGGCAGCTTTCCCTTCACCACACACACACACACACACACACACACACACATACTGTGGCAGACTGGGCTATCTGCCACAGAGAAACTGTGGGAAAGGACTACATTCCCCAACGGACAACAGCCAGTTGGCCGTCTTGCCCCAGCTGAGGGGTGTTACTCATCAGCCAGGTGGGAGCTGACTGCCTCACCTAAAATACTGCAGTCCACAAGTAGAGGCCAGCGAGACGACCCAGGCCAGGGAGGCTGCTGAAAGCTCTCCCTACATTTTACTCAAGATAAGTTTAAATTGTATTTCAGCATTTTGTGTGAATCCTGCCTGAAGCGTGATCTGTGCCAGCCAACTGCCCTCAGATTGGGCTTGTGACAACTGCCTTTTTCCCCTGGGGTGCCACAATACACACACACACACACACACACACACAAACACACACAAACAAAACCGCACCGGCTTGTAAAATGACACCCAGCGAATACGGGTCCTGATGCAGCGTTGTGGAAAACATACCGACATAACAACTCTGCGAAGTTCGGCGAGCCAAATTCCCCTAGATCAGCGAGATGACATGGTGTGCGTGCGGGAGAGGCGCTATAGGAGGAGGTGTTTTCAAGTCGATCAAAGAGTTTGAGGGATAGAGAGAGAGAGAAGGGGAAAGAAAGAGGGCGGAAGAGAGAACAAAGAGACTGCAGAGTAGAAGCGTCAGGTGTAAGTCATTTATGCGGTCTATTACCTGAGTGCACACAGCAGAACAGGCACGGGTACAGGACAGTTACACTTGTAGGCATTTCCATGCTTTAAGACAATCGGCATCCGTCAAATTCACAGAAAAGTACACCTAGGTTGCGTTGTTTGAACAAACTAGTAATAACAGTGTGTGTTCACCACCCACCATGCAAATGCTCTGCTGTGAGTATCTGCCGGGTTATAGAGTTTTGGAAAGGCTGTTAAGAAGTTTCTCAGTTTCAACTTTTTGATGGACTGGGTTGCGATATTTTCATGCGCTGCCCTCCCGTCAATCCATGTCATCTGCCAAAGCATAGGTCTCATGGGATATTGTCCGTTTTTTTGATGTATCACAAAGTCTCAAGCATTCTGCTGCACCATGCCTCAACCTGCCTCAAGAAACACCACAGAAATCAGCCAGACCAGGCTAACCAATCTAGTCTCACAGCAAGCTGATTGGCTCAACTCCCTCAACAAGATTTTCCCAGCTGGTCTGGGGATTTGAAGCCGTGACCTTGCAGTTCACAAGTCTGTTTGACTAATCTTTAGATTACCACTACCCTAAAATCAGTGTGCTGTTTGCATCTTATTTTTTGATGAATCACTCTACTTCCACCAGGGATTGAGATATCATGGAGCTATAGCAAAGCAGGGCAGCCGTCCCTGTTCACATGGTCCTGTGGGAGCCCACAGAGAGCCTCATCCAAGAGGAAATATAGCCCCCCCCCCCCCCCCCCCCCTCTGTATGAAACGATACTGTCATTTATAGGAGGGTGGCCCGAAAACATTGTTGTACCTGGGTCCAGTACAGGGTAGCTATGCCGGTGGCTGCTGTAAGCCTCTCAGAGTGCTGACATGGATCAGTATGTACCGTTAATGATGAAGATTAGCCAGACAAGGTGCACCGGATGCTGATCCAAGATCAGTCCTGTTCATACTCAGAGCACAAGGCTATAAGCTGCTCTGAGACCTACATAAGACACACTCAAGGCAATAATCCTCTGCACACACCAATACATGCTGGCATGTACATCCTCTCAAACATACTTACATGCATTTCACACTCAGGAATCTGTTGACGCCTGATATTCACTTTCCATTTACATTATTTTGTGAGTTGTTGTGCGATGAGGTCATTTTTTATTGCCTTTGTGTTTTGTTCTGTTCTTTTCGTGTTTCATCCCTGTGCAGTGGAAGAGGATATACTATGCAGGAGGTGATTAAACAGGAAGCCCAGCAATTCTAAGCTCATACAGAAGAAGAGTTTACTCTACATGCTGAGAAAGTACATATACTCTTTGTATGCACATATGCTCTCAGCTTCACACCTGTGGCTGGGACAACAAACCCAAACCCAATTATTGCTTACTTAGGCTTCACATGTTCAAACAAGCCGTCCAGCACCCGTCTTCAGCACAGCAGAACTCTGACTGTGACGAGGCTGGTGGACGCCCAGCGCTCTTCTCGTGTCGGTCAGAGCAGAAACAACAGTCCACACGTTCATTTGTGATATTTGACTGAATACGACCCTAATTAACATTCTCCGTGACCCATGTCTTATCAGCAGTATTGTAATTACAACATTGAGGTTGAAGTATTAGTGCGTATATAATCGTAATCAGTGGACGTGAGATAATATACCGCAACAGTCAGTATGCTACACACACAATTGTAAACACAATTTCATCACCAGAGACATGAATGGCTTTGTATTATTAACCATTAAATCGTCTTATCGTCTTTGTGAAAGGCAGAGGTAGGTGAGAAAACAATTAAAGTTGTTGTGGTATTCTTTTTTAATAAGTGACAGTGACGAAGTTGCAAATTGGACGTTGGGGACGTCCTCTGCAGCCATGAGGGACTCCAATTTTAAAACTTATAATTAGACAATAACCATCCAATGATAGAATCCCTTCAGATCACTACCAGTTTGATTCATAGTTACCGAGAAGAAAACTGGACTGATTTACTTTTAAGTTTTTAGGAGGAAAGAATGAAAATATCAACCTGATTCTAGGATAATTCAGGAGGAAATATCCATGTTCTTTTGTCTAATTACATTAATCCCATTAACATGGTTTGCACATAAAAGATTAAATAGCAGAACTCACAATAAACATGTTTTCTATGGGGACTACTATAAGGAGAAATAATCATTAAAAATTCAGATTTTCCCAGGTACCCACCCCCACCTCTTACCCACTTCCTCCTAATGGTCACCCTTGGCATTGCCGCTGCCTTGCTTTCTTGTTAAATAAAACATGCTGTTCGGCAACAGATGCATTTCTAGGTCACTGCAATAGAGGCAGAGATCAAACACACACACACACACACACACACACACACACTCACGCACACACAAGCACACGGACTACTCGTCATTTAGTTGCCAAATGTATGCAGTAGGTAAACACTAATGCGGCAGTCAGCATTGGAATTCAGTCCTCAGCCTGCCTGTCTGCAGAGTGGCCTGGGGAACTCACCGCAGTTGTAGTCATTTATATCGCTTAGGCTGTTTTGCATTTTGCCGTATCATGCCTTAACCTGCCTTAAAATACAACATAAAAACCTGTCCATGCTTATCTACAATTCTTTCTCTCATCTCGTTTCGCCGCAGTTGTTGCATCCTTGACATTCAAATACCATTTTTGATTAGGAACAAGAATAAACAAGAAAATACAGTTGTTTAACAACACTCAGTGACTCTGTTTTTCTTGATTTGGCCTCACAACTCGTCTACGATTCATTCGATTTCTTCACCAATATTTAAGGTGCAACAAACATGTTCACTCCACTATCACAAAGCAAATAATAATGCCAACAATAATCAATAACAAAGTCTCTAATAATTAGCTCTAATAATAAGTGACAGCCAAAGTAAAGGAATCATTATTCACAACCTAATTCTCATATATATTATTGCCACAGCCATTCCTTTTTCCTAATATTTCAGGTGTTCTGTTTCTTAACAAGGTTTTCTCTCCAGCAACATAAATAGTATGAGAGTTGTCAAGTCCCCTCAGTCACAGGTCCTGGTGAGTACTGGGAACACTGGTCCCTGCTATGTTTGATTCCTTGCAGCTCCAGGTTCTGGAGGTTTTGGAGCTGAGGCCGATATTCTGGGGTCTTTTTTTTTCAGAGCTTATATCTTTGGACCTACGGACATCTAGGTTAGAAGTTAGTTAGCAACCTAAAAATATAAATTGTATTGAATTAACCTCCACAGCAGTCCAAGGCATCAATGTGGCTCAGAAGAAAAGAAGAGATTTTCAAAATGTGGGTTGGAGAAAAAACATTGGCTATTTTAACGCATCCTCACTGGACTTCAACCCCTAGGCAACATAGCCAGCACTGTCCCCACACACACAGGCACGCACACACACACGCGCACACACACGCGCACACACACACACACACACTCCAAAGCCGTCTGAGAACTGCAGATATAAGGCTTTGCTGACATCACTCAGCTCCAGCCAAAACTCTGTCCTTCCCTCAAAACTCTGCAGGGACATAGAGATGAAAAACGTTGGAATATGGAACAGATTTCTTAACCAGAAATAAATCACATTGGCTGTCTGATCTCTCTCCACCCCACTGTCACCCTCCTTCCCACTCTCACTCTTTCTTACCATCATTTCCTGCCCCTCTGTGTCTCCGGACAGCTCTGAGACTCATGTCACTCCTGCAAAACTTATTCAATCAATCACACACACACACACACACACACACACACACTTTCCCTCTCAATCACTCCATCGCCACCCCCCTCTCTCTCCCTGTCTGTCTGCCACACACACACTTTCTCTCTCGATCACTCAATCTCCACCCTCCCCCCCTCCCCGTCTGTCTGCCACACACACACACACACACACACACACACCTACACACTTACATACTCTCCCTCTCTTTCTCTCTCATGCTCACAGCACATGCAAACGAAAGCACGCACATGCATGCACACGCACACACACAGACACACACACACACACACACACACACACACACTCGCAGGGGCTAAAGCCTCGTCTATCTGAGGAGACCAGACCATGCCAGACCAGTTAGCATTGGAGCAGTGTCAGAATGTGACATCACTTATATAAGCGGAGAGCTCCATCTCCCTCTCCGCCCGTCTAAGCTGCTGCTGCACAAGGTCACACTGGAACTGAAGGGCTGCTCAATCAAGCTGCCAGTTTTACCCTTCATCTGTCCAAAATCTGTTAAATACATACTTAACCCGAACTGTACATGGAGTAGGCAAAATGTTCCTCAGCAGCAGGAAACTTAAAACGCCAGGGTGTTGCACCCACTCAGTGGAAACGTCATGTTACCTGCTGATCAGTGAGCCGCTTGAATATCCTGGATTTAACATGGTTTACAAGAACACTGAACATGCCAGATGTTATACTGATCCAGGTTGGATTAAGAAGACACTGGGGGAAAAAAAACAACCGGAAATTGGTATTTTAACCATACTGATGCCTGTGCTGTCTACTGCCACCTCTTGTGTTTGGTTTCTGTTAGCATCACTTGTGGTTTTTATGTAGGTTTTCACTCTGATTTCTAGTGAGTGAGTGTTTGACCATGCTGTACTTTGGGTGCAACACTACTGCCCTTTCCCTAACCCTAACCAAGACCTGCTCACCTCTTGGAGAACTAAGAAGTGTTATCTTACAATTAACCACCGTAAAACCACCACAGTGAGATTCCTAGAAACTCTAAAAATCATCTGGCATAGAAAGCTATTCCTCCAAAGCTGTTAAGGATTATGGATGTTATATGGCTGCTGCTGAAAACTGCAGAGATCAAACTCTCTCAGTTAAAGTCTCTGGTTCCATTCATGTCTAAACCAGAAACGTCTGCTAAAGCTGGACTGAAACATTCTGATACAAATGTGTGTGTCTGTGTCCTATATTAAAGCTACATGCTACAGCTGCTACAACAGTAGTGCATGTTGGTTTCAGCTTTGATTCATTTGTTTAAAAAAACAAACACTTAAACAGTATAACTTATGCAATGGTGTGTGAGAGAGAGAGATAGAGAGAGAAATGATAGCTTAAAAGCCCATTTAAAAACAGCCCTATCAGTGGCCATGTTGCATGTATATGTCTGCCACAGTCTTGATCACTTAGAAAACCACTTACACAGCAGCATAACTGAACACTGGATCTGTGTGTGTGTGTGTGTGTGTGTGTGTGTGTGTGTGTACTCTTTACTAAATCTTGCTAAGCCTAAGAGTATTGAGAGCTGACACTTTTGGATAAATCATTTTACAGCACGATATGCTCTAAGTGCTTAGAGAGGACATATTGGCTGAAACCTCCCACTGTTTAGGCCCTCATGAAAAAACATACTTAGTATTAAATATTGAAGCAAGAGCCCATTAGCATACATTAAATTACAGCGAGATGAACGCAGAGCTTACAGCTTGCAGCTGGTGGGGACAGTGAGCTCCCATAGTGTGAATGATGAACTCTCTGTAAGCCCCTGGAGCCCCTGTCTTGAGATGGATGTCATTCTCATTGAACTAGTTTTGGACAAGCCACATCTTGTTTGACTTTTCAGCAAAACAACAAATATGTTTTAATTTGCAACAGATATATGTATATATATATATATATATATGTATATATATAAACAAATATATATGGGTAGTAAGAGAACCGAGATATCACGAGATACAGACTCAAATGTGACTCTCTGAGCAGTGATGGTAGTAGAAGCCAAGAGTGAGCTTATGACCAGGAGGCTCTCTGTTTGAATCTTGGACTGGTTGGGAAAATGAGTGAGAAATGATTTCCCCTCTAACCGTCATAAAGTTTTACGATGACCTGGATATATAACAGGTAGAAAGATTTTTGTATCAAGTGTATCAAGGAATTTTGTAAAGGGAAATTTAGCTCAGCCACAGTCTGACTGGATAAAGAGTAACCTCATTTCTGAAAGGCTTTCGGGAATAGAGAGACGTTCAGTAAATTGAAGTGGTCAAACCTTTTGAGACACGATGCATTGAAATACAGAGGCTTCACGTGTCACGTTCAAATCTGCACATGCACACAATCCTTTAACATCTTTTACAGTCTGGTTTGTGGTCGACGAGGTTCCATTCAATTTTGTGTCTTGAGCCAGTATTTAAAAACTAGCTACAGATCCAAAATGGCTATTATGCAGTTTCTCAAATTTTCAGACGTAAATTTTAATGTGTGTAAATTTGATTTGCTTTACAGGTTGAGTCATTGCTGCTGCAGAGCAAGCCAATCACTACAGAGTAAACAGACAAATCTGTTTTTCGTATGGCAGAACATAACAGGTTTACCCAGGGATTTAACTTAATATTTCAATCTTTCCTTTAAGAGATTTAAAACACCAAATGTGCTTTTGTAGGTTTGACCCATTGCTGCTGGCTAGCAGCTCACTTGGGGAATGATTTGTTTAAATGCTTAGTGCTTTCATGTGGAGAAATTTTGCACAGATTCAGATCAAGTAATGCACAGTAAATTAATTTCAAAATGTTGAACACTTGATATACTTCTGGTTTGAATCACTGCTGATCCTTGTGACCCTTAAAAAGGAGTGTATGATTTTTGTCTGTTGCCACATTAAGACACATATTGTAATGTGTTTACAATTGGATCTGCCTGTGGGTTGAATCATTGCTGCCCTGAGCAACTCAGTGGTAGTATAGCTAACTATTAGCATGTAAACACTAGGCCCCTTTTCTGTTCTCATATTAAAGTGGCACTCTGAGCAACAACTTGACACAAATTGGTGCACATTTCTGTGCCCCTCCAAAAGACTAAGGCAAACTCCCCGTGGGGAGTAGTGTGTGTTTTAGCTTAACACAGAGCAGTGGCAGTGACTGCCAAACCACATATTTCTGTGGTAAAGAGCATCTCTTGATTCCCAAAACAACAGGCAGACAAGCAGCTTTAGGCTCATTCATAATGATTACAACACTAGACAGGGTTGCTGTCTCTCTTTCTCTGCTTACTTAGGTCTGTGATAGAAATGGGAAACCTCTACTAGGGGTTCTCCAGCTGTTAACACAGCCAGAGTTGGTAATAAAACGGCCCGTTTCCCCACAGACATAAAGACATATTCATAACAGTTTCACTGCAATGCACTGTTGTTGCACAACCTTTCACAACCATGTTAATATTATTTGAGAGGCATTCAGAGAGAATGGTATTTGGACAGGCGAGAGGGAAAGACAGAGAGATCAACCTCTTGCTGCAGTCAAAACAATATACGGCTAGGAGAGGAGGAAGGAGGAGGGAGAAGGGAAAATAGAAAGGGAGAGATTTTAGAGAGACAGGAGGGCGAGAGAGAAAGGAGCAAGGCACAGTTGCAGCGGGACATAGTGACAGTTGCAGCCTGTCATCCCACACCAGGGGGTTTTGGTGTGTGTGTGTGTGTGTGTGTGTGAGAGAGAGACATTTGAATATGCACTGGCAGCCGTCACATTAAGTAAAGAGATTCCTAACATCTCTCTCTCTCTCTCTGTCTCTCTCTCTCTCTGTCACACACACATATAGGCAGACTGTTCACAAGAGCAGGAAATGTCATTGCTGCCTAGCAACCACGTGGTAGCCTGTGGGGCCATGGCAAGATTACTTTTTTTTTCTATCTCTTTTCACCAAATTTCACACTTTCCCCTCGATGCACATGCACGGCCAAACCATTACGATAGGCTACATACAGACCAGTGAATGGCTTCCTGGCAGATCGGTGTGTGTGCTATGCGCATGGTCCAACTATTTTGATCAACTACACACACGGCAAGTGCTAGTAATAGCTCCTAAAATACACTCAATCCCCACCTCGCTTGCTGCAGAGCGTTTCAAAACTGTTCAAAACTCAGAGACAATACAATAAACAAACCCTGCCCTGTGTTTCTCTTTCATTTTCTTGGTTTCCTACTCTTCTGACTAAGGGGGTTCAGCGTGGGGCCCAATTAAAAAATTTAGTCTCTTGCCTTGAAACCGAGGCTCATTAGAGCATATTGCCTCTCTTGTCATGTGGGGACGCACAAGAGATAGGCCTGTGACCCATTTTGGATCTAGAGCCATAGCATAAAGAATCCAGGTTTGATGTGTGTATGGTGTAAATTCATGCTCACACTGTTCTACTTTTTCTGCGGGGCTCTCAGGAGAACACAAAGCGCCACAGAGATCCTGAGAAATAGAGCAGAACCAGCAAAATGAGATCTTTCTTCAGGCCTCCTCCATAAATGGCTTCTTCCTGAAGAGCACAAATCCAGGGAAGCATGGAAGACAAAGAAAATGAGGGAGAACGAGTCAGACAGACAGAGAAATAGACAAAGCAACGGAGGGAAATTGGCCCAGAGAGAGGGAGAGAAAATGAGAAAGAATAAACAGAAAGAGTTGCAATGGGACTCACACAGACAGTTGCAGCCTATCATCCCTGAAACCAGTGTGTGTGTGTGTGTGTGTGTGTGTGTGTGTGTGTGTGTGAGTGTGTTAAAATGTCACCATGGCTGGATTTTCCCTGGTCACACTTTCTTTGCAGCTCTGCTTATGTTATCTGTGTTGTAACTGTGTGTGTAATCCAGCAGCAGTAACTGTGACAGACAGGAAATGATCATGTAACACGAGTAACAGCTGGCAACCTACTGCCCTCCAGTTTCCTCTGTCTGCTACCTCTCCTGCCCCTCCTCGTCTCCCTCCCTACCTTTTTCATTCACTCAATCTGTCTTTGTGCCTGCCTCCTCCTTCTCCCTTCACACCCCTCCTGTCCTCCCCCTACTAACATCACCACTCTCTCTCTCTCTCTCTAAAACAGTTGGTGGTGTGAGGGAGGACTCATTTCCATATCATTGCCATGAGAGGGAACATTTTGTAAGAATTGAGAGAGATTGGTAAAAAATGACCATGCCTCTTTGAACAAATGTAATGGGTTATGGATGAGTTTCATTGGCTCTGAGGGAAATTACCCAGCGCACCATATAAACGTTCGATTCAAATGAAAAATTGATGGAGGAACAAGCAGTTAAATGTATGATTGCATGGTCGGACCACTGAGTGGATTGATGAGTTAACAGATGGTTAGTTGTCTGCGTCGATTGTTGAATAGATGGATGGATGAGTGGATGGATCAATGGAGTGAAATGTCCAGACTGTGCCAGCACAAATCCTGTTTTAATCCCCCTCACAATCCCACCTCCTTTCTCCTCTCTCTGGCTCCATCAATCCCTCCATCCTCTCCCAATTCAATCCCCCGTCTGCTTCACCTGTGGCTGTGTAGTGTAGTGCCGTGGGTAATGTTAACAAATGTAAAATTGTAAACATAAAAATGCAACATTTTTCAGTTGTATGAAAATGACTTAATCAGTTGTTTAAGAGCCAAGCGTTTTATGTCAACATATTCTTGTTTGATTCTATTTTACTACATTTGCGAAATAATATGCAGCTATGGTCACTGTAGGGGCCGTTACCAGTGTCAAAGCTTCTTATCTCCAGTGAGGCATTTTTAGTGAATTGAGAGAATCAGGTTAATTGTACAACATGAACTATCAGTGGCAGACAAAAAGACAAATGGATATTCAAGGTTCATGCAGGACACTGAGGCCGTGGCGTGAACCATGCAGCTGTAGAAAGTTTGTTTAAAGCTTGCACTACAGCTGTGGCAAGTTAATCTGAACCTACACTTTGTGCAGCCAGCTGTGGCCTTGGCTTAACGCTATTGCTACTGTATAGAGGCCATGGTAATACTGTGTCTGAGCCAACAGGCTGACATAGTTCACAGCAGTCACACTGACACACACACACACACACACAGAGGTGAGCAGCCTTTGTGGAGCCAGATGGTGACAGAGAGCAGCTATTTATAACGTCTCTGAGGGAGACACTGAGAAAGAGAGGGAAGGAGACAGACGCAACCAACAACACTGATCTACAAGATCTAAGATCTACAGTACAGACAGACACTGACTACGTTTACATGGACTGCATTAATCCGACATTAAACTGACCTTAAACAACGATATTTCGATGAAGCTGTTCTACATCTTACTTAATTCATCTACATTTATTGATCCCTAACTTGCATTGGAATGAGTGATGGCTTATTACACTTGGGAGAAAGTTTCCTATCAATTGGTTATGTGATTTAAAACCCTCCTCCTTTCCTGATTGGCTGTATTGATCATGAATTTGCATTGACATGTGTTATCGCTATATCTATTGATCGCAAAGTAGCATATAAAATGAGTGACGGCTCACCGGCTCACTCGTCAGACTCCCGAAGACTCCAGAAATCCCAAAGCCACAATAAGATGTGTGATGGATCGTTGGACTTGAGAGAGTGACTTATCGATTGGTCATGTATTTTAAGCCCCTTTTTATAGTCTATATCTATTGATCCCAAAGTTGCACTGATGAGCATGATGGCTTGTCAGATTCAGGAGAGAGATTCCTATTGATTCCAAAGTCGCATTGACATGAGTGATGCTCGTTGGACTTGGGAGTAAGTCTTTATTGGTGATGTCATGTAAGCCACTCCCCCTTGCCTAATTGGCTGTTTTTTGATGTTCTAAGTCTGCTGATTCCAAAGTCACACTGACATGAGAGATTGATCATCAGACTCGGGACAGACACAGCCCCTATCCAGATTGTCTGTTTTTCTTTTGTTTCATTTATTACCTGGAAAATTGCATCAAGATATGTGATAGCTCATTGAACTCAAGAATTTCTGTCTTGCCAGGCAACAAATTATATTCCAGCCACAAAGCAAAGTTTTGCCTAGCATTTCTTAGCAACACAATTTATTTCCAGGATGGAAGTGAATTACTGGAAGATGAAAAACATGTCATCACTTTTTAGACATACAAATACATGTAAAATATCTCCATCAGTTTTGATACATATATACTTGTTTTACAAGAATTATAGGCATATATTACTTTCTATAGTTTATTTTATGTCCCTGTTTGTAGGTTCCTTTGCAGCTGACAAAATACCAAGATAAGTGACTATATTTCTTGTTTGGGTGACCAGTAGAAAAAAGGTGGCAACCCCCCAGCTTTAACAGATTGTTGTGTCACAAACACCAATATATCACTACTGACAGCTAGATTATAGTATTTGGTGGATGATTTTAGTACCAAAGCACTTTACAGCACAAAGACGTTACAGATTTGTAATCTATCATAATATGTCACTATCCAGCAGCGAGACCAGAGCATCTTGTGGACAATTTTATCTAAAGTGCCTTACAGCATCATGAGAGTGTAGATTTGTAGCATGGGTACCCTGAGGGTAAACTGGTCTCATAACAGACCAATAAAATATCACTCCCGGCAGCTAGACTCAAAACTGTTATACAGAACCAATTACTACTGACCGGAGAAGAGGAGCAGAAATGAGAGGACAGGAGAAGAGGAACAGAAAAATGAAGATAGAAGAGGAGGGAGAGGAAGAGATGAATAGAGGACATGAGAGAGGGGGAGAGGATAGGCAGGGTGAGAAGAGGGGAGGGAAAGGGAGCAGAAGAGGAGATGAAGATGAGATGCAAAAAAAAGAGGAAAGGAGCAAGCAAAGGATGAGGAAGAAAAAGGAAAGGAGGAGTGAGATGAGTTGTTTATGAGCTGCCCAAGGAGAGGTCAGTTGTGGCCGGTAGACACTCGTTTATCTGCCATTACTCTCATCAGGCCTCTGGCACTGCCTCTGTGTGTGTGTGTGTGTGTGTGGGTGGGTGCACGCAATTGTCAGGGCAGCGTGTCTGATTGGGATTCTGGTCGCTGGCTGGGGAAAAGCTGAATCACCATGGCGACCTCGGAACCAAGGAGGAAAGCAGAGGAGAGGGGAGCTTAGGAAAGAGGGAATGAGGGGATGAGGTGAGGAGAGTAGACACAAGGGGAAGAGAGGATAAGAAGAACACAGAGGCAAAAGAAGGCAGGGACAGGCGAGGAGCGTGCAGGTAATGAAATGGTAACTCCCTGGTGTTAAGGGTATCGTGTTCTGTACTACTGTACTGTGATGAAGCTGTACAAAGGGCTGAGCATCTTGATGAAAAGAAAGGACCTTTGGTAGTGAGGACAAGTCTTTCTCGCCTTCTCTGTGGTTCCTTCTGCTTTTCTTTCACACCAATCCCTGTTTTTCTCTCTCTTGCTCTTTTCCATCTATCCCCCCCCCCCCCCCGTCTCACACTAGAAGGTCAAGCAGGCTCATTAATGTGTATTGTTCTTCATGGTGACAGCATAAGCTTTATAGTTAGACCATTTGCTCTCTCTGCAATAGATAAGCACAGCGCTGTTACATAAGCTTTTCAACTTCATAACATCTTCAACAAAAATAAATGTACTTCGTTGATATGTTGAATGAATGAATTGTCATGATTGTGAGCTGCTTTTGATCTGCAATTATCATTAGGTCTTGTCCAAATGGATTGATACAGCCATAATGACTCATTTATCAAGTGAATAATTGAGACATTCAAAGCACGGTGAGGAACTTTTACACAAATATGAGGACTGTATGCTACTTTCCTTGATTTCTTACCAGCCACAGTTAAAATCTGATTTGTGTTAGAAGACCATATGACACTGTAACACTTGCAAAAGTCAAGCGTTGGGAAAAATGGGATTACTTGCCACAGACAAATGGCAACCACAAAGCTATTTGTCCATCTTTCTTATTTCTTATGCTAATTTATGCTATTTGTATTGTACTCAACAAAAAATGAAAATAAAAAGACTTAGAGTGTATTTATATAAAAGCCCTTTATACAACTGTGCATTGTTTACTGTGACTAAGGGTGGTGATAAAGTTGACATTACCAAACTGCTAAAACTCTCTTCTAGTGGCTTCATCATTGCAGCACCAGATGCAGCAACTCCTGCACTCTTTTCCACTATCTTTCTATTTTTCTCTCTCCTCTCTCTATCAAATCTCTCCCTTTTATTGCTTTAAAAAACAACTACTTGTGTGCTTGTATTCTATTATTTTTTCTCTGCTGAATCGTATTACTTTTGTTTCTGCAATGACCTAATTTTCCCAAGGGGATCTAGAAAGTTTCATCTAATCTCAAGAGTGATGCTGCTCTACCCCGCCACTGGTTATATGGCTCTTGTAATCCAGATGCCAGGTGCACAAATCAATAATTATGTGGACTACCAGATGTCAATCTGGACGGGATTAAAATTACCCCAGGATGTCGGAGTTAATTTAAAATATAGTAAGTAATTTCAGCCACAAAGCCACTGACATGTTCGTAAATGAGGGTTCACACAGCTTTTCAGAAGCCAAATTTAAGCACTTTTCAAGCAGTTTCAAAATGCATTGTCAAGATGCAGTACTGGAGAAGTAGAAAGAGGTTAGGCTACTGGACACACACACAGCTAGCCAGGACACATTCGCTTAGCACTGTAGCCACAGAACAGGAATTATATCTCTGCGCTCATGCACACAGAAATAACACTCTTGCCTAGCAAGCCAGTCATTGGAGTCAGCACATGTGTTAAGCTAGCGCCGTAGACCATGCTAGCTTTTTCAATCTGTCAGCCAATGCTATGCGGGTATACACCGGCTAACACACAGCTGCTCTGAAGTTCATAAATGCCAGTTCATAAATTAGCAGAGAAAAATTGTCTTGCATCACACCATGCCCATCACTCGCTCAACTATATACTATATATACGTATACTATACTACATATAAATATATTATAAGTCAACCCACATTTCCCACCCCACTAGGCTAATGTTAGCTAAATTTCTGTAGGCTACTAAACAGAGAGCTTACCTTTGGCATGACTTGAGAGCGCACTCAACCATCGTGAAAATATGTATTTCCTTCTTGCAGATTTTGCAATATGCTGCCTGCAGATTTTTAATCCATGTCCTAGGATAAGATAAGATAAGATGGGTAAGGTAACTATGGATAATTTATTATTATGATTAAACTGCTAATTCTAACAATGGTACTATTTTTTAATATTTAATACTAATACTACTACTGCTGAATGATAATAATATCTTTACTTTATGTCTCACAGAGGTGGCGATGCTCTTCATCTAATAATTTATGAGAAATGTATTGACAGGGAGAAATCTGCTGTAAATTATGTGAAATAATTTTACACATATCAACTTGGAGGTTATTGACGAACAAAAAAGCTTCTGATATGTAGGGAAATTTGAAGTTATACATCACTGAAAATAACACAATGTGAGATTTGTGTCATGGTGGTAACATATTCAGAGAGAAGCACCCTCCATCAACTAGCATACCAAAATAAAAATGGTCATTATAATTTCATAGTGCTCTGCAATACCACAAAGTAATGTATTGTGCTACTAACTGCACAGTAAACAGAACAGTGTTTTTTAGAGGGTGTTCTTCATGGCGTTGCACATCTTTATGTTGCATAATTGGTTGGGAAGGATTGTTTACTTTGGTTTTCAGTAAATAGGGTGTTTTTTTTCCTCCAACAACTAAATGCCTCAAGCAGCAACATTTTTGAAGCCAATAGAGCAGGGAGTAAGCTCTTCACTATGGCGGCATATGAGTGATAAAATTAGCGAGCATAATTGAGATCACCGCCGCGCACACATATTATTTTTGAGAGGGCGAGGAGAAATCAATGCTTTGAGCGTGCGCGCAGAATCCGAAGCAGCGCGCACAACTATCATTGCTGTCCTGCTCACGAAACTTTCACCTGCTCGCTCGCTCGCGTTTTTTCTTTTTGGCAGTAAGTGGGCGGACCCAGTCACAATGGTATCCCTAAATCTAACTGGTTACAGTGATTGGCTTTTTTGTATCGGTGCAAGTAAACAAGGAAGGAGAAACAATAAAACTTTATGCTCTGTGAAGTGGTTGATGGAAGAAAAGATAAATAATGTCCACTTGAATAAGTTATGTTATGTCCACTTGAATACCTTGATACCTTGACCTCTGTCATGAAGTGGACTGGTAATTAAGCAGTGGTCTTTTATTTAATGACTTGTTTGATCGATTGATAGCGTGAAACGTATAGGTTGTGAACGAATCGTGAGCGTCCATGCTTCTCTATCTCCATCAGATGAACGGCAAATGTATCAGGGTCTCGAAGGGTTGTCCCATTTCATAGCGAGAGATTTCAAGCACTACCCCTTGTGACTCTGTTCCGAGGGCCAAGCCGAAGGGCGAGGGGCCTCGAAAACGAGTCGTAGGGGTGAAAATGAGAAATGGGATTCGGCCTAAGTAGCCATAATCAAATAAATACGTTGATGAATATATATACATGAATCATTACATACATACATGAATCATAGCACTCTATAATAATTACAGTGTTTGCGCCCAATAAATGGCAATTTATTCACAATCACTTGTGGGAAAGTGGCAGAAATATTACTGTATGAATTATGTTCATTATTTAGGCTATTTGTTTATTTATTTAGTTTAGCTCTCCTTAAATTGACCGCTGCTGCAGCCAACACCCTTCAAAACGCACAACTTTTACTTTGAAGGCGAGCTGTCTGGTTGCGAGAGGACTGAAGACGAGGACTGTAACCAATATTAGATTTAGGGATACCATTGTGACTGGGTCCGCCCACTTACTGCCAAAAAGAAAAAACAGGTGAAAGTTTCGCGAGCAGGAGAGCAATGATAGTTGTGCGCACTGCTTCGGATTCTGCACGCATGCTCAAAGCATGGATTTGTCCTCGCAGGTTACAATATTGCTCGCGCGAGCAGTTATATTCTGTGCGCGAGTGCTGTGAAAGCGCTCTCAATTGATCTCAATTGCGCTCGCGGATTTTGTCACTCATATGCCGCCATACTTCACAGTGGAAGATGATATCTAGGGGCATGGGGGCGGGGGGGGTCAAGTCGCCATAAAAATGTAAAAAATACAACATAAAGGACTAGATTCATAAAAGTGGCACAACAGAATTACGGCAATTGGTAATTTAAGCTCATTCATAAAGTGACGGTGTCGGTGATTAGCGCACCGTTATCCTCAGCCGTGTCCCAGGTGAAAGCCAATGACATTCAACATGTTAGTGAGGTGTTACATATCGACGGGCTCGTTTTGACATGGCAGCTGTGAATTTGGAAACATATCGAGAGACAGAGGACTGACCCCAGGACTCAGACCAGTGGTACGTTGGAAGCTGCCAGTTGTTTTTATGAATCTCTTACGGCACATGTAAATGATGAAAGAGGGCAGTAGTGCCACATGAAATGCAAACAGTAAAACAGGCCGGTAACCCATGTGTATGAATGAGTCAATGTGATACTGGCATGGTTTCGGCCCTTAACGTCACGTTATATCTGGAGGTGCGTTTTATGAATCTCACCCAAAATGTTAGAAAATAGGAATAAAATGTGTGTCCACAATTGCCATGTCTGTTTCTTCACAATGAGCAGAAAATATGAACACAAATCAGAGAGTATACCGTGTAGTGTGTTGAGCTTCGTTATGAACGATGAGACTATTTAGTCAATTCTAACAATTGACAACTATTGAAGTTATTCTTCGTAATTAATATCTTATCAATTAACACTCTTGGGGCACCACCAGTTTACACTGGAATAGTCTCTTTATAAGGATATCAGTCTAATAATCAAAAGAAGTGAGCTCTAGATTACAGTGATTTTCTACCTCATGTCCAGGATATATCAATGACAAAACAAAGACCAGTTCTTTATAAAAGCAAAGATTTTATTAATTATGCAAATAAAACCAATAAAATGAATAAATGTATTTCTAAACTAAAACAGATAATGGCAGTAAAACGGACAAATAAAGTAGGAAGTAAAACAGTGGCAGAGAGTATATATCAAACAAGAATGGCACATGATATTGGGGTCACAGATGGCAAAGCAGTTGGCACAGACAAGACGACCTGAGCTGTAATGCGTCTACTAGCAATATCGTGACAACACGCAAAAGGGTTGGAGGCAGCTGACGTTCAGAGACTTGGCCAAGAAAGGGGACAGCGAAGAGTGGAGAAAGAGAGAGAGAAACGTGGATTCTAACCTCACTTTCACAGTTCAACACTGCCTGCTCACCCGTGCATCAACAGAAAGTGGTTACCTCTTGGGTGTAGGGCCCCCAAAGGAAAGGGGACGCGTAAGCAAGAGTGTGAGGGACGGCAA